>CAIGQQ010038644.1:1921279-1962605 GCA_903798035.1 Danio albolineatus | reverse complement strand
ACCAGCATGGTCTTGTTAAAACCCATTAATTTGTTAGTTTCTATGTTTAAATTACTGTAATAAAAATCACTGAAACTGAAATTAGGCTAACACTGTCAAGCAGTCCTTTAAGAGAAGTATACTAATATATTGTAAATCTTTGGCCTGCAATAAAGCATACAGTACCACCACCTAATTTTTCCCACAAATATATTACAATTGTTTAAAAAAAAACAGCATCACTGCTGAAAAAAAAACCAGCTAAAACCAGCCTAAGCTGGTTGGCTGGTCTTAGCTGGTTTTAGCTGGAAGTAGCTGGTTTTAGCTGGTCTCCCAGCCTGGCCAGGCTGGTTTTAGCTGGTCTCCCAGCCTGGCCAGGCTGGTTAAGCTGGTCTGTCAGTCTGACCAGGCTGGTTTTAACTGGTCTCCCAGCCTGGTCAAGCTGGTTTTAGCTGGTCTCCCAGCCTGGCTTAGCTGGTCAAGCTGGTCTCTCAGTGTGACATGGCTGGTATTAGCTGGTCTCCCAGCCTGGCACTTTCTGTTGTACAGTATCACAAAACTTGCTTATTTTATTTTGGCTTTTTATAAAACATATATATTTTTCCCATGTAAGATAAAACTGAAATCTGTTCTGCACTTATTTTTTACACAGTGACATTTTTATTTTATAAATACATTTAGATTTATTGTTTATTTATTTTTACAGAATCTGAGCCACAAATATTGTGTTACTATTCAATATAATTAGCCTAATAAAACAAAATAGCAGGGCAGTAAAAATACTGCAAGCTAGTTTTAAAGATAATAGGTTTGAATTTATAAAAAAATATTAAATTCAAGGTTCATTATAAAGTTATTATTTAATTATTTATGAAGTCATAATGTTTATTTATGTAAATTATGCGTGGCTTTGATGTGCACGCGCGCGTCTCATTCAAATGCTGGAGCGGAGAGTGAGTTGCTATGGAAACGATGCAGAAACACTCCACCTGAAAGACAACAAAGCGCTGCTGTTTTAACTGTTTTCAGGTAAGTTTAGTCCCTAAAACAAAGCAAATATTACATACAGCGGTTCCTAACACCTTTATTGTTGGTAATTGACATGTTTCTGTTCACTATTTATGTTATAGAGATGATTAGTCTTCGAAAAAGTTCGTTAGCATCTTAGCACTGGTAAGGCTACCATTAGCATAATGTTACATTAACTTCTTAAACTGAGCTCTTGTTGTTAAAGTTTTGGCTGGTAGTTCTTCTTTATGTGTATATGAGTGGATTTAGCAAAGTTTTATAAACAACAGTCTACTTAAATTACCTACACATATGAATTGTATTGTCAGGAGCGTGAATTAAAATGTTAGCTCAAACATTTTTTGATCATGGTAATGTTAAACAAATATTGACTAAAAAGTGCCCTGTGATTTTAGCAGTGACATAATAACCCCTGCCATGGAAAAGAAGATACAAGATCTCTAATTTCTGAAGGGAGCTGATCACAGCGATGCAGGGAACACAGGTAATCCGAGAATGAATTAATATGCATTACCATAGCATGTCTGTAGTATTATCCATTTGTTACATGTCTTTTATGCATTTACTTTAGGAAAGTTTTGACATTGAAACATAAGTGAGAGTTTATAAAACATCACATGATTCTTCAGAACTCTTTAATATGCAGATTTGTTGCTGATCAAGTATGGCATTTTCATTTAGTTTTATTTGTTTTAACACTATTTGAAAACAGAAATGTACACTCGTTTACTCTTGATCTGTTTAATGCATCCTTGCTGAATATAAATATACATTTCTTAAAATAATCTTGCTACAGTAGTCATTTTAAAGCAAATGTGTTCAAAAATCTGAAAATCTCTGTGTAACTTCAAGGAACGTTACCGGTGGTGCTGTGGGAAGCACGACAGCAAGAAGGTCCCTGGTTCAATTCCCGGCTGGGTCAGTTGGTGTTTCTGTGTGGAGTCTGCATGTTCTCCCCATGTTGGTGTGGGTTTCCTCCGAGTGCTCCGGTTTCCCCCACAGTCCTAACACATGCGCTATAGGGGAATTAAATAATCTAAATTGGCAGTAGTGTATGTTTGGGAATGCAAAAGTATATGTGGGTTTCCCAGTGTTGGGTTGTGGCTGGAAGGGCATCCACTGTGTAAAACATATGCTGGATAAGTTGAATAAGATAACAATTTGCATATATTAACATTTTTTGAACAGTTCTTTACTTAATTAATAACAACAGTACGCTCACCTTAAAATGCATTGAAATAAAGATGTTGAGATCAGATTTTATCATTCTCCAAGTTCTGGTGTCATTTTTTTTCCAAGAGCCTGTTTTAGTGTTTAGTTATTTTTATATATTTGTTTAGATTACTTTTACTTTGAAAAAAAAAATGTTTATAAGAAAATTACTTTGTAAAGACAATTATATTGTAAGTAGATTGTGTGTATTTGCTAAATTGAAAGCTAAATCCTTTTATTAATAATAATAATAATAATAATAATAATAATACATTTTATTTAAAGGCGCCTTTCTGGCAACTCAAGGACACCGTACAATGAAACAAGAACAATAAAATACTAAGAAAAATAATTTAAAAATACACAACAATAGTGCAGGTACAGATTAAACATTAAAAGCCATCTTAAATAGGTGGGTTTTGAGTTTTGATTTGAATAATGTGAGGGAGTCAATGTTTCTTATGGCAGGTGGTAGTGAGTTCCAAAGCTGGGGAGCAGAGCGGCTGAATGCTCTATTGCCCATTGACGACTTTTAAAAATGTGTAATGTATTTTGTTGTCTGATCTGTTTCTAATTGAGAAAATCTACTAGATTCATTTCAGTGAACTTGAAAGTGTAAGTTTATTATTTCAGATCAGATCTCTGTACGGAGCACTGACTGCTCAAACACTCCTCGCAAAATTTGTTTCCAAAAATCTCACTGGGTTATTACAATTAATAGCTAATTAAATTAGCAAAATCAATGTTTGGAAATGAAAGCTGTTATTAACTACTGAAACACTATAGCAAAAGATAGAAATAACTAACTTAACCATTTTGGCTGGTGAAAATACTAGTTTGCCAATTATTTTGGCAAACAATTGAATGCCTACAGTTGTAAATTCATAAATAGTCTAATTTTCTTCTTTTTAAAGTCTGTTTCAGGGACTTGCTGAAACAAAAGGAACCTGAAAGAAGAGAGAGAGAAAAGAGGGAAACCAGATGGGGTATTATATATCCCAAAAAATATCATTAAAAAAGAAAAGAAAAATTAAAATGTGTAATAGGAAATTGCTCACATTGAAATTGTTAATAGCATGTTAATTATTACAGTATTTTTGTAAATACTATAGGCTGTGAGATCAAATAAAAAAATTGTTTGAATGGTTGATTGTGGTCCTGAAGATTTATTTACATGTTTTTCACCGACTGAAAAGAAAATTTGGGGCAGAAGCTATGTGTTCAATTAACTAATCAAACATTCAAACAATTTGACCAGCTAAGCACAGCTCAAACCAGCCTAAGCAGCTAAAACCAGCTAAGACCGGCCAGACTGACCAGCTAAGACCAGCATTGACCAGCTAAGACCAGCCAGCCTGACCAGCTACGACCAGCTAATACCAGCTAAGACCAACTAAGACCAGCCAGCCTGACCAGCTAAGACCAGCTTGACCAGCTAAAACCAGCTAAGACCAGCTAAAACCAGCTAAGACCAGCTTGACCAGCTAAAAAGTGGCCAAAACCCCTCTAAAACCAGCTATGACCAGCCTGGATAACCAGCTAAAACCAGCTTGGGTGAACAGCTAAAACCAGCCTGACCAGCTTAGGCTGGTTTTAGCTGTTTTTTTCAGCAGGGATAGAACCAGCATCCCATGCTGGTCACCAGCATACCAGCACCAGCATTCCAGCACCAGCATCCCTTGCTGGTCACCAGCATACCAGCACCAGCATCCCTTGCTGGTCACCAGCATACCAGCACCAAAACACAACATATGCTGGTCTTGCTGGTGACCAGCAATGCTGGTCTATGCTGGTCTTTTCAGCAGGGTGCATTTAAACCTTAACCAAAAGGCTACAATTTTTGTTTAGTTGGCGGCATTGTATTGACTACACTGAAAATTAATAATGATAATAAAGACATTTTGAACATATGAATGAACCTGGTTGACTGCAAAAATAAATAAATAAATAAAATACATTCAAATAAACTCATTTGGGCAGAGAAACTTTAATGGTTTTGTCTCTGTAAGAGGATAAAAAATCTGCAAGTAAATGTCTAGATATGGCCTTGCAGTGTGTTAAGTCTAACAGCTTACACAAATGTCAGTCTTCTACCCAAAATAAATGTTTTGAATGAGTTATTAAACCATTAAATGCCTCGTGCATGTGGATGGGAAACAGCAGGTACTTCACGTTTATTTTAGGAATAACTCCAAATGTGCGCGCCTTCAGCTCATAAACAAAAGTAAAAATAGGGGAATTAGCGAATATATCATCGACTCTAACAAAACACAACCGCAATCCATCATAACAAACAACGTCATGACTGAAACCAAACCCGCAGTCGATTAGTTTCGTTCAAGCTCTGAATGAACTAAAGAACAATCACGAAAATGAAGATAATTGCACGTTTATGCGCTGTGTCTCTGCTATTAACACACTGTCTCATGTCATTTTCTTCAACAAAAAAGTGCAGAATGTGATTTACTCACAGACTCTTCCCTCCTCGGCAAACTTCATTTCACGGTTATTAAGTTCATTACTGCCTTCGTGCTTGAATGCCTTGAAGTGTTTTGCTGAACCTGAGACTTTAAAGGTGCTTATAAAGTGTTGTCTTTGTTCTTAGTCTGCAATAATGATGGCTTGAATAGAAGTTAAACAGTTTCCTAAAGTTTGTGTTGAGTGAATTGAATCACTTACTTCACTTCGCGCTCTTTTAACCATGTAGCCTACATTCCAGTCAACAGGAACGACGCGGCCGCCATCTTGAAATGGATTGTGTTGCATCAAATACTATAGATCAGTGGTTCTCAAACTTTTTTCACCAAGTACCACCTCAGAAAAAAATGGTCTTTCCAAGTACCACCATAATGACTAGTATTATGCCTAATTAGGCAGCTACAACACTGCACGGTTCAAAAACGTGGCAGATAAATTCTGCCTCATTATTATGAGTATTTGTCACACTTAAAACATTCTAAATAGTTTGAACATTAACACTGTACTGTGCTTATAGGTAAAATAATTAAATAAACGTCAACATTTAAACTAAAATGTGCTTTAAAAGTTAATAAAAAATTACACTGTTCTTAAAAAGTAAAAAGAAAACAAAAAAGTATAAGCCTATTCATCAAGTTCCTTGGACCTAAATATAGGCCATATGTCAACATTTATTCATTCATTCATTTTCTTTTCGGCTTAGTCCCTTTATTAATCCGGGGTCGCCACAGCGGAATGAACCGCCAACTTATCCAGCATTTGTTTTACGCAGCGGATGCCCTTCCAGCCACAACCCATCTCTGGGAAACATCCATACATTCTCATTCACACACATACACTACAGACAATTTAGCTTACCCAATTCACCTGTACCGCATGTCTTTGGACTGTGGGGGAAACCGGAGCACCTGGAGGAAACCCACTCAACCACGGGGAGAACATGCAAACTCCACACAGAAATGCCAACTGGCCCAGCCGGGGATCGAACCAGCGACCTTCTTGCTGTGAGGCGAACGTGCTAACCACTAGGCCACCGTGGCGCACACATTTCTTTTCAGTCACTGAAAAACTTGACCAAATTTAAATTACCACATTATTTTACATTGAATTGATGATAAAAATATAATACATTGCAAAAGTAGCCCCCAAAGAACATGAAAGAGTAAGTAAGTTACAAATAAATGAATTCTAACCACCCTCCTGAACATCATCTTGACTATTTTTTTATTTAGATACAAGCCAGAAACATCTAATATCGGCTATTTATAATTTATTAAGTGCACTAAATGTAAATCCTATGGTTTCTCTCAAAGAATCTTTGGGAAATTACCTTGGTGTTGGTAATGCCGGAAGAACAATGGTAAGACATTTTAAAGATGGTCCATTCCTCCTTTATATGCACCAGACATGGCCTAATGCAATGTAAAGTGCTCCATAGAGCTCATTTACCCAATGCCAAATTACCAAAAAAATTCCCGAGAGAAGGGATGTCATCGCTGTAAGCAGTCTCCTGCTGACCATCATCATATGTTCTGGAGTTGCCCTCAGTTGACAAAATTCTGGTCCAGTGCTTTTGATACATTTAATGAAGCTGTTAACATAAATCTAGACCCTAACTTGAGAGCCCATTTTGGAGTTTCAGAGACAGTTGACGACGCATCTCGCCAGGTCATTGCCTTTTCTGTTGTATTAACTAGACAAGCCATTCTTATCAAATGAAAACAGGTCATTCCTCCATCATGACAAGTGGATCCCAGAAATCATTATCTGCATAAAACTTGAGAATTGAAGATGTTTACATGCAGGATCTCTCAAATCTCTTTACATGACCTGGAATCCTGTTTTAGACTATATCAAAGGCGCACCCTGTTCAGTTGATATCAGCTCTAATACACAATAAATAATTGGAAAGTATTATACGAAATATTGTCGCAAACTTAAAAAAATAAAAATATTTTCTTTTCTTGCTTTTGTTTACTCTTTTATTGTAAACTTGTTCAATTATTATCTAATTTATTATTTTTCTCTCTCAGATGATATGTGTGCTTCTAATTCATAAATTGTATTTTGAAGGGATAGTGGGAAAATAAGAAAACTAAGACCGTCTGTATTTTTTTTCTCTGTTGTATTTTATACTATTATGAATGGTCTTGTTAAACACCAATTAAAAATTAATTCTCATCCATCAAATATTATATTTATAGAATAAATAAAGGGAAAAAAAATAAGCCAAGTGTAAGCCAAGTATAGTAAAGAAAAATCAATCATAAATTCTTATTCTTGCATCATATTGCTTAAAAAACCAGAAAATAAATTCATTATTACACTGAAATCAATAGACAAGGTTTAAGATAATGTACACAAAAGTAAAATAAATTGTCATTAATGCATAACATTGCACTGATAAAATGCATTACATTAATGAAAAAATAGAAGAAAAAAAAACATTACTGCTTTCCGTTTCATTAATGTTGATCATAACTAAAAAATAAAAACAAAAAACAAAAAAGACCACAGGGAAAGCATTAACTTAAAATAACCAAAAAATAAAATATGAATGTTTAATAATAATATAAATATTTAAACCAAAAATATCTAGAATATATATTCCAGCCTAGCTAAACGTATTAGGGCTTTCTCCATGTGATCACTGAAAACAATGATTCATCGGATTTACTAAATTATCTAAGGTAAGTGGTTGCAAACAATTTATATGGGCTGAATTTAAACAAATTAAATGTAGTAATGTTCAACTTAATTTCTTTGTTTAAATTCAGCTCATATAAATAGTTGTGTGTAGTAAATGTAGTAAATCCAATGAACCATTGTTTTCAGTGCAGACCCGTACAGTATATTCTCTTCAGTGTGTTGTTATGTGTGGAGTTATTCAGAGCTGCAGGTCCCGCGTGTCTTTGCTGTTTCAGGAGCAGATCCGTCTGTACTGAATACTAAGAGCTCAGAGACTGATCTGGATTCAGGTGGTGCAGGTGCAGGTACAGGTGCGGCTGACAGACAGACTGACAGACCGACAAACTGAACTCAATTCCTGGAGGAATCGCACATTTACACAAGCCTGACTCAAGGTGAACAGAAGATTTCCTGAAGCATGGCGGGAATTAAACTGGTTCAAACTTAAATATCAGTACATGTAAGACATTGCATGATGGCTGCTGTAGCTTTAAAATGTAATAATAAGTGTATGTGTATGTCATTATCAGTTCAGGATAGATAGATAGAAGCGCAAATCATCAACACATTCATTCATTTATTCATTAATTTTCTTGTCTGCGCAGTCCTTTTATTAATCTGGGGTCGCCACAGCGGAATGAACCGCCAACTTATCCAGCATGTGTTTCACGCAGCGGATGCCCTTCCAGCTGCAACCCATCACTGGGAAACATCCACACACACTCATTCACACACATACACTAGGGCCAATTTAGCCTCACCCAATTATAGCGCATGTCTTTGGACTTGTGGGGGAAACTGGAGTACGTGGAGGAAACCCACGCCAACACATGCAAACTCCACACAGAAATGCCAACTGAACCAGCCGAGGCTCGAACCAGCGACCTTCTTGCTGTGAGGCGATTGTGCTACCCACTGCACCACCGTGACGCCCCATCAACTTTTTTCTTTCTACAGTAAAATAACATACACAAATTTGACCCAACGTTGAGCTATGACAACCCAGCAAAAAGATGATTTGATTGAATTTAAAGAGTTTTCCGAATACAGCTTCTTAATCTCCTACAAGTCCCATCCATCATTTAACTCTTGCTCTTTTATTTCCACCCTTCCCCTTCCTGATCACAATCTTTAATTTCCTGGTTTGTTAAAGAGATGTTGACCTCTGTTGACCTCATGCTCTGTAATGACTCCATTCATTTTCTCCATATAAGGAAAGAGACTTAAAATAATAACTGAGAAAGATTGTATATGCTTTAGCTGAAACCATCTCTTCACATTGATTCATTCAAATATAAAACAATCCTTAAAGGGTCACAAAACACCAAAACACATTTTTTGAGCTGTTGACAGTCATATATGTGCCAACACTCCTGTTTTTCCCGGGAGTCTCCCGTATTTCACATCCATCTCCTGCCACCCTCCCGGTTTATTTCTCCCGGGAAACTCCTGTAATTTGTATGTCCCAATGCCGTTTCAAAAAAAGCACTTTTGTTCATGTTTGTCAAGTTGCCAGATCTTGAATGAAGTTCATTACCTCACACAATTGACACAATAATCAAATATTGTAACATATTTTACCTCAATCTGGCAACATATGCTACAACTCAGGTGCGCTGTTGATTTCTGCGCAGGAGGTAGATGCGGGACCTGAATGGTGGCAGTAGCAACAAGCAGCTGCGTCAGTAGTAGTACACATGATGGAAGAAAAGAGTCAGGTTGTGCTTCGGCGAAGAAAAAAATATATACATGTAAATTTACCAACAGCTGGACGGAAGAATTCAAGTGTTTGTCTAGAAGCCACCATGACGACGCCCACGCTTTCTTCAAGGTGTGTCATATTGATTTTAATGTCGGACACAGTGGGTAAAACGACATCACTCTTCATGTGAAATCACAACACCCCCATACCTGTCAACCGTCCTGTTTTTCCCCGGGATTCTCCCGTATTTTACAGTTGTATCCCGCTATCATCCCGTAAAGGTGTTTTCCCGTATTTCTCCCGTATTTTCAGTCGTTCTCCGACGGGTGTCAATAAACATTAAAGTGCCAAACCTCCCTATACGCAACCCATACCGCCGAACCACCAGGGGCCGCCCCTTGCTCTTAAATTTGAATCTGTTCTGTGCTTTCGTTTTATTTAGGCATGAAACACTCTGAAATAAACATAAAAACGGCGGGATTCCCTTTCCTTTTCATTACAGGTGCCGTCGCTCCTCCTATGCAATCCTCAAAACAGTCATAAAGCGGTGCGCGACTGTCAGCTGACGCGCTCCATAGTGATAAATAGACGCTGTTTCCCAAACAGATTCTGTACACTCGATTAGAAGCAGAGTGAAAGTGGATACTGGGTTTTGGGTGCGTGTTTGATCAGACATATACACATAATTAATAATAATAGCATCTACAGACGTCGATCTTGGTGGGTTTTTTTCCAAACACAACTAATTTTGTCCTAAATGAGCATAAAACGTTAGGAAGGCAATCAAATGCTTTCATTATAACAATAGATGTAAACTTCTGTTATTTATAACAGAAACACGTCTGTTATTTAATGTAATCAAACAAAAAAACTAAATAAATGAGATTCATTCGCTGCTCTTTATTCAGAATGCGTGAGTTATACAGTGAAGAAAAGATTAATAAGATTTGAAAACCTGATTCTATTATAATAGCTAGTTTTAATAAGCTAAACTGTTTGCTATTGTATTCTATTAGATTTTCTTATGTAAATAATTACTTACCGTAAATTATTACTGACCGTTTAACTGTTTATTTACATTGAAACAGCTCCAGAAGGACATATTTAATATGGGGATTTGTTTGTTTGTTGTTGTTTTTTTTGTTTTTTTTTTGGGGGGGGGGGGGGGGGGGGGGGGGGTTGGGGCCCCTTAGTTTCACATCCCAATGTTGACAGGTATGCACAACCCCCCCCCAACCCCTGTTGATAATCTCCCGGAATTTCAAAACCAAATGTTGGCAGGTATGTATGTGTCCCACGTAGATAAATACACTATGAGGACACATATATATATATATATATATATATATATATATATATATATATAAAAGAAAATTGGTTGTTTTTGTGTTGTTTCGAGCAAATTAATTCTGGTTTGAAAAGAAATTTTGAAGCTGTGTCACAAGTACTACATATATATATATATATATATACACACAGTTGAAGTCAGAATTGTTAGCCCTCCTATTTATTTTTTCCCCAATTTTCTGTTTAACGTAGAGATTTCTTCAACACATTTCTAATCTTAATAGTTTTAATAACTCATTTCTAATAACTGATTTATTTTATCTTTGCCATGATGACAGTAAATAATATTTGATTAGATATTTTTCAAGACACTTCTATTCAGCTTAAAGTGACATTTAAAGGCTTGACTAGGTTAATTAGGTTAACTAGGCAGGTTAGGGTAACTAGGCAAGTTATTGTATAACAGTGGGTTTGTTCTGTAGAATATCGGGAAAAAAATAGCTTAAAGGGGCTAATAATACTGACCTTAAAATGGTCTTTAAAAAATTAAAAACTGCTTTTATTCTAGCCGAAATAAAACAAATAAGACTTTCTCCAGAAGAAAAAATATTATCAGACATACTGTGAACATTTCCTTGCTCTGTTAAACATCATTTGGGAAATATTTAAAAAAGAAGAAAAAAAATCAAAGGGGGGCTTATAATTTTGACTTCAACTGTATAAATATACATTTTTTTTATCTGTATATATCCACTATATTTTCAGATATAATTATAAAAATATAATTATATAAATATAAAAAGTGTGAGACCTTCTTTCTGTGCGTCCGATGTTCACATGTCCATTGTTTACATGGAAGTTCCTCCAGTTCAGCCTGAAATGCTCTCTTGAAGTGGAAAAACAAACATAACAGCACATCTTCTGAAGCTCGCGGCGGGTTTTGGACTGCACGTGGGCCTGTGATTGATGAGTCCACGTCCCAAACGTTCAGACCCTGCGACACGTGATTATAACCATCGGATGATCCCGCAGTGCGCTGTGTGTTGTTTAGGGTCCCTGGGAGAAAAAATAAATAAGTGAATATTTTATAAGGCCGGCACAGTCAACTGCAAATATTTACGCTGTGTTCAATGTCCTGTGAAGCTACAAATCTGCCCAATCCAAAAATAATCAGAGGTGGCGTCAGTCAAAGTGGTTAAATTCAGCAGAAGTTACTAGGTTTTTGGCTCTGTTACATTATTTGTCTTTGATGTTTGTAGTATTTTATAGTAAATACTTCAAATATAGCTATGAGCAGAGTAAATTTACAACTCTTGGCCAGAAAATGCTACAGCACACTAGTATTACTGACAAACTTATATAAATACTGTTGTATACTTTAGTATTTAAAACAGAAAGCTGTGGTGTGTTGTAGTATGATATATAAGCAATTTCACACTCGTAGCAGTGCGATATGGCTGTATATCGGCACTAATGGGAGGCGTGCATTGGCTCGAGGCCACAGGCTAAGTGCATTATTGTGCCACCAGTGACAATATACAGCCATATCTCACTGCTACAAGTGTGATATTGCGTTTATACAACAGTTCGACTTTATAATTGCGTGTATAAAAAAGAGAATCAAACACGGAGAGTCTCAAAATCCCTTATGTATGTGGAACTACTTTCTTCCATCATTCATTCACATCTGCAGCGGAGGGAGCAGAAACCGCTGCTACTTCATCAACATCACTGTAGAGCTTGAATGTTTCTCTAGCGTAATGTCTAAAGTGATGACAAAACAGGTGATTTTGCTCACATTTTAAGATTATAAGGCTGAACGGCATGAAATGCCATCAGTCTACAGAGATTTCCCAGTATTTCTCTGTTGCAATCGGAAGATCAAAATAATTTACCCCGAAAAAGCCAAAGCAAAGCAAACACTAGCAGATTACTATGGTATAAATACAGCACTACAACACACAAGAGAGAGAGATCGACTTAGAATGTCGCTTACCTGTTTTATAATGATTTGATCAGCTGTAGTTTGAAATACGACAAGAAAACGCTCAGTTTTTCTCCCCTAAGGACTTATTATGTGGTCTCTGTCGCAACCATCTTTGCTTTGCTCAGTATGACAGGCTGATGACCGCAGACTCACAGTATCTCCGAAATTATAACTATTTAAAATAGGCACTATCCTTATAAATAAACGGCATAGTTGCAATCTAAACAACTACATTCTCGGCTAAAAAGCCTCAAAAGTACATTATGTTGTCCAACAGCTGCAATATTTGTCAAACTGTAGTGAGCTTACTCCTCTTCTTGTCATGTGGGTGGAGTACACAAGAGTGAAGAGGCTGTATGAGTGCTGCTATTGAAGAATATTGCATGATTATCAGTCAATCGGCTTCCAGAACCAGTCAGAACTGTTGTATAAAGAAAATTACAGTATTGGGTTATTTGTTCATATTACTGTAGTTGTTGTGTTACCATAGCAACTACATAATTACCTCAACAGATTAACTGAGGTACTTTACTGTATGGTTAAATTAACACCACTACTAAAAATGATTGTAGAATTAGTCTATAGTCTCTCTATCAAAATGCAGCTGAAAAAACTGTCTGAGATGGTGGAGAAAGAAGGCAAAATGCATATAAATATAAATAAATGACATATTTGTTGATGTTATGGAAAGTATTTTCCAAATAATGCGTTGTATCTGTGGAACTAGCTAACTGCTAACCACTCATATTAGAATGATAAATGCTAAAACTGCCTCTAACAATCAACAACAAATAATAATATTTGATCCAATATTTGGCATTATCTGATTAATAAAACATATTAGCATGATAAATGCAAAATGTCTTTAATAAACTATTTAAAAATTATTTGGCCCAATATTTGTGGCTTTTAACCTAGCTGTATAACATATTAGCATGAAAAATCTACCTCTAATAAGCTACAATAAACATTATTTGACCCAATATTTAATGCTTTCTGCTAGTAATATAAAATATTAGCATGATAAATGCTAAATCTACCTCAAATAATCTACAAAAACATTATTTGACCCAATATTTGGTACTTTCCACTATAGCAATATAACATATTAGCATGATAAATGCTAAATCTACCTCTAATAATCTACAAAAACATTATTTGACTCAATATTTGGTGATTTCTACTAATAATAGAACATATTAGCATTATAAACGCTAAATCTGCCTTTTATAATATTTATTTAATATTAATATTTAATGCTTTCTGCTAGTAAGATATTAGCATGATAAATGCTAAATCTACCTCAAATAATCTACAAAAACATTATTTGACTCAATATATGGTGATGTCTACTAACAATAGAACATATTAGCATGACAAATGCTAAATCTGCCTTTATTAATCTACAAAAAAGGTATTTGGCCCAATATTAGTACTTTTAATCCTAAGATAACAAATTAGCATAATAATTGCTAAATCTGCCTCTGATAAGCTGCAAAAACAAAAGTATTTGACCCAAAATTGTGTGCCTGTTATGCAAGCATATTGGTATGATAAATAAAAATAATAACAGTGTTTACTTTCCAATTCTCATGCAAAGCATACAGTGCACTACAGATTCAGGCAAGTGAACATCAACAATTATTAGAGTTTTGATTGTTTAAAATTCCCCCAGCACTATAGGTTGCACATTTTTCAGAAATTCAAGCTTTTAATATACAAGAGAAACACAATTATGTTTGACTAAATGGGACTATTTGTATTTTCCTTGTAGTGTTTCAAATCAGAGGTTGTATTTATTTCAGTTAGCATGCTGTCTTTCTGTACGCGTAGGCAGTAGTAGACATCAGCATGACTGAGGTTTTGTAACCGAGCCCTTGTAATACTAAACAGAGCATGGCGAACCCCAGTTTTTTTTAATGCATGACATAGCAGTTTCTCTTGTGAATCTGTGACCGAGGGGTGAACAATGTGTCCTCTGGAGCACATCAGCTGCATTCAGAAACAGTGGACCTGTCCTTTCTCACGCTAACAGGCTAATGTAAACATGCAGCTCAAACAGGAAGTCAAGCAGATTGTAGCGACAGTGCTCTGTCTCATTTAGTGGACTGCGTACTGGAATATGAAGAACTTGTCATTTATTTGAATCTCAGTGCACTGACCAAAATTACAAGACTGGAATATATATGCATTCATTCATAAGAACTGCACATTTTAGATTAATGAAACAGCATATTTCATACAGAAATTTGACTCCGAAACATGGTAAATCAACTGTAACAAACACTTGATCTCACCTGTATATCTGGTGACCACAATGTTGATAACATCTGAATTGGCTTTAGTAGTTTTCAAGTCTTTTGTGGCCACCAGTATTGTTTCCAATGGTCAAATTGGTCTGATTTTGATGAATTTCAATGGGTCTTTGGCCATTTGTCAGGTCTGAATTGGCCTTAGTTTGTTTTCAGGTATTTCCCAGCCACCAAAATTAGTTCCACTGGTCAAACTATTCTGGTATGACGAATTTCAATGGGTTTTTGGTCATTTGACAGTTGTGAACTGATGTCAATTGGTTTTCTGGCCACCAAAACGGTTTCGACTTGTCAAATTTGAAGAATATCAATAGGATTTTTGGACATTTGTCAGTTTTGAATTGGCTTCAGTTGGTTTTCTGGTTTTTCCCAGCGACCCAAAAGGATTCCACTGGTCAAACTGGCCAAATTTAAGGAATTTCAATGGATTTTGGCCATTTGTCAGTTCTGAATTGGCTTCAGTTGGTTTTCTGGTTTTTCCCAGCAACCAAAAATGATATCACTGGTCAAACCGGCCTAATTTATGAAATTTCAATGGGTTTTGGTCATTTGTCAGTTGTGAATTGGCTTCAGTTGGTCTTTTCTGGCCACCAAAATGGTTTACACTGGTGAAACTGGTCTGATTTTAAGATTTTCAATTAATTTTTGGCCATTTGACAGTTGTGAATTAATGTCTGTTATTATTCTGCCCACCAAAATGGTTTCAACTTTTCAAACTGGTCTAATTTGATGAATTTCAATGGTTTTTTGGCCATTTGTCAGGTCTGAATTGGCCTTAGTTGGTTTTCAGGTTTTTCCCAGCCACCAAAATAAGTTCCACTGGTCAAACTGTTCTGGTATGAAGAATTTCAATGGGTTTTTGGTCATTTGACAGTTGTGAATTGATGTCAGCTGGCCACCAAAATGGTTTTGACTTGTCAAATTTGATGAATACCAATGGGATTTGTTGCCATTTGTCAGTTCTGGATTGGCCTCAGTTGGTTTTCTGGTGTTTCCCAGCAACCAAAAAGGATTCCACTGGTCAAACCGGCCTAATTTAAGGAATTTCAATGGGTTTTGGTCATTTGTCAGTTGTGAATTGGCTTTTGTCAGTTGGTCTTTTCTGGCCACCAAAATGGTTTACACTGGTGAATTTTTGGCCATTTGACAGTTGTGAATTAGTGTCAATTATTATTCTGGCCACCCAAATGGTTTCAACTTTTCAAACTGGTCTAATTTGATGAACTTTAATGGGTTTCTGGCCATTTGTCAGGTCTGAATTGGCCTTAGTTGGTTTTCAGGTTTTTCCCAGCCACCAAAATGAGTTTCACTGGTCAAACTGTTCTGGTATGAAGAATTTTAATGGGTTTTTGGTCATTTGACAGTTGTGAATTGATGTCAACTGGCCACCAAAATGGTATTGACTTGTCAAATTTAAAGAATACCAATGGGATTTGTGGCCATTTCTCAGTTCTGAATTGGCCTCAGTTGGTTTTCTGGTTTTTCCCAGCAACCAAGAAGGATTCCACTGGTCAAACCGGCCTAATTTAAAGAATTTCAATGGGTTTTGGTCATTTGTCAGGTCTTTTCTGGCCCCCAAAATGGTTTACACTGGTGAAACTGGTCTGATTTTAAGATTTTCAATGAATTTTTGGCCATTTGACAGTTGTGAATTAGTGTCAGTCATTATTCTGGCCACCCAAATGGTTTCATTTTTTTAAACTGGTCTAATTTAATGAATTTCAATGGGTTTTTGGCCATTTTTCAGGTCTGAATTGGCCTCAGTTCTATTCTGGCCACCCAAATGGTTTCAATTTTTTAAACCGGCCTAATTGAAGGAATTTCAATGGGTTTTGGTCATTTGTCAGTTGTGAATTGGCTTAAATTGGTCTTTTCTGGCCCCCCAAAATGGTTTACACTGGTGAAACTGGTCTGATTTTAAGATTTTCAATGAATATTTTGCCATTTGACAGTTGTGAATTAGTGTCAGTTATTATTCTGCCCACCCAAATGGTTTAAACTTGTCAAAATGGTCTAATTTAAAGAATATCAATGGAGTTTTTGGTCATTTGTCAGATTTGTATTGACCTCAATGGGTTTTATGGTCTGTTCAGGGCACCAAAATGGTTCCCACTAGTAAAATTGGTCTTTTTTGCTAAATTTCAATGGGTTTGGGGCATTTGTTTGGGCATATGACCACTAATATGGCAGCCACAGCTTAAACAGGTCATGTTTGAAGGATTTATACGGGATTCGAGCTGGTATGCCAGTTGGTTGTTAAGCTGGAAAACCAGCTAAAAGACCTCAGATGAAGCTTGATCTAGTGATCCAAAATTGCATCCAGCTCAATTTGTTCAAAATGCAATTATTTCCAACATAACGACTGCATAAATTCAGGTATGATTGGTTCTCCATTTTTACTAGATAACCACTGCATTCAATCTTCAGAAGGCTCGCATTTATGAACTCGGAAGAAGCATATACGATACGTCATTTTCGATAGCCAATTTCATTCCTTCCTTTCTTTTCGAGCAAACTACTGACAGATGAACAAAGCTTTTTTAGCACTGATCCAAAAAATAAGAAAAGGATGCACATACCTGCTTATTATCTTTACAGCAAACCTTGACATCCATACATCGATGCCCTATTGACCACCAAAAAAAACAACATTTATTCTGCATAATATAATGTATTATAAGTGCTAAATCACAATTACAAGATCATTTAGACATCAAAACAGCATCTGAACTTACCAGCATTAATCCATGTAACCAATTAGTCTGACATCACCCAGGACTAGAGATGATGCAGAACACTTAAGATATAAACAAATCTGAGCACATGCTAATAAAAACTGATGATGCAATGAGGCATCAATGGGGGAAAAAGACAGAGAGAGGGCACAATTATACACAGACAACACTGTCTTGCCTCGCTGGCCCCATTATCAAATTTACAAGCTTCAGCAATAAAGATTAATCACTTCAGGCTACAGGCAAATCAGATTTACAGTGTCATAAACGTAAACAAAGATGAGTGATTTGTTTGCTTAAACATCAAAGGGCTCATAAATGCAGTCGTCGGCTCGAGTATAAGCACGTTAGAGACCAATTATTATTTATTGATTGCAGATAGATGAAGATTTAGCATTAAAGGTATGGTTACGAGTGGGAAAACCATGGACAAACTAACTGCTGTTTAAAGATGTAGAGATATCAAAGTAAAATAGTATTAAATGCAATGAACAGACACGTCACGCATAATGATGGTGTTTATAACAATTCTGACAACCACATATGCAACTTAAGCATCACAAGTTGTTAACAAATCGTAGCTAATACTGAACTGAAGCTACCGATTTGAGTGGCATCATTGTAGATGATATAATCAGATAATCTAATCTCTTTATGCAGTCACAACACTATTTATCTGGCACAAAAGCGATTAAGACGACGGCTTTAAATTAAACCCATAAATTCAGACCTGGTATTACTAATAAACAACAATGTCAAAAACAGCAGCCGAAAAACAGATGGTGTAAAGAAGCCTATAGCAAGAAACTCTTTCAAATTAGCATGTTAATAAGTATTGGCTGATTTGCATACAAGGTAGGGCTGAAAGCTAATTCCTGCAACATTTATTCATTCATTCATTTTCTTGTCGGCTTAGTCCCTTTATTAATCCGGGGTCACCACAGCGGAATGAACCGCCAACTTATCCAGCACATGTTTTACGCAGCGGATGCCCTTCCAGCTGCAACCCATCTCTGGGAAACATCCATACACACTCATTCACAACGGACAATTTAGCTTACCCAGTTCACCTGTACCACATGTATTTGGACTTGTGGGGAAAACCGGAGCACCTGGAGGAAACCCACGCAACCACGGGGAGAACATGCAAACTCCACACAGAAACGCCAACTGACCCAGCCGAGGCTCAAACCAGCGACCTTCTTGCTGTGAGGCGACAGCACTACCTACTGCGCCACTATTCGCCGTATTCCTGCAACATGTAGGATAAAAATAAATAATGTAATTGCAACCTTTTAGGTCAAAATTTTGACTTTTCTCCCCCACAAACCCATCAGAAATTTAAGATATATACACTGAATTTTAAACAAAACATCAAGAAAACCTCTGACTTTTTTATTTCTAAGATTATTAATGAAAATGGTGAGTCAAATTCAGAATTTTGGGATTATATTTTGCAATTCTGAGAATATTTCAATTTCAATTTCAAGTTTATCTCATAATACACAATTTTAGAATATTTCTTGCAACGCAGATGTAGTTTCCAACCATTCTGACATAATCAGAATTATATTGTTTCATGATTCTGAAATCGTATTTCATAACTTCAAAATTTAATGGAAGAATTGTATATTTATATCTTGAAAAAGTTGCAAAAAGAACTGTGAAAGAATAAACTTGTTAGAAGTTTCTGTCAGTTTGGATGGTCTTTCTTAGACTTGTTTTTCTCAAGTTTATATCACTTTTTCCACATTAAAAACAAAAAATGACATACAAAGAACCAAATTTAAATGGGAAAAAAGCCAGAATGCTAAATATGTTAACACCAATGTGATTGAACTTTAGTAATATATGAAATTATATGAAGATGGAGGCAAAAGTCGCAATTGCAAAAAAAAAAATCCACCTTAAGAATTTTGTGATAAATTCACAACTACATTTTTTATTTAGATATTTGTGACTGAAACAAGTGGGCCAAAGTTGGCCCATCAAACCTTTGATTTGGCCCGCCATCCCATCTAAGAATGGTTTAGAGATTGTCATTTCAGATTTAATGTACCCTTTTATTTGGTTGTTTTATTGTTAAGCTACAAAAAAAGCTGTCTGAAATTAAATGTTTCAATTTTAATGGTGTAAATGTAATCATATTTAGTTTAAAACGTGCAAACGACAGATAGAGGACAATGCAGAGACTTTGGTGAGTGAATCAAGTCAATGGCAGATTCTGATTGACTAGTGTATTCAGCATTGAACTCCACTGTTTTATAAATAAGATTGTTTGTTTTTATTGTAATAAGTCATACTTTGAATCGTATTAACTTATGCAGTTTAAATTTTAAAGTAAAGTTTTCTATTTATTTTTTTATTATGAAAAAATAATGTGAATTAGGAAATTATCCATGGCAGCTTAATGTAAAATAGTTTGGTATAGTTCCCTATGGCACACGGCTATCAATGATATTTGGTATTTGGCCCTTCATACGAAAAAATTGGGGCACCCCTGCTCTAAACCATCTTCTTAATGAACAAATAATGATACACATTAATTTATACTAGTGTTTTAAACCACACAAAAGTGTATTTTCACGTACAACCATATCTAGGGTTTACAGAGAATGGTCTGAACAAGAGGAAATATCCAGCGAGCGGCAGTTCTGTGGGCACAGATGCCTTGTTGATGCCAGAGGTCAGAGGAGAATGGCCAGACTGGTTCCAGCTGATAGAAAGGCAACAGTAACTCAAATAAGCACTCGTTACAACCGAGGTCTGCAGAAGAGCATCTCTGAACGCACAACAACCTTGAGGCAGATGGGCTACAGCAGCAGAAGACCACATCGGGTGCCACTTCTGACAGATAAGAACAGGAAACTGAGGCTACAATTCACACAGGCTCACCAACACTGGACAGTAGAAGATTGGAGAAACGTTGCCTGGTCTGATGAGTCTCCATTTGTGTTGAGATATTCGGATGGTCGGGTCAGAATTTGGTGTCAACAACATAAAAGCATGGATCCATCCTGCCTTGCATCAATGGTTCAGGGTGGTGGTGGTGTAATGATGTGGGGGATATTTTCTTGACACACTTTGGGCCTATTAGTACCAACTGAGAATCGTGTCAATGACACAGCCTACCTGAGTATTGTTGCTGACCATGTCCATCCCTTTATGACCAGCGTACCCATCATCTGATGGCTACTACCAGCTGGATAACGTGACATGTCAAACAGTTACCGATTGCTAAAAAGTTACCAATTCCAGCATTGACTACTACAACTAAAGTATTTAGTCACTTGTTTAGATTAGATGTTGTACAACAGATTGTTCCAAGCACTTTGCACTCAAAACACCCTAGAATTCACTATAGTATTTTTTCATTTGGGTATTTAGGACACTTGTTGTAAAAGTGTTCTTAATTTATTCCTTTTTAAAGCGGTCTATTCACCTAGAAATCTGAACATTTAGTCCTCGTGTTCTCCCCCATTCTCAGTAATGTTCCAGTTGAGAAACTGTTCCGATTTAGTGCGTATTATTAAGCGGCGGGTGATTAAAACACTTCAGAAACACAAAAGCGTGCGACTCTATTAGCGTCGAGCTAATCTACTGGGAGACTCACAGCTCAAAGCACACGACTGGCACTGCAGGACGGAGATAAAAGAGCCTCTGCTGAGATCTCTGCCTGCCTTCCTCCAGCTGATTTCTGGCATAGCGAACGACCAGGCCGAGAAAATCCAAAACTCACAAGTCCAATGGTGTTTCTGCAGTTCTGCTCCCGGAGCGACAGCAGACGGATCGAAGCCGCATTTGAGTGCTAGAATTCCCAAATGTCCGTCTGCCACTGCAGAAAAGTGCAACTCAAACTCAGCCGACTCGGTGTCTTTGACCACAGCAGATTACTGAGGTTAAATCCAGAGAAAAACACGACAAACTTTGAGGAAACCAGCGGTTGTTGCTAGAAGGGATACAGCTGCATCCGGAAGTTAAAGATACTATTTATTAAATTATCCATTAATTGTTTTTTTATTAAAGTCTACCCCAAACATCACACTACTGTAATAACAGTAATTATACCTAGCATTATTCATATTATTGATTAAATTACCCATTAAATTGCATTTTATTAATGCTTACCCCAACCCCATCACTACAATATAAAAATATTAATTATACCGAATATTTTTCAAATATTTAATTAAATTACCAATAAATTATATTTTATTAACACATACGCCAACCCTAAACCCCTCACAGTAAAGTAAAAATATTATCTACTGTTGCACAGTGTCACAAAATGCAGTACTGATGTAATATCATCAGCTGTATCCCATCTAGACATTACCAACACTAACTGAAAGAAATGCGGCTAATTTACATCTTATTAAATGCACAGTTAGTTCAAAATATATAATTCAATACTTATTTAAAATCCTGCATTAAAAAGTATTATTTCAATTTAAAGTAAATAGGGTACGACCAGGCCGAGAAAACCCTTTGGAACGGGGAACGGGTGATTGGTATCATGGATGTGCAGCCGACAAATCTGCAGCAACTGCGTGATGCTATCATGTCAATATGGACCAAAATCTCTGAGGAATATTTCCAGTACCTTGTTGAATCTATGCCACGAAGGATTAAGGCAGTTCTGAAGGCAAAAAGGGGGTCCAACCCGGTACTAGTAGGTGTACCTAACAAAGTGGCCTGTTCGAGTACTTTGTATACAGTATAACAGAATAAAATAAAATGATTCTTGAGAATCAAAATAAGCATAAAGTATCACGTTGACCCTGAGGACTGAAGCAATCATGATGAAATATGCAGTTTTTTTTTAACTGAAGTAGTATTTCACACATTTCCTGCACTTTCACCCAGTTTTATTATTAATATTTTTGTATTTTAGGGATGGGGTTGGGGTAAGAGTTAATAAAATGCAATTTAATGGGTAATTTAATCAATAATATGAATAATGCTAGGTATAATTACTGTTATTACAGTATGTGTGATGTTTGGGGTAGATTTTAATAAAAAACAATTAATGGATAATTTAATAATTAGTATCTTTGATTTCTGGATGCAGCTGTATCCCTTCTAGCAACAACCGCTGGTTTCCTCAAATTTCGTTGTGTTTTTTTCTGGATTTTACCTCAGTAATCTGCTGTGGTCAAAGGGACCAAGTTTTATTATTAAAACTGTTGTTTAAAGGGCCACGAAAGCCCCCTGTCTCAGCAGGGTGTTTTCACACCTTCAGTCTGGAAAAGCTCAGGAAAGTGGGTGTGTCCACCTCTGTTTAGGTGGGAGTGTCAGGGGAGGGAAAGAGGGAAGGTTTTGCATAAAAATGGGAGTTTCCATTTGGGCACGTGCTGATTTTCAAACAGGCAACACAAACACAGACGCAAGGGAGAAAGACAGTGACTGATTACATTGACATCAGTAATCAAATTATTTGCCAAATTATTAATTTGTCGACTTTAACTGCAGTTTGGCACTTTCACTCAGCAAGATTTCCTGCGTGTCCCTCGTGACAAACGAGATATTAAATGTGAGTAACTGCTGGAGGAGTGCAGATTTAATGGAGTGTGTTAGACCGCACAGCGTTTGTTAGAAAAAAAAACTCTGCATTTCTCGGTAACTTAGACGCCCTCGGTAGGCAGCGTCAGAAAGCCGCGTGTGTTTAGACTATCCTGCGAAAATCCTACACGACGGTAACCTTTTGATTAGGGTGTTTATATGTTTACACTCAGAGAGCAGCGTTCTCTCACTCACCACATCTGTAGAGACAGGACAATCAACACCAACTGGACCGCGGCTGTTTTTTGAAAACGAGACGGGCGGCAAATCGGGATTTCACCATTTCCAGATGCGGAAAGCTCTCGGGTAAAAATGTTCCTTTCAAACGCATTTCTGTCGCTGTACTGTAATCCACCGTGAGTCCAGCTGCGCTCTCATAGCGGGGAAATGAAAGCAAAACTTTCGTTGGAGCACGTTTATAAACACAACACTGGCGACCTGTGTCTGCAAACAATTCTTCTTCTTCCACTTGTTTTGGCAACATGACCTGGTGTCTCTCTGCCATCTGAACACTGTAACAGGTATCTTCGAAGCGATCATGCATATTAATGAAGTTGCGCCGCATACACAATAGAGCGCGCTGATTGGTTTTAACCAAGTCTATCTAATGAATCAATGGTGCACGCTCAGAGACGTCACGATGCACTCGCAGGTACAGACGTCCTCTCTCCACGCTGGAATACACGCATGGCGTGACGCAGCTTCAAAAATTAGTTTCAAACTGGAAGAACGAATTTGCTCGAAATAACGCAAAAACAACCAATTTTCACTTTTTAGTGAGATATACGTGTCCTAATAGTGTTTATAGCAGCGCGGGACACATATATGACTTTCAACAGCTCAACACATGTGTTCTGGTGTTTCGTGACCCTTTAAAAACATGGTGAAAAAAAAGATACCTCCATTAAACATCACTTGCATGGGAAATATTTAAAAAATAACTACAATTTCACAGGAGGCCTTATAATTTTGTCTTAAAGCATATATTGTAGATTCTTCTATACTATTTTGATTGACATATACCGTATATAACAATCTACAATGCATGTTTCAACTCACAGCACACACAACATTGTACACTAGCATGCTTTTCCTCCATCACAGAACGAATGGTTAGGAACAACAGAATATTAGTCTGCAGTGTTGGAAGGCTGCTGGGAAAGCATGCTGAAATATTAATGCCAGCTGAAATACCCAGCCTGTCTTTAGTGAAAAGTTTTCAGCCGCTGAGCCTAAAGAAAGTTGTTTATCACTTAATAATACAACATGTGCATTCCGTTCTCGCGTGTGGAGAAACACATGTGCTTCATATATGAACACGCACGTATATTCGTGTTGCGTATGTCACTTCAGACCTGCCAAATGAGCCAAACAGAATGAATTGAGAAAGACTGCTCCTTCTGCCAGCTGACAGGCCGGCTTAATTGAAACTATCAATCACGATTCCTCTGCACATTACACACGCGCACACTAAGTGTTCCTATCATCTAAATCAAGCACACATGCTCCGTTCTAAATCCTAGCGCGCTGCCAACTGCCTACACAGTGGGCTACAAATAGGCAGTAAGTGAACAATTTGTGATACATGGAGAGCAACAGTTGCAACACAAATAGCGCTCAATATGAGACAATTACAACTGATATCGGGTAAAATTGAGTGAATATTGTATTGTGGATGCCTACAATTTGGTATATATTGGTTATCGCTCTTTCCAATCTCTATATATAGCATTCATTCCAGAATTGCGGGTATATTTCAAGCACTTTCCATTCATTTAACTTAATCTGGAATGATATACAGCATGTTTGCATGTTCTCCCCGTGGTTGCGTGGGTTTCCTCCGGGTGCTCCGGTTTCCCCCACAAGTCCAAAGACATGGTATAGGTGAATTGGTAGGTCAAATTGTCTGTAGTGTATGAGTGTGCATGAGTGTGTATGGATGTTTCCCAGAGATGGGTTGTGGCTGGAAGGGCATCTGCTGTGTAAAACAAATGCTGGATAAGTTGGCGGTTCATCCCGCTGTGGCGACCCCGGATTAATAAAAGGACTAAGCCGACAAGAAAATGAATGAATGACATACAGCATATGTGTAATTCATTCATTCAGTTTCCTTCAGCTTAGTCCCTTTATTTATCAGAGGTTGCCACAGTGGAATCATCCGCCAACTTATCCTGAATACGTTTTACCCAGCAGATGCCCTCCCAGCCGCAACCCAGCACTGGGAAACCCCCATACACACTTGCAGCCAATTTAGCTTATGGCCCGTTTCCACTTAGGGATACGGTACGGTAGGGTGCGCTTTTATAGTCGTTCCCACTGTCAAACGGTACCTGAAATCGAATCGTACCGTACCACTTTTTGGGTACCCTTTTGGCCCATTTCCACTGAGTGGTACAGTTTGGTTTGAGTCCCTGCTGGGCCAGTTTGCATGTTCTCCCCGTGTTCGTGTGGGTTTCCTTCGGGTTTCCCCAACAGTCCAAACACATGCGCTATAGGGGAATTGGACAAATTAAATTGGTCGTAGTAAAGGAGAGTGTATGAGCGCATACCTGTCAACCCTCCCGTTTTTCCCGGGATTCTCCCGTATTTTACAGTTCTATCCCGCTATCATCCCGTAAAGGTGTTTTCCCGTATTTCTCCCATATTTTCAGTCTTTCTCTGAAGGGTGGCGATAAACATTAAACAGCCGATGCTCCCTATACGTAATCCATTCAGCCGAACCACCAGGGGCCGCCCCTTGCTCTTAAATGTGAGTCAGTTCTGTGCCTTCGGTTTATTTAGGCATGAAACACTTTGAAATAAATATAAAAACGACGGGATTCCCTTTCCTTTTCATTACAGGTGCCGTCGCTCCTCCTATGCAATCCTCTAAACAGTCATAAAGCAGTGCGCGACTGTCAGCTGACGCGCTCCATAGTGATAAACAGATGCTGTTTCCAAACGGATTCTGTACATGTGATTTGAAGCGGAGTGAAAATGGATTTTGGGTGCGTGTTTGAACAAACATATACACATAATTAATAATAATAAGATCTACAGATGTCGATCTTGGTGGGGTTTTTTTCCAAACACAACTAATTTCTCCTAAATGAGCATAAAAAGTTAGGAAAGCAATCGAATGCTTTCATTATAACGTGATTATAATGTATTTTAAAGTTACACCAGTAGTTCCAGTTGTAGGTAGCAGATGTAGTAGTATCAGTAGTAGTCATTGTTGTAGTAGTCATTGTCGTAGTGGTATCAGTAGTAGTAGTAGTAATTGTAGTTGTATCAGTAGTAGTAGTAGTCATTGTTGTAGCGGTATCAGTAGTAGTAGTAGTAATTGTAGTGGTATCAGTAGTAGTAGTAGTAGTCATTGTCGTAGTGGTATCAGTAGTTGTAGTAGTAATTGTAGTTGTATCAGTAGTAGTAGTAGTCATTGTTGTAGTGGTATCAGTAGTAGTAGTAGTAGTCATTGTCGTAGTGGTATCAGTAGTAGTAAACTTTATTGTAGTAGTAGTAGTTGTTGTAGTGGTATCAGTAGTAGTAGACGTCATAGTTGTAGTAGTTGTTGATGTGGTAGTGTGATGTGGCAGTAGTAGTAGTTGGTGTAGTACAGGTAATTAGTGTTATTATTATTATTATTATGGTAGCTATTGTCGGTTATTACTGTTGTCCTTTTTTACTGTCATTATTACTATCATTGTTACCACTCTTTACCACTGATTGACTTTTTTTATTTTATTTATTTTTCTCTATCTGATATATTTATCTGTTATTTGCATAATTTATTGACTGTTATACATGTTGTCTATGTATATATTCGTCCTTATGTATGTACTCTGACCTTCCACCTAGTTACTTTTCCATGTACAAACCACACACACACACTTGCATTTGCCAGTATCTGACTGTATTGTGGTTGTTTTTTGTGTTTTTAATTTTTTTTCCCTTTCATCATTTTGTTTTTGTTTTGTTTGTATGTATTCTCCCATTTAGTGTATTTTTTTGCATACTCTAATGGAAAAAAAGAGAGAGAAAAAAGTGACACCTCTGTTATTTAATGTTATCAATCTAAAAATCTAAATATATGAGATTCATTTGTTGCTCTTTAATCAGAATGTGTAAGTTATACAGTGAAGAAAAGGTTAATGAGATTTGATAACTCTATTTCTTAATTAATGTTAATTATCTCAACTATTTATTTATTTATTTTTTGGGGGGGGGGTCCCTTTTTTTCACATCTCAATGTTAACAGGTATGTGAGTGACATCTGCTGTGTAAATCATATGCTGGATAAGTTGGCGGTTCATTCCGCTGTGGCGACCCCAGATTAATAAAGGGACTAAGCCGAAAAGAAAATGAATGAGGGGCGCCACGGTGGCATGTTTGCCAACAGCAAGAAGGTCGCTGGTTTGAGCCTCGGCTGGGTCAGTTGGCATTTCTGTGTGGAGTTTGCATGTTCTCCCCGTGGTTGCGTGGGTTTCCTCCGGGTGCTCCGGTTTCCCCCAAAGTGCAAAGACATGTGGTATAGGGGAATTGGGTAAGCTAAATTGTCCGTCGTGTATGTGTGTGAATGAGAATGTATGGAAGGGCATCTGCTGCGTAAAACAAATGCTGGATAAGTTGGCGGTTCATTCCGCTGTGGCGACCCCAGATAAATGAAGGGACTAAGCCTAAATGAATGAATGAATGGATCTCAACTATTTTTTTTTGGGGGGGGGGGGTCATCCAGTATGCTGGATAAGTTGGTGGTTCATTCCGCTGTGGCGACCCCAGATTAATAAAGGGACTAAGCCGAAAAGAAAATGAATGAATGATTATTTATCCCAATGTTGAGTTTATCCATAATCTTACTCAATGTTGGGTTACAACAACCCAGCCTTTCTTAGAGTGTAATAAAGTGGCCAATGAGAATGTGTATATGCATATATACATTTACACACATACATATAACAGCCTATATAACATTTGATGCATGCATAATTTCCCCCCACAAAGGTCATTGTAACGCATTCAAAGACTGATGCACATGATTTTTAAGTTACATGTGGTGCAGTGTCAAATATCAGCCAAACTGAGTCTTCCAAAACTGCCTGTAAGCCATAAAACTCTGCCTGTACACAGGTTTGGAAGCAGAGCCGCTCTTTTTCTGTCTCTTTTCCCAGTAGACACATATCCATTTTCACCACAGAGCACTGCATCAAATATGAATGAAAACATGCGACTCCGACACGGTGTTTAAATAGAACCCAGAAGCGTCTCCGCAGGGACCGGCAGACGCAGATCGCAGGATGGAGGGAAAAGCTGGATGACAAGAAAACAAAAGGAGGAGTGCATCGCCGCTCTCCGGGGAGGAAAGGGTTAACCCCATTACGCCAGACCAATCGGAGCGCGGAGCAACACTGCAAAACCGCCGCAGTGAGAGAGAGAGGGAGACGAAGATAGAGGGGCGAACGAGAGAGAGCAAGGATGAGGAGGCGCAACAGAGGGGAGCATCGCCAACACTTCAACACATGCCAGTTTGAAGACAGCAAGAGCAGAAAAAAGCAAGGCAGTGGATCAAAGTCAGAGAGCGTCCGCAGACAGTTCACACGGACACTGCTTGATTCATGCTTCCCAGGAGGGTTTAAGATGCACTGACATGCAGAAGTGTGTGCACTTGTGGATCTCAGACGAGGAGGACGATGCTCTGGTGAGGCGCTAAATGATCCAAGCTGATCAGAGATGAGAACTCAAAGGTAAGCAGAAGATATTTATAACTTTGGCCATCAAAATCAGCATGTGAAATCCTTACAATCCAGCAGACGTGGAAACTTTAGACGTTAGAGTGGATTTGACCTACTGGAATGATCAAATCGTGCAAGGGAAAAGCCAAATATTTATGTTCGTTGACGACTCTGCAATGTCTTTGTGTTATTAACCTGCTCCTGCTGCCTGTAAACAGCATTCTTACTTTAGTTAGTGTATTGATCCACGTCCCCGCTGACAAATTTCGCCTCCAAAACCCAATCGATCCTATTTACGGTCCCCCTCCCATCTTCAATTCGTCAAAGTGTGCAGGACTGTAACATCTGTGAGCAATGTTTTCGGTGTAAGATCTCATTCGTACCACCTCGTCACACGTGATATCCTCGCACGGCCGTCGACGTGAGAAAGTGCAGGCGTAAAACAACACAGGTGCTTCCCTAGAAGGCTTTGCTTTGGAAATGAAAATGAGTGTTTGTACATTGTTCCCGAGATGCACGAGGTCATCCATCAACCCCTGCCGTTTCGCAGATGTTACTTCTTTTGCATGGACGTTAAGCAAGACCAGAGCTCAAGCATTTCCGCAGAAGTCGTGATGATAGATCGGACGCAGGCTTAATGACAAATTGATTGTGGTGACTTATCAATACTCCTTTGCTTTGCTTCTCGCAGGGATCAAAGAGCTGGAGAAACCTGCTTTCAAAGTGTGGTGCGACTTTCAGGAGGACTAGCATTGAGTTTGTGGATTTCCCAAGTCGAAGACACCACAGACGCAGAGCGGTTACATCCGACGCCACGTTGATGACGCAGCCTAAAGGTGACCTTCTTTGAGACGACAGGAAATTGCATCATAGACACACCTCATGCTGACCCAAACAATTCACTGACCTTGGATTCCTCAGCACATGCAAATCAGCAAATGCAATATGGATTTATCACGGGGCCATAAAACTGCACTGACGGGAATACATCAGCGCTGAAGGGATTTTCTTTGCACTGATATGGTTTCGAGGGAAATGAAAGCAACCTGATGTGGATGTAATAATCAATTAATGAGGTGTCCGTCCAGATTGGAAATGGATTGTTCGAAGCATTCGCTTGAAGCATCCGTCCACTTTTTGTTGGACGCGGCTGGGGAGCGGATGCATCGTTTGTTTCAGTAACAATCGAAGAAATCCCTACGCGTTGGATTACGAGGATTAAGAAGTGCTGAAAACTTCCTTGAAAGGCCATGCCTGCGGCTGACGTGCAAGCTGTACCCCTTCCAGACTTTTCCGTCTTGATCGCTGACTCCCGAGGCTGAGAAAAGAAGCTGGAAGGGGAAGGGTAAGTCAACAACTGAGTAAAATAAACCGATCAGACAGTTGTCATTAGTCGACTTAATAACGTATGAGGTGTTGTGTTTTAGCTCCCGAAGACGTTCGAGGACTCTCCATATGGTTTCACTCAGATTGTATCAAGACACAATGAGTTATTAGTACACAATTGGCACCTCCATCTACACACACTGGAGTAAATCACGAAAGCCAGGCTCCGAATTCTCTCCTGAGGTGATGAATGAAACGCAGCGCTAAAGACCGTCACATTTGCAAATAGAGCAATCCATCACTGTGCAACAAATGCATTATGGACAGGAATAATGTCTAAAGTGTGACTATTCATAGCAGCGCCCAATACAGAACGGCCAGCGCATGACCGATGCATTATTATTAGTCAACGTGCATGGGGAACATTAGACATAAAGCCATTAGCAGCCCCCAGAGGGAATCTGCAGGCGTTTCGTGCGATTTCTGCACAGACCAGAGTTGAAAATCTCAGCACAACATAATCATCAAGCGATGGAGGCCGTATCAAATAAATGAGAGCAGCGGGCTTTGCAGGCGTTCCAATCCAGCAGAAATCTCCCACTGATTCTGGCCGAGTCTTTGATTTAGTGCATGGAAAAAAACATCTCTTAATCTGATGGTTTTGTTTGAGACCCCCGACAGATCTACTGAATTATATAACATGTTGTGGCAGACGACTTCATTAGCTGTTACCCTTGTAAACTACTAGTGTCGCTGACAAACAGGGATTTAAAGCATTTACAATTTTGGTATATGCATTAAAATGGTTTAGGATTAATCTTAATATATTGTCTAATCTATCCTATAAGATGAACAACTATGTTGATCCCACATACACTCACCGGCCACTTTATTAGGTACACCGTACTAGTACTGAGTTTGACCCCCTTTTGCCTTCAGAACTGCGTTAATCCTTCGTGACGTAGAGTCAACAAGGTGCTGGAAATATTCCTCAGAGATTTTGCTCCATATTGTCACGATAGCATCACGCAGTTGCTGCAGATTTGTCGGCTGCACATCAATGATGTGAATCTCCCGTTCCACTACATCCCAAAGGTGCTCTATTGGATTGAGTTCTGGTGGCTGTGGAGGCCATTTGAGTACAGTGAACTCATTGTCATGTTCAAGAAACCAGTCTGAGATGATTCGTGCTTTATGACATGCCACATTATCCTGCTGGAAGTAGCCATCAGCTGATGGGGACAATGTGGTCATAAAGGGATGGACATGGTCAGCAACAATACTCAGGTAGGCTACAGTATTGTCAAGATGCTCAATTGGTTCTAATGAGCCCAAAGTGTGGCAAGAAAATATCCCCCACACCATTAAACCACCATCAGCAGCCTGAACCGTGATACAAGACAGGATGGATCCATGCTTTCATGTTGTTGAGGCCAAATTCTGACCCGACCATCTGAATGTGGCAGCAGAAATGGAGACTCATCAGAGCAGGCAATGTTTCTCCAATCTTCTATTGTCCAGTGTTGGTGAGCCTGTGTGAATTGTAGCCTCAGTTTCCTGTTCTTAGCTGACAGGAGTGGCACCCGGTGTGGTCTTCTGCTGCTGTAGCCCATCTGCCTCAAGGTTGGACGTGTTGTGCGTTCAGAGATGCTCTTCTGCAGAGCTCGGTTGTAACGAGTGGTTATTTGAGTTACTGTTGCCTTTCTATCAGCTGGAACCAGTCTGGCCATTCTCCTCTGACCTCTGGCATCAACAAGGCATTTGTGCCCACAGAACTGCCGCTCACTGGATATTTCCTCTTTTTCAGACCATTCTTTATAAACCCTAGAGATGGTTGTGCGTGAAAATCCCAGTAGATCAGCAGTTTCTGAAATACTCAGACCAGCCCTTGTGGCACCAACAACCATGCTACGTTCAAAGTCCCTTAAATCATCTTTCTTCCTCATTCTGATGCTCGCTTTGAACTGCAGCAGATCGTCTTGACCATGTCTACATGCCTAAATGCATTGAGTTGCTGCCATGCGATTGGCTGATTAGAAATTTGCATTAACGGGCAGTTGGACAGGTGTACCTAATAAAGTGGCCGGTGAGTGTACATCATATAACAACCCTAATACAAACATATCACATGCTGTAGACAATGCAATAAAAAATAAGTAAAAGCACAACCCAACATGCTTCATGATACATTCCATAAATAAAATTTTAATAATTTTTTTTTATAGAAATATATCAAAACTTAATTTTGATTAGTAATTTGTATTGCTTATCCAGTACTGGGTTGCATCTAGAAGAGCATCCTCTGCGTAAAACATATATGCCGGAATAATTGGTGGTTCATTCCCCTGTGGCGACCCCTGATAAATAAGGGGCTAAGTTGAAGGAAAATTAATAAATTTGCATTGCTAAGCACTTGTTAAACAACTTTAGTTAAACAAAAGATAAACTGAACCCTTAGATTTTCAAATAGCTGGAGTTTGGCCAAATATTGTCCTTTCCTGACTATAAAGACTAGTTCATCAACGGAAATCTTATTTATTCAGCTTTAAGATGATGTAAAAATCTTAATTTTTCCAGAATTTACCCTTATGGCTGGTTTTGTGGATGAAGGTAACGTATCGTGTTATTTAATATCCGCAATTTTTTTATGTTGGTCTTTATAAACGTTGTACTTTTGGTTTAATTTACCTTTAAAAATACAGTAGAAATCGTAAAATATATGCGTAAATATATGAACTAAAATAAAGTTTGAGGTGATGGCAAAAAAAACGTTGATCCATTTAGTCGTAAGCGACAAGCTTTAGTAAACTGCAAGCTTTACATGTTTATATACAATATAATAATAATACCTTTTATTTATTGACCTTATTCTCCGAGTATGAGCAGGCGCAGCCATTCGAGTCTTTTTGTCTCGAGACTTCCGTTCTCATTCACTTCCATTAATTTTAAGACATTAAAAACAGCTCGTTCTGCTGCTTGATGTTGCAAACTGATGTTTTCTTATTATATTATTCTATTTTGTCTGTATAATCATGCAAACACGTGTTTGTAGAGCAAGTAGTTTGACCGTTTTCCGCCGTTCATTACTCCTAGTCATTTCTCCCACAGGAGACTGAATCAGAAGTTCTAAAACAATCGCAAACACGAGCGACTTCAGCATTGAAGAATAAGCTCAACACCTCACAGATGAAGAGATCTGACCCGATCTGACCAGATACTCAGTCTGCTGATGGTAACCGAGTCAGCAGTTGTGTGTTATTACACAAATACGTTAGTACTGTTCACATTTATGGCTTACTTATGTTACACAGACCTTACAAGATATTACTATTTATTTATATATTTACTTGCCTTCCATAATATAAAGGCTGCGTGGCTACAGGACCTTCCTAAACCAGCGATGCACGAACATCCTGTAGCCCCCACACTGAGTGGCCTGGACTGCTGAACTGTCTGGGGTGCACATTTGCTTTTAAAAATACGAAATCCCCCTCACTGTGTAGTAGAACACCACCAACTTTCCCACTGTGTAAATTTTGGTAGGCCTCAGTACTTTTATAAGTCTTCATAAACGCTCCATCTACTCCTCATGACAGGACAAAGTCATTAAAAATATCCCCCGTAAGTTACCTCTGGCTCATATCGTCGACTAACATTAACAGTAACGATGGATGGGGCAATATGAGACCATCTGATGGTTGCAGGGAGGTTTCACCGTCCTCCCAGCTCAAAACATTTACTGAACCAGCATTTTATGCCATCTTTCTAAAATAACAGCTAACTATACACTGTATAATGACTTCCCAAACAGTCATCTGATGTACTGTGTCAGCGTACCGTAAGTCGGATGACAAAATGCGGAAGAGCGAAGTATTAAAAGTGGACGGAGCGGAATAATGTCAATAGGCGACTTTCAAAGCACTCAAGGACACCTGAAAATATGTCAGGCACATCATAAAATACAAGACAGATTATTAATAAACATAATATTAAACCAGGCGACACGGTGGCGCAGTGGGTAGCACTGTTGCCTCACAGCAAGAAGGCCGCTAGTTTGAGCCTCGGCTGAGTCAGTTGGCATTTCTGTATGGAGTTTGCATGTTCTCCCTGTGTTGGCGTGGGTTTCCTCCGGGTGCTCTGGTTCCCCCCACAGTCCAAACACATGTGGTGCAGGTAAATTCATTCATTCATTCATTTTCTTTTCGGCTTAGTCCCTTTATTAATCCGGGGTCGCCACAGCAGAATGAACCGCCAACTTATCCAGCATTTGTTTTACGCAGCGGATGCCCTTCCAGCTGCAACCCATCTCTGGGAAACATCCATACATTCTCATTCACCCAATTTAGATTACCCAATTCACCTGTACTGCATATCTTTAGACGGTGGGGGAAACCGGACCACCGGGATAAAACCCACGCAAACACGGGGAGAACATGCAAACTCCACACAGGAATGCCAACTGACCCAGCCAAGGCTCGAACCAGCGACCTTCTTGCTGTGAGGCGGCAGCACTACCTACTGCGCCACCGTGTCGCCTACAGGTAAATTGGGAAAGCTAAATTGTCCATAGTGTACTTGTGCATGAATGAGTGTGAATTGATGTTTCCCAGTGATGGGTTGCAGCTGGAAGGGCATCCGCTGCTTAAAACAATTGCTGGATAAGTTGGCGGTTCATTCCACTGTGGCGACCCCAGATTAATAAAGGGACTAATCCTAAAAGAAAATGAATGAATGACCAATAAACCAGAAAATCGTGAAGAGAAAGGTTTATACCTGCACTTTAAAATTATAAATAGAGTCCACCTGATGAATATCTAACAGCAGGGAATCCCATAACTGTGGTGCTCTGCTGCTAAAAGCCCTGCCACCAAATGACTTCATCTTAAAAATTGGAACTGATAACAGCCGCAGAAGATCTCAGTGAGCACCGAGGAGAGTACCAGCGAGGAAGATCAGAGAGGTAATCGGGTGCTAGGTTGTGAAGAGCTTTTAAGTTAACAGAAGAACGATAAAGAACAGGAAGCCAGTGCAAGTGAAAGAGAATTGGGGATATGTGTTCAGAAGCATGCGAGTTATCAGTTAATAACGCAGATTTTGGAGCGCACTAGCTTATAGATATCCTTAAAACTAACATCTAAAGTTTAGTATTTTAACTTGTGTATAAACAGTAAAAATTTACAAAATATGGTAGTTTACTGTAAAAACTACCATAATTCATTTATTTATAGTGTTAATGCACTAATGTTTTGAAGAAATCTTCATTACACAGACAAAAACACAACCACAAGCATGATGTGAAAGTCATATAATCAACCAAAGCTCATCACAAAGACTTATCCACAGGCAGAGAAGCAATAATACACAGAAGGCTGTCAGTGTCATTCACACAACATCTAAACACCGTAAAGTAATGCAATAATCCAGGGGCGTAGAATTAGCATGGACGGAGGGGAGGCTGACCACTGAAATGGCTCCACTAATAAGTTAATTCACTTCTTAAAAACATAAATAAATAAAATTTAAAAAGAATTCAAGCTGTGAATATTAAGCTAGATATGCATAAAGGGTTCAATCCTGTTCTCTGCTTGAGTCCTACCGCCCCCAAACACATATGAACACTGAAAAAAAGAAAGACATAAGAAGGTTTTTTTTTCAAAGAAAAGTGTAAGTCACATAAACTCAAGTCCATTATAATAAGGGTATGATATTAATAATACGAATGAGTCCATTATAATAAGGGTGTGATATTAATAATATGAATGAGTCCATCATAATAAGGATAACGTTAATGCTAGGAGGGGTGCTATAGTTATCCCCCAACATCAAGAGCAAATCTATACCTTAGCAATAAACATTTATGAACATTAGATGTAACGTGCAACTCTGACGCACATGACTAATTGAAAAAAAACTCAAAAAGTCCAGAGCAATGTCACCAAAATACATTATAAAAAGTGACGTGTGATGCAGGGAATTCTGAAAAAGTCAATTTACAGTTATTCACCATATATAGTGGGAAAACTTACATGTAATCAGGTTACAGATTTTTGCTGTAGCATTTTTAGTTGTTTTTTTTAAAGGTGAAGTATGTAAGTTTGATACTCATAAGGTATTACACCCCAGGATCAAAACAGACGCAAGTGCAGGTTGCCAGATTAAGGACAAGAGCTAGTGATTTAAACCGTGCTCTAAATAAAAGCAACGGCAAATTAATAAAATTAAATTAAAATTAAATTAAACTAAACACTAAACACACATCAGTGATTCAGCATCTACATTTAATAATGTTAAAGCGGTTTAATATATTGAATAGATTATAAATCTTACCATTTCGTGAGTGAGGGCATATTTTGTGCTTCTGAATGGCTGTATTTAAATTTCTGTCATGTTTCGTCTGGTGCAAACACCAAAATTACTCATCACTGCGTATCTCGTCACGAAGCATGTTGTTAGGATGTAACCTAACAATGTAACCTGCTCACCTAATGTTTACGTTCATAATATTTATATCACTTGCTAATTTATAACCTCATGTGGAACTCTGAATCTGTGTCTCATTTCAGAGTCTGCTACTGTCCACCGGAGGTCGCATTTCGGTCACGGACGCACGCTTTCAGAGCCTTTCTGAATAAATGAATGAAGTACGCTGTTTTCCAGCAAGGCAACCCGCGGTGCTGAAATATAATTGGCTAAACTGGCATTGGGCAGGTTAAAATGACCAAAACACAGACAGCGCTCCGGCACGGAAAAAACGTTCAAAGCAGAACATCTGACTTCAGCATTGTTTTTCAGATAAACAAGAATGTTCACAGCATGTTTCTGAAATATCTGCAAACATATTATGGTATTTTTATGCTTTAGAAGAGTCAAAAACTTACCCACAGCACCTTTAAGGGTCCAGTGAAGTGCTTTGAAATGTGTATTTTTTTATTCGATGTTTGACGTAATCTCAACTTAAAAACAAAAAAAGGGCGGGGCATAGAGTAGCTTCTTCCTTTATAAAAAAACAGCCAATAGTGTTGAATTTTCTTTAGCGAGTCGTTGAGATCAAGCACATCAAATTTAAATGAAATGATAAGAAGGGGGCGGGGCATGTCAGATACTAGAGATCATTTGATTGGTCAGAAGATATGATGAGAAACTAAAGTATGAAGTGATGACAAAAAAAATCGTAAAAGGTCGTAAGTGATAAACTGCAAGCTTTGGATGTTTATTCAAGTTAATAACGCACATTTTTTGGAGCGCACTAGCTTATAGATATCCTTAAAACTAACAGTCTGAAACTAACATCTAAATTTTAGTATTTTAATTTCATAAAAACAGCCATTTTTGACACTGTAGAAGTCCATCACTATTACTAGAGTTTCCACTTATACACAGTTTTGAGTTTATAAGACATCCTAAACACATTTCCTGACTGTTCATGTGTTTACCTTTCAGGATAATGCACGTCCCTCCCGCCGCGGAGGAAGAAAGCACCATGAGTAACGTTACCGTCCTCGACATCACAGAGTCCGTGAGTCCCGTCATGACGGCAGCCGGCGGCCCATACCCGTACCCGCTCAGCTTCCAGGTGTCCCTGACCGGATTCCTGATGCTGGAGATCGTCCTGGGACTGAGCAGCAACCTGACCGTGCTAGCGCTCTACTGCATGAAGTCCAACTTGGTCAATTCGGTCAGCAACATAGTCACGATGAACCTCCACGTGCTGGACGTGCTGGTGTGCGTTTGCTGTATCCCTTTAACCATCGTAGTGTTGATGCTTTCCTTGCAAGGCGACACGGTGCTTGTTTGCTGCTTCCACGAGGCTTGCGTGTCATTCGCTAGCGTGGCTACAGCGGCTAACGTGCTAGCTATCACTTTAGACCGATACGACATATCTGTTAAACCGGCCAATCGCGTACTGACTATGGGACGAGCGGTGGCTTTGCTGGGATGCATTTGGGTGCTGTCTTTTGCTAGCTTCTTGGTGCCGTTCATCGAAGTGGGATTTTTGGGACCGGAGCCTACGTTAGCCAATCAAACCGCCGTCGTGCATGTTAACGAATATTACACCGAGCTCGGTTTATACTACCACCTAGTGGCTCAAATCCCAATTTTCTGTTTGACTGCTGTGATTATGTTAGTGACGTACGCTAAGATACTCCAGGCGCTCAATATTCGAATTGGAACGCGCTTCCATGCGACGCAAAAGAAGAAGAAGAAGTTGCGAAGAAAGAAGAATTTTTCGCTAATGTCGACGTCCGAGCAACAGTTGCCAGAAATCACGGACGCATCGCAGAGCAGTGGAGGAAATCGCGGAAATGCGCCGTTAGGTATGCGTACATCCGTTTCGGTGATCATCGCACTTCGTAGAGCGGTTAAACGCCACCGGGAACGCCGTGAGCGACAAAAGCGAGTTTTTCGCATGTCGTTACTCATCATCTCCACGTTTCTTCTGTGCTGGACGCCTATTACCGTTTTAAACACTGTGATCCTCAGCGCAGGCCCCAGCGATCTCACGGTTAAGCTGCGATTGGGATTTCTGGTCATGGCTTACGGCACTACAGTCTTCCATCCGCTGCTGTACGCGTTCACCAGGCAGAAGTTCCAGAAAGTGCTGAAAAGTAAAATGAAGAAGCGGGTGGTGTCCATCAGCGAGGCGGATCCACTGCCGAACAATGCAGTGATTCGAAACTCCTGGATCGATCCCAAGCGGAATAAGAAAGTGACGTTTGACGATCACGAAGCAAGACAGAAATGTCTGTCGTCTGAAGACGCAGATTAAAAGACAGTTCGAGGCTTCCAAGAACAGGAACTAGTTCTCATTAAAGCACTGTTATTTAATCTATCGAAGCTTGTTTCTGATATGGAAAAAAAAAAGTAATTTTTTGTTATAATTACGTGTTTATAATTAACAATTAAGACATTTTTTTGACTACTGTGAGATTAAGCTCCTAATTTTGAGTTTATTTAGACCTAAATTCTTACTTTTTTCTATGTAATTTTGAGTTTACATCTTACAGTCTCTTTCGTAAGCTTTTGGTTTTGTAACTTTTTTGGGAATTCTTAGGTTGTATTTCAAAACTCTGGACTTTTTTGGAATTTCAGAAGCAACGTTTTTGTAAACATTAGTTTATATCACACAATTCTGAGATCTTATTCTTATAGTTTTGTGTTTAACCTCCAGAGGTTGTAACATTTTTTTTTGGAAGTATTGTTTTCCTCTAAATGTTAAGTTTACATCTGACAATATTAACTTGTTTGTAAACTCATAGTTAATTTACAAAATTCTGACATTTTCCCTCTAAATTTTGAGTTTAGATCTGGCAATTTTTACTTTTTAGGAACTTTGTATTGCAACTTTTTTTTTAGAAACTCTCAGTTAGTTTACAAAATTCTGACATTTTTCCTCTAAATTTTAAGTTTAGATCTTGCAATTTTGACTTTTTAGGAGCTTTGTATTGTAACTTTTTTGGGGAACTCTTTGTTAATTTACAAAGTTCTGCCATTTTCACTCTAAATTTTAAGATTACATCTGCCGATTTTGACTTTTTCGGAACTTTGTAATTGCAACGTTTTTGGAAAATTCTCAGTTAATTTACAAAACTTCAACATTTTCCCTCTGAGTTTTGAATTTACATCTTGCAATTTATATTTTTTTGGAGAATTCAATTAATTTGCAAAACTCTGCCGTTTTCCCTCTATATTTTAAGTTTAGATCTGGCAATTTTGACTTTTTCAGAATGTCAGCAGTTGCAACTTTTTGTGAATTCTGTTTATATTACAAAATTTCAAAATTTTCCCTTTTCAGTTTACATCTTGCAATTCTGATTTCTCTGAATATCAGAAGTAGTTTTATGTTCAGCTTTTGGAATATGGAACTTTTTTAATTGCAATTTTTACCTTTTTAAAATTTCGTAAGTAGAATTCTTAATTTTTGGCTTTCATCAAATTGAATATTTCAGAGTTTATCTCACAGAATTTAGACTTTTGTCACCTCACAATTACAATTTTGTTCTTTCAAAATTCCAAATTTACATTAAAAAATCTGCATGATAAATTACGTTTACATTTAGTTTTTATTCCACTTTGGAAATAAGCTTCTGTAGTTTTATCCATAAAGGGAATCACACGATGTGAATATTAGTCGTACACGAGCAGGCACTGAATAATCTGTTACTATTTATAACTATCTTGGAATATAATATAATAGGTTTCATAGAATGATACTATTGCAGTTATAAGGTGCATGTCCTTTATAAACCACTGTAAGTACTGTAAATACATGACAAATGAGATTTGTACATACTCTTTATCGGTTATGTACCTCTATTATAGTCTGTGTATACATGTATTTGTAATAAACTAGGTGGGGTGAGGGGAAAGAAATCCATCTCTAGTTTGACTTGAAATCAGGCGAACTTTGATTTGTCATGTTTGATCCTTCTGCAGAAAAACAAAGGGAAGAATTAATGGCAAATCATTACTCAGCAATTCACATATTAAGCTCCACACAGGAATAAAACACAAAAAAGCTACTAAAAACACACAGAGCCGCAATAATGGCAAAGAAAAGACAATTCCTACATCAAATATCACCAATAATCACAATTCCTGCATCAAATATCACTAATAATCACAATTCCTACATCAAATATCACCAATAATCACAATTCCTACATCAAATATCACTAATAATCACAATTCCCGCATCAAATATCACCAATAATCACAATTCCTACATCAAATATCACGAATAATCACAATTCCTGCATCAAATATCACCAATAATCACAATTCCTACATCAAATATCACTAATAATCACAATTCCCGCATCAAATATCACTAATAATCACAATTCCTGCATCAAATATCACCAATAATCAAAATTCCCGCATCAAATATCACCAATAATCCCAATTCCTGCATCAAATATCACCAATAATCACAATTCCTGCATCAAATTTTACCAATAATCACAATTCCTGCATCAAATATTACCAATAATCACAATTCCTGCATCAAATATCACCAATAATCACAATTCCTGCATCAAATATCACCAATAATCACAATTCCTGCATCAAATATCACCAATAATCACAATTCCTGCATCAAATATCACTAATAATCACAATTGCCGCATCAAATATCACCAATAATCACAATTCCGGCATTAAATATCACCAAAAATCACAAAGAAATAACAATTCCCGCATGTAATATCACCAATTATCACAATTCCTGCATCAAATATCACCAATAATCACAAAAAAGACACTTTCTGCATAAAATATCACCAATAATCACAAAGAATTAACAATTCCTGCATCAAATA
>CAIGQQ010038644.1:1894893-1914488 GCA_903798035.1 Danio albolineatus | reverse complement strand
CTCTTAATGTTGCAGAATCTGTTTCTCGTGGTAATGAAAAATTGTATCGAATATCGGTATTTTTCATAGTATCGTATGGATGTTGGACATCCCAGTATCGTGACGACACTAGTAGATATTCATGAAAATTGTCTAGCATTTAAATGGAAATAATTTAATGAGTTAATGATTTTAGAAATTGAATATTAACTAATGAATGATTACGTCAAGGTGCCTCAGTGGTTAGCACTGTGGCCTCACAGCAAGAAGGTCGCTGGTTCGAGTCCCGACTGGGCTTTTTGGCATTTCTGTGTGGAGTTTTGGTTTTTATTTGGTTTAATATTTACAAATAATTTTATTTTACTTGAAAATGTAAAACATCATAGTTATACATGATTTGTATACTCTTAATGTTGCAGAAAATGTTCCTTGTGCTAATGAAAAATTGTATCGAATATTGGTATTTTTCATACTATCGTACGGATGTTGGAAATCCCAGTATCGTGACGACACTAGCAGATATACATGAAAATTGTCTAGGATTTAAACGGAAATAATTTAACTAGTTAATGATTTTAGAAATTGAATATTAACTAATGAATGATTACATCAGGGTGGCTCAGTGGTTAGCACTGTGGCCTGACAGCAAGAAGGTCGCTGGTTTGAGTCCTGGCTGGTATTTCTATGTGGAGTTTGCATGTTCTCTCAGTGTTGGCGTGGGTTTCATATGGGTGATCCTGAATGTGAGAGTGTATGGGTGTTTCCCAGTACTGGGTTGCGGCTGGAAGGGCATTCGCTGCATAAAACTTACACTGGAATAGTTGGCGGTTTATTGTGCTGTGACAACCCCTGATAAATAAGGGACCTAGCCAAAGAAAATGAATGAATGAATGAAAAACCCTGAACCCTTACCTGAAGCGGTTTTGTGCGTCCTCTAAACCTTTCTTGTAATTTTCAGCAGTGACTTTAGTGAACTGAGACATCTGTATGACAACAAAAAAGAGATGCATGTAACATAACATGATATAGATATAATAAACTGCGTATGAAGAGGTGATATAACTGAAGAAGGGTGTAAAAAGATTGCCTTTTCTTCCATCTTTGCGATCTGCTGCCGAAACAAATCGTCCTGGTTTTTCAGGTCTTTCTCCTTTTCTTCAAGCTTCTGAGCCTTATGTAAAAATGTAAAAAAAATCTACTTGATTAGCCTGTAAATCAGTGTAGAAAAGACACATTTCTTTGCCTGAATGACATTCATAGCATGTGTGTGATCGATTAATGCAAAGCGAACTGAACTCATTTAATGTAATTGCATTTAGGCATGTGCTCACTCACATCTCACTGATATACAGATGATTACAAATCACTTGAACAAGCAATGAAATGAGGAATGAAGATTAAGCGTCTTACCTTCCTCTCCATCCACTGAAGAACACAAGCAGATCGAGAGAAAGTAGAAAAGCAAGTAAGCAACAGTAAAGCACTATTATTTAAATGACTTCATGCAAGCATATGCAAAGCCAACACATGGAGAGAAATTCAGATGTGTGTGGAGAAAATGTTGAGCACATGTTAGCAGTTATTTTAGCATCGCTCAGATACTACTATGCTTTTATTAACATTTTTAATGCAATTTTATTTATTTTTGTTTATTTATTTATTGTATTTTTGTGTGTGTTTTTGTCACTTTTGACTGTTATGAAATATGTCTATTGTTTTTGCACATTTTTTTGTTATTTTCAAGTGAAAGCAAAGGAAAACAATACAGATATTTTACATTATATAGAATAAAATTACATTTAAAAAATATATAAATCAATTCTGATATACTATATTATATTACCTAAATTAAACCAAACTGAAAAAGGTTGTAACTTAAGTGTGGTTTATTTATAAACTAATTTCAAGAGTTCACACTGAGTTGATGATTGATAATAAAGCTAGTTTGGCATGCTGTACCGGGAGAGAGTCCTGAGCTCATAAGATCCTCGAGCCCGAGGCTCCCTCCCGTTTGTAAGGCGAGAGGGGAGTTTGACCCGCCCTCCTGCTGCTTATAAATTGCTATGAGGGTATGCTGCTGGTGGAATTTTGGGAATGGTGCTGATTTAAGTCAATTTACTTATGTCTCATGTTTTGGACTGTGGGAGGAAATTGTAGGGACCCGAGGAAAACTCACGCCAGCACGGGGAGAACATAAACTGGGTCATCAGATGGTGCCGCGAATGGCTGCCTCGGTACGGAGCTCCCCAGCTGTCACTATGTTATTGTTTGTTTTTCATGTTTTGTGTTCATCCAACGTGATCAGTTATACATACATACATTTCAACATCCAGATCGTTGGACTGACTGCATCTCTGTTTAATGTCTATCATCTTCTTTTTTTTTTTATATATTTATTCTGTGTTGTCACTTGTCACTTTATGTACACTGGAAGCTTCTGTAGCCAAAGCAAATTCCTTGTGTGTGTGAAGCACACTTGGCAATAAAACTGATTCTGAACTCCGCAAAGAAATGTCAATTGGCTGGGTAGAGGCTCAAACCAGAGGCATTCTTGCTGTGAGGCAACAGTGCTAGCCACTGGGCCGCCGTGACACCCTATAGAGGAAAAGGGAGTAGAGGGGGTGGAAGAGGGGATGCTTCAAGACGAAGATGACTAAGGTAAGATGCTCTGGTTATTTATACTAAGATGGGAATCGTCTGATTGGTGGAATGTGCATTAGCTTGACTCTGGGCCAGCCGTGTCAATCATAAGCACGTGCTCCTCTCGAAATTAGTTTATAAATAAACTTCACTTCAAGAGGATCCCGTGCTTATGATTGAACACGGCTGGTATCGCTTCAGCTCCACATATTGCACCAATCAGATGAATACTGACTCACTATAAATAACCAATTTTCCACTCCAGTCATCTTCGTCTTGAAGAATCCCCCATTCCATCCCTATTCCTCCACTTCTCCTGATAGAGCGGTACGGCGGCCCAGTGGTTAGCACTGTCGCCTCACATCAAGAACGCCACTGTTTCGACCCCTCTCCGATTCAGTTGGCGTTTCCCCGGGTTTCCCGCTCTTCTCCCACAGTCCAAAGACATACACCATAAGTAAATTGACTACTCCAAACTAGCATCTAAAGACAAACTCTTAGCCAGCTATATCTCAGCACGTTCACAAGCAGGGGAGTTCTTGAGACCTACCTGAGCTCAAACTCCCCTTTCGCCCTTCAAACAGGAAGGAGCCCCGGGCTCGAGGATATTCTGAGCTCAGGACTCTCTCCCGGGACAACATGCCAAACGTGCTTCATTATCACTCATCAGCTAAGTGTGAACTAATATAGAATACAGGGTGATTAAAAAAAAAAACACAACTCTAAAAAATCGAGAACTAAGCTAAGCTCTTTCTGTCGTCGATTTAAGGAAGCTCTGAAGTTTCATTTGGTTGTCTATTTGAACGAAAGCAATGGATCAACCGCAGGGCAGCTCATGAGAGAGCACTTCATCACTGACCTCACCCCCTGTGATTTTTTTTCTATGGGGCTACATTAAAGACATGGTGTTTGACCACCTCTATTAGCTAACATTGAGAAACTTAAAAAAGGAATAACAGCAGGTATCTAAACTGTTACTCCCGAGATGCAACAGAGAGTGTGCAATGAGTTTGAGTATCGGGTCGATGTCACTCGAGTGTCTGGACGGGGTCATATTGAACATCTATGAACTTGTTTTCTACTGAAAAAGTTCTCTTCACAAAGTTCTCTTCACATTAATTAATCACCCAATGTTCATTAATGATTCTTTGATTAAATACAGATTTCTAGAGGTGTGGTATTCTATTTGCATCACCCTGTATATAAAAAATTATTTAATGTACCAAACACAAGTGGTCACTTTTATAACATGCAAATACCAAGCAGAAATGTAATGTTTCTCCTGTGATCAGTTGACATGTACACTTACATAGTAAGACAAAATGATTCGCCTTCTGTCAAATTTTAATTATTTTTCAAATCTGTTGTCCAGTGACCTGCCTTATTACCTTAACTTGCCTAATTAGCCTTGTTAAGCCTTTAAATGTCACTTTAAATGCAATATTAGTATCTTGCAAATTAACTAGTAAAATATTACGTGCTGTCATCATGGCAAAGATTAAAAAATATAATATTTGAAAAAAATAAAATAAAATTTCACAGAAGAGCTACTAATCGTCTTTGATTATACACAATATAATACACTGCCTTACATAATACTGTGTAATAAGACGCTCATCCTGAACGCTCAGCTGTTCTCTCCTGATGCTGTCCGCTAGAGTCTGTTGTTGAGTCGTTTTCTCCTCGTCCAGAAGCTTCTTCACTTCTTCTTCAATCTGCCGTCGTGCTGCGGCTTGAGCCTGAGCCTGAGCTTTAGCTTTCTCTTCCTCCAGTCTGATGAAAACACACAGTTATAACAATTTCGGTGCTTAAACTCAACAGCTATGTTTCCATCCACCTATTTTTATGTGCATTTTGGAATATTGCATTAAAAAACAGTTGAAAATTGCAAGATGTGCATATGTTTTTATTTTATTTGAGTCTATTTTTTACTCGATAAGAAAAAAATGAGCATAAATGCTGATAGAAACACATTTACTGAAGAAATTTGCATTGGTAAAGTCATGTGATTTAGTTTAAACAGATGATGTGGTGATAAAAATGTGCATGATGGGATGCATTGATGGACTTTGCAGCATTTCCAGCACACTGTAAAACATCTGAAATGTTGTTTTGCTTATTTCTAAAGTCCCTCAGCTAAAGTCTGTCATCACAGTGATTCAGTATTATTATTCTTCTATTATTATTCCCTCCAGAACTGTCTTGAGCATCTGTCTGTGCTCCCAAAGAGCGTCTCACGCCTCCAAAAGTCACCGCATTGCGTTTTGTCTTTGTCTTCTGAGGCACAACTCATTTATTAATGAAGAAAAAAGACCACAGTGGCTTCCCCTAATGCACTAAACTACATTTTTCTGCCTGATATTTTGGCGCCAGTTCATCAGGAAGTGATGATTTTGTTCGCTTTGACTCATTGGATGGAAAGGCTGCTTTAATATACAAATATTTAATGCAATATTCCACTTTTGTGCAACTCGCATCTTTAGACAGAAACACAGCTACTGTAATTTAATCGAGCTTCACTGAAAAGATTTGTACTGTTGTCGGATGCTGTGCTCGGCCATCTCCATCTCCTCACTCATTTGCTTCAGAAGATCTTCTCTGATTTCCTTCCGGAGTTTTTCCTCATCAACTAAACAGAAGAAATAAAGTCATATTAGAGCATAAATGGAGATTTTCCTTGATTATTTGAAGTTTCTGATATGTTAAAACTTTTATAGATTTACTTTTAATTGCGTGTTTTTTTGTTGTTGTATTTTTGGCACATTTGATTGTTCTGAAATATGTCTATATTTGTTTTTAGACATTTTTATTGCATTATTTTAGTTTAGTTATTTTAGTAACTCAAATTAAATTAAGAAATAAAAAAAACTATATATATATATATATATATATATATATATATATATAAAAAAACAGAATTTAAAAAAATGTAAATTAATTCTGAAACGTAAACCACCGGTTTCACAAACAAGGTTTAAGGCTAGTCATGGATTAAAGTGAATGTTTGAGCTGTCTCAACTGAAAATAACTTGCAGGGAGATGCCTTAAAATACGTCAATGTCATTTTTTGTCTCCAGATGCACACCAATAATGCCGTTTTTATAAATGTGGCTTAAATAGCCTAATTTAACTAAGGTCTAGTCCTGGCTTAAGCTAAGCCCTGTTTGTGAAACTGAGCCATAACGTTGAGCTTAATGTATTAACATAATTAAACCAAACTGATAAACTCTTTGAACCCTTGTGTGCTGTTGGTCAAATTTTCATTTACTCTGGGCTGATTTTGAGGCTTAATTTGGCCACAAATTTCTCTGCCTTTCAGTAAATGCAATGATTTTTGGTGACAACTCTTATATTGACACATATTTTGGACAAATGCTTTGAAAATTTTCAGAAATTCAACAATACACCCAAAATTGACTCCCCTTTCGTTATGTTGGGGGCTGTTTTGGCCCCATTGACTTCCATTATAATGAAATTTTTTGATTGCAATGGCTTGACACACCAAATTATTATTTATTATTTATTGTTGACAACTCTCCCTGTTAGGAAGAGGTCAAATTTGTCAATTTTGCTGTTGATCATCAGTTCCAGTGCAAAAAAGTTTAGTTTCTGGCTTTGGAGTTATATGTAGTGTGTGTGAGAGAGAGAGACCTTTGTGCACTTACCTTGATATGTCTGAGCAAATCAAAATAAGCCACTCAGCTCAGAACATAATTGTATTAATGCACACACACTATAATCTGCTGTTTTACTCCATAGAACTACACCTAAAAGCCACAAACCATTTTGCGAAGGCCCATCTAAAGGGTTAATGCTACTAACTCATGATCAACAGTACAAATTACAGATTGTACCTCTTCCCAACCGGAAAAAACACCAACAATCAAGAAAAATTACCCAAAAATGTACTAATAAGCCAGATTATAAGATTATTAATTACCATGCGATTGTGATGGAAAGGCTCGGTCACTGACTGAAGGCACGACAGGTTCCTCGACTGGAGAAAGACAAGGAACAGGAGATTCTCCAGACGCATCCATTGCATTGGAAGACATTTCATCAAGCAAAACCACAGCTGAACTTGAGGAATGGGGAAAGGAGGGTGGGAAAGGTGAAGTCTCGACAGGTAAATCAGAAGTCGAGGGAGTAGTAGATTCAGTAACGAGAAGTTCATTCTGCACAACTACAGGTTCAACAGAAGATGCAAGCGAGTCTGTGATCGGAGGAGTTGTATTAGCTTCAGGATCAGTCGTAGAGGTTAAAACTGGAGTGAAGGGTTCAACCGGTGCACTAGGTAGTTGAGGAGCTGTTATTGAATCACTTGTCGAAGGAATATTAATGAGTTCAGCAGGCAAAACCACATGCTTATCACCTGTCGGAGGACCCACAGGTGAAGCTGGTGTAGATGTTTCTTCATTCACAGGTACTGAAGGTGTTGGTGGCTCTGAAGGGACCAGTGTACTGGCGTATGAGGGAGGATGAGGCATTATGGGTACTTGATGTTCATCTGGAACCGAATGCTCAGTTTTTTCTGACTGCGTAGAGGTTTTGGTTGAAGTTTGCACATGCGGAGACTCCTTCATACGATCAATCACTCGCTCTGAAAGCTGTTTGGCATCAGATCAGAAATAGCATTGATAAACATTCACAACTGTTCATTAATAATAATAATAAAACACAGTGTTATGCATTTGAATACAATTATTGTGTTGCCTAGATGTTTGTGTTTGATTCCTATCAGAATCAAGAACGATTTGAACATACTATTATTAATCAAATTGAATTAAATCTTCTGTAAAACTTACAATATAATTGAGTTACTTGGAATTTTTGGATTGGATTTTGTGTGTAAATCGAATAGCAAATGCTTGTGAAAATTAACCATCATTATTATCGTATTATCAATAGTTTTACTACACTAACCATAAATTAACCATAGTATTTGTGGTAAATCTGTGGTCATACAAATGGTAGCAGGTGTGCAAAAAAATACATGATTACTACACTTTTACTATAACAAAATCATGATTTACTTTCATCTAGCTATAAGAATAGTATGTGAATTGTGTTAGGCTTGGCACTAATGATCCTGGTAATTATAATACCATAGTAAAATCTTACATAAATGATTAAATGGTAACCACATTCATGATATAGCCTAAAACACTGTAATTTTAATTTTACCATAGTATGAGTTTAACAAAATCTGTGATAATTTGTTAAAAAGTCGGTTTATCAGGGTAAATTTTAGTCCTTTGAGACTGATGTATGGTTCTATGGTCAATAGTATACACTTTTAAGCACAGGAGTCTGATGTAAGTAAAGGTTTACTAGTTATGTTTAGGTGTAGCATGTATGTTTAGCATGCAGCAGGTCAACATGTATGACCTGTAAGCTATATATAAACTGCAGGTTATATGTCTTGCAGGACATTATGTTCTGCACCCATTAAACCTCCACAAATAATGAATTTATTGAAGTGTACGTAATCTCCATGTTATCAAAACTTCTGACTGAATCAGAGAAACTCTTGCAGCGCGAACGTGTTACAACAAGCATATGTTCTTGAGCTTGAATCAAAACGTTTTGTTGGGGAAATGCAAGTTTAATATAGTTATTAACAAATAGGATACGTTTATATTTATCTAGTGCACTTACCCGAATGCCCTTGACGAATGTAACACCCTCCTCATCGTCGAGCGAAACGTGGCGCGAGCTGCTGTTTCCACCCATAACCGCGAGGAATGATCACAACAGTTTAATGTGATGATTTTGACTTAAACAGTCAAATAAAGGATTTATATTAAGAACTGGGACCTTCAATAAGTGAATCAACATCCAAAGCCGAAAAGCGCGTGTTCAGTTCAGCCCTTCCCACTTTTCAGAGCCTGAGGAAAAATTCCTCCACAGCCCTGTTTATTTAAACCTCCTCAGAGACAAACATTCATCTCAGTCAGATAATGAACGACCGTAAATTACAATAAATGTTGTATTTTGTTAATATACATGTGATCATAACGCCTAATAATGATTTAAAGGCGCTTTTTCGCGATATTAGATACTTGAGGGTGTGGCTTGTATGATGTAGCTTATTAATAATGCATGATGTGATTATTATTCATAAGGTTTTAAAAATGTTCTGCCACTAAACATTTTATATTAAAGTAACTGCATTACAGATTGTTTTTTGTTGTTGTTTATATACATGTAATCAAAACGCCTTATAATAGATTAAAGGAAACATTCTGTGACTTTGGTGGTTGCTAGATCAGGGTTGCAGCCGGAAGTTAACAAGAATTATTTATTAAACTTCCTATTAATTGTATTTTATTAACATCTACCCCTACCCCAAACCGTCACAAAAATGATGCTATATTGATGCTATGTATCCAGAGCTGTATCCTCAATAGACTTTACCGGTGACTTTTTGCATATAAAGTATTTGAGGGCGTGGCTAATATGATATAGATTATTAATAATGCATGATATGATGATTATTATTCATAATGTTTAAAATAAAATTCTGTCACTAAACATTTACATTAAAATGACGGCATTACTTTTTATATTTTTTGTTCTTGTAAATATACATGAGATCATAAGGACTTATAATGGATCTAAAAAAATAACATTCTAACTTTTCACGATATAAAATATTTGAGGGCGTGGTTAATATGATATAGCTTATTAATAATGCATGATATGATGATTATTATTCATAATGTCTAAAAGAAAATTCTGTCACTAAACATTTACATTAAAATAACGGCATTACTGACAGTATTTTTTGTTCTTGTTAATATACAAGAGATCAGAACGCCTTATACAGTCAGTAATACTGTTATTTTAATGTAAATGTTTAGTGACAGAATTTTCTATTAAACATTATGAATAATAATCATCATATCATGCATTATTAATAAGCTATATCATATCAACCTCGCCCTCAAATATTTAATATTGCGAAAAGTGAGAATGCTGTTCTTTAATCCATTATTAGGTGTCGTGATCTCATGTATTTTAACAAAAACATAAAATACAATCGGTAATTGCATTATTTTAATGTAAATGTTTAGTAACAATTTTCTTTTGAACATTATAAATAATAATCATCATATCATGCATTATTAATAAGCTATATCATATAAGCCACGCCCCTTAAATATTTTTATATACAAAAAAAATCACTGGTAAAGTCTAGATAGGATACAGCTGCGGATATATAGCATCAATATAGCATTTTGGGAATTTTCATTAAAATTAATTTTCTTTTAAACATTATGAATAATAATTATCATATCATGCATTATTAATAAGTTATATCATATTAACCACGCGCTCAAATATGTAATAATATCGTGAAAAGTCAGAATGCTGTTCTTTAATCCTCTATTTTTTGTTCTTGTTAAAATACATGAGATCATAAGTACTTATAATGGATTCAAGAACAGCACTCTGACTCGTCGTGATATTAAATATTTGAGGGCGTGGCCAATATGATTTAGCTTATTAATAATGCATGATATGATGATTATTATTCCTAATGTTTAAAAGAAAATTCATTTTAATGAAAATTCACCAAAATTATGCTATATTGATGCTACATATCCGCAGCTGTATCCTATCTAGACTTTACCAGTGACTTTTCACATACAAAAATATTTGAGGGTGTGGCTAATGTGAGATGTATGCATGATGTGATTATTATTTATGTTTAAAAAAAAGGTCTGCCATTAAATGTAACAAGAAACACTAAGTTTTATTTCTAGTTGTAGTTTTTTTGTTTGTTAATATACATCCGATCATAAAGCCTAATAAAGAATTAAAGGGAAACATGCTGTTTTTGCAAGATTACTTATTTGAGGGGGCTTGGCTAATATGATACAGCTTATTAATAATGCATGATGTGATTATTATTCATAATGTTTAAAAAAAATTCTATCACTAAACATTTTACAATAAAATAACTGCATTAGTGATTATAGTTGTGTCAAAAATATCTTCATTTTTGTCAGCTTCAGGAACAATAAATCAGCAATATATTATATATTTGTTAATATATCTGTGCATAATGCGTTACGTTTATGAGAAATTAAAAGAAAATATTTAGTACCCAGACTAAAATGGTTGGCATACAAATTAATAATACATAATGAGATTATTATTATTATTCAATATGTTAAAGACAAATATTTAGGAATATTAACAGCGTACATCATACAACGAAAGCTCATTATTAATACAATTTCACAGTATTAACAATAACTTAATTAAATGTTATATTTTGGACTTAAAAAATATAACAACCATGATCACTTTGCATAAAAATCACCTTCGGTGCTCCTAAATTCAATATAAACAACAAACAATGCATTTCTCCCAGAAAACCCTGGTTATTATTAACAATCACTCAGTCACATTGAGGTACAAGATCACTTTCAAAGCCAAAAAAATATCACTAAACATAAAAAAAAATTGATTAACCCTAGATTTTATAAACGGTTGCTCAACAGACCAATAAAATAATTGCAGATGAGATTGAAGAGAGTCACACAAAAATCAATGAGTTCCTTCAGTCTACAAGGTCTCAGCTGGCGTTAACTGATAAAAATAATAATAATAATTTAATCAACCAAATTAATGCAAAATGACTAATATAAACATAACAGCTGTAGATATTCTACAATATTGGCAGTCTGGTTTTCTACAGTATTGCTTTATCTCATCCTGAAACTCACCTTACGGAAGTGCTACAAGCGACTATGAAATATCTGCATTTGTAGTCACACACATACTGCATTATTAATTCACCTGAATACACAAACATGTAAGCGGGGCCAACATATTATCTGAATCCCTAAAATTGGCTGTGTTTAAAAATGGACAATATATAAATACCACTAACTTGTAGTGAAAATTAACACAAAGCAGATGCAAAGTCCTGAATCTTCCAGAAATAAAAATACATCGTGTTAATTTTAACATAAAATGAGTTGAAAACAGGTCAAGGACTGTTCAAGTGAACATACGAACGCTCTTAACGCGCACTCCTGGCTCAAAAACAGCTATAAAATTGTACTTCCAAGTGCTCATACATTCACAATGAATAAATTAGAGGTGTAAAATGATATGAGACACAACAACGAAACACAATTGCACTGAGCTAAAGAGGTTTTAGAGTTCGTGGACAGTTTACTCTGCCTTCTTGTCCACTTTATATCCTTTGAAGGCTGCAGGAATGCTGGACAAAACCTCCGTGTAAAGTAGCGTTCCCAGAAACACCACGGCCGTTCCCACCCAATGCCAGGTCGTGAAGGGATTTTGGAAGTACAGGATTGAAATAATGAGACTCAGGAATTTGCGTAACGTTACAACCAGAGTGACCGTTAGCGATGCGCATTCAGTGGTCAGGATAAACACACCGCGGATACACACGTATCTGAGAAATCTGGCTAAGGATGATAACTTTGTTTCATGTTTGGTGAAATGTGCATCATCAGATAAGCATAATTCAGATGCTAGTTGTGCTAACAATGCTAGGTTAATTCATGCTAACGATTTTAATCAATTAATGAGTAACAATACTTAATTTACACTAGCAAAAGTTTACCATAACAGCTGTAACATGCTAAATAGTAACAATACTCTAGCTGTGATAGAAATAGCAAAATGCTAATTCATGCAGGTAACGTTATCCTAGCTAGTAACATGTATGTTAATTCATGTTAACAACATGCTACAAGCATGTTACAAGCAAACATCATGTTAAGCATGATAGAAACATGCTGATCTATTATAACAATATATGTTAATACATGGTAAACAAGCTAGAAACAAGCTAAAAGAAACAAGCTAACAGGTTAAATCATCTTATCACCGTGTTAAACATGCTAATTCATCTTATCAATGTGCTAATGTATGTTATCAGTGCATTAGCTAGTTCTTACTAAATTAATACCTCAGCAAGAGGCTAAAGCATGCTAACTATGGCTAATTATTATTATAAATATGGTAGCAATTTTATGATTTAAGCAGGCAGGCATATGTTAAAACTGTTAGAATAATGCTACAACATGCTAATTTATTCTAACAGTGTGAAACAACATTAGCCATGTCAGAAACCATGAATGCTAGAAAGATTATAACATGTTACCTAGCAACATGCTAGTCTATCATGTTAAAACATAACACTTTATAATGTTAGCAGTGTCGTGCTAACAATGTTCTAAATTAATAACGTGCTAAAACAGGCTAGTAAAATGTTATTAATAGGCGAAACATGATATCAGCATGTTAAAACGAGGTAAAAACATGTTGACAACATGTTAGCAATATAACATTCTAAAACATGGTGTTCTGAATTAATGACATGACAAAACAGGCTAGTGACATTTATTAATATACTAAAACGTGTTATCAAGATGCTAAAACAAGATAAAAACATGACTACTACATGTTAGCAATATGATAACATTTTAAAACATGGCGCTCTGAATTAATGATGTGATAAAACAGGCTAGTATCATGTTATTAATATGCTAAAACGTGTTATCAATATGCTAAAACAAGGTAAGACATGCTGACTACATGCTAGCAATATGATAACGTTCTAAAACATGGTGTTCGGAATTAATGACATAAAAAAACAGGCTAGTAACATGTTATCAATATGCTAAAATATGTTTTCAAGATGCTAAAACGAGGTAAAAACATGTTGACTCCATGCTAGCAACACGATTTAAAACATCTCAATATTATGTGGTAAAACATGCCAGAAACCTGCTGAAATGTTGTAGCAATGTGCGAAGTCATGATAGCAATTAGCTTAAAACTTAAAATGCATGCCTAAAACAAACATCCTTTTTAAAGTTCTTTCTCAAGCTAATCAAAGTATTTCTACAAACATTGCTGTCTAGTTGATTTTGATATTCGTATTAAATGCTATATAAATTTATTAAAATCTTGACACAACAATTAATTTAGATTTTTTGACAGAGTATTAAGATTCTACTGTATTATCCTATATAAATGTGAAAGGATACTGGGTGATGACGTTCATCAGCAGGTAAAACCACATGACCGGCATAGACAGACCAATCACAGGAACCTCCATTGGAGCTTTGAGAGGAAATTGACAAAAACAGCAAAAAATGGTCACACTATGTTTTAGATTATTTTTATTATTATTATGCGAGAACTCAGTAGAGATGCGTAAAGACATTCAAAAAAGGAATTACTTCAAATAAATGCTATTTGTTTATTAAATTACATTGATTTAGCATTTCATAGAGGTATAAATTACAATAATATTATACTTAACCAGAAAACAGCAGCTTTAAAGGGACAGTTCTCTCAAAAAATAAAAGTTCTCCCAACCATTGACTTCCATTTCTTTATGTTTTTTATCGATGTCCATGACAGCTATTATCCAACATTCTTCAGAATATCTGCTTTTGTGTTCATCAGAAAACAATAATACCCAGTTAAAACCACTTGAATGTGAGGAAATGATGAGGAAATGCTTATTTTTGGGTGAACTGTCCCTTTAAATAGCAATATTTCACAAGTGCTGCTGGTATTTCTTATCAAACATCTAAATGCAGCTTTGGTTTGCATCAGAGACATTAGTGATATTAAATATTAGTAATAATTTAGTTCAAATTTCAGCAGAATCAGTACTTACAGCTCTGGCTGAAGAGAACTGCGTGATTGTAAATGTTTGTGGACAGCAGGAGAAACCCTGGTAATGGCAGACAGTGCTGAAAAAGGCAAAAAGAAATCCCACTTAATACCACATGCTCATATCTGTAGGGTACATGCAGCATTAGGTGTACTTTCAGAAACTCACATTGTAAAACAGAGCCTCCTTGGAGTGTTTGCCATACTTCTTGTACAGAGTTTCTTGGAAAATGCCCATTCTTGCAGACATAAGCAGAGCGAACGTCAACATGGCGATACCTAAATCACAACAGCACAAATGCAGTCATTACTTTCTCATTATATATTTAACATGTAGCGCAGTTAGCATGTTTTATCATCTTGTTGACATGTTTTATCGCTAACTCATTATTCAAAGTTGTTTCCTGGCAAGTTGTATTAGCGCTGGGCAACAATTAACCACATCCAAAATAAAGCATAAATATTAGCAATGGGAGTTTCTGTAATATCTTTACTAATATGTTGCTAACATAATGCTGATGTTTTAGCAAGTAGTTAAAGTGTAATAACCCTTATGTTAGCATGTTTTAACAACCGTGGCCCTGGTTAAATCACATTTCTAACATGTTACTAATGTGTTTTAGCAAGTAGTTAGAGTGTTACGACCCTTTGCTAGCATTTTTCCCCAAGCAGTTGGTGTTATAACCCTTTGCAAGCATGTTTATCACATTTCGAACATGGTACTAAAATGTTTTAGCAAGTAGTTAGTGTTATAACCTTTGTTATATAATGATAATCATGCCCAAAATATTTTAATCATATTTCTAACATGCTGCTAAAAGTTTTAGCAACTAGTTAAGAGTATTATGATCCTTTGTTAGCATGTTTAATAAGTAGTTAGCATGTTGGAACCATTCAGTGGCATGTTTTAGCATACTGTGGCCATGTTTATCACATTTGCTAGGATGTGTTACCATGTTTTGGCCATATTATCACATTTCTAACATGCTGCTAAAATGTTTTAACAGGTAGTTAGAGTGTTATGATCCTCTGTTAGCATGCTAGCAAGTTCTAACAAGTAGTTAAGAGTGTTAAAACCCTGTGTTATCATATTTTGTCCATATTTATCACATTCCTAACATGCTACTAATATGTTTTCACAAGTAGTTAGAGTGTTATGACCCCTTGCAAGCATTTTCCCCCCAAGTAGTTGGTGTTATAACCCTTTGCAAGCATGTTTATCACAATTCTAACACGGTACTAAATGTTTTAGCAAGTAGTTAGTGTTATAACCTTTGTTATATAATGATAATCATGTCCAAAATATTTTAATCATATTTCTTACATGCTGCTAAATTTTTAGCAACTAGTTAAGAGTATTATGATCCTTTGTTAGCATGTTTTAACAAGTAGTTACCATGTTGGAACCATTTGGTGGCATGTTTTAGCATACTGTGGCCATGTTTATCACATTTGCTAGGATGTGTTACCATGTTTTGGCCATATTATCACATTTCTTACAAGCTGCTAAAATGTTTTAGCAGGTAGTTAAGAGTATTATGATCCTCTGTTAGCATGCTAGCAACTTTTAACAAGTAGTTAGAGTGTTAAAACCCTGTGTTATCATATTTTGGCCATTTTTATCACATTCCTAACATGTAACTAATATGTTTTGGCAAGTAGTTAGAGTGTTATGACCCCTTGCTAGCATTTTTTCACAAGTAGTTAGTGATTTAACACTTTGCAAGCGTGTTTATCACATTTATAACATGGTGCTAATATGTTTTAGCAAGTGGCTAGAGTTTTATAACCCTTTGGTAGCATGTTTTCACAAATTGTGCCCATGTTTATTAAATTTTTAACATGCTGCCAATATGTTTTAACATGCAGTTAGAGTGTTATAACCATTTGCTAAGGCATTAGTGAATAGTTATTTAAGTTTTATAACCCTTTACTAGCATGTTTTATTATATTCTGGCCATGTTTATAACATCTAACATGTTGCTAATGTAAAGAAAGTAGTTATTAGTTTTATAATCTGTTGCTAACATATTTGAACATATTGCACCCATGTTTCTCAAATATCAAACATGCTGCTAATGTATTAGCAAGTGGTTTGAATGTTATAACTATTTGCTGGCATGTTTTCACATATGTGCCACATTATATGTGCCAATATACTGCTAATATATTTTAGCAATTAGCAAACTTGGTTAAACAAACTATTAGCATATATTATTATGTTGCTAACATTTTTCTACCATGTTTTTTACCAAATTTGCGACATATTTTGTGCAAATATATGCATTAAATACACACATATATACATGTAGCATAAATCTAATTTTGATTACTATTAATAATAATGCCATTTCACACATTTTAAGTTATACATAATGTGCCTGGGTGTTAAAGTGTAATGAAAATATTACCCAGAAGCCAATGCATGAAGGCATAAACTCCGTCCTCCTCTGTGCCGCCTTTCTCAACATTCTGCATAAATATGAATATAATATGCAAATAAAGCAAGCCACTGAAATGCATTCAAGTTGCATAAATTAACGACCAATAGAGTATTTCGAGACTGGAGTGACTGGAAAACTCACCACTTGTTTTGCAGACATTATGGTGCAGATGAAAATGCCAACAGACACGAGCACGATGGAGAGATATTTACTCATGGAATATCTGCAATCATAAAAATAGTAACGTGGCTAAAAAATCCGCAGATTAAACACAGAGCAATGACTTTGTGCTTGATATTTGCATACCTTTTTTTCAGGATGATAATACCGAGAATCATGTTTGCTATTAAAGACCCCTGTGATGAAAATAAGAGGTTGTCAAACATCTATAAGACAGTTTTAGTGAAATAAGTATATGATAAATGAATATGATGGGCAGGGTGGCAAAGTAGGTCGCTGGTTCGAATCCTGGCTGGGTCAGTTGGCATTTCTGTGTGGAGTTTGCATGTTCTCCCTGTGTTGGTGTGGGTTTCCTCCGTGTGCTCCAGTTTCCCCAACAGTCCAAACATATGCGCTATAGGGGAATTGAATAAACTAAATTGGCTGTAGAGTATGAGCGTGTGTGTGAACGTGAGAGTGTATCACGCATCCGCTGTGTAAAACATATGCTGGAATAGTTGGTGGTTCATTCTGCTGTGGCAACCCCTGATGAATAAGGGACTAAGCTGAAGGAAAATGAATGAATGAATGAATGAATATATGATACTCACTGATCTGAAGATCATGTGCAGAGGCATGGCGATGTTGAAGTTCAGGGCGTAATTATTGATCACGCTGACCGTAAAAAACATGGTCACCATGATCACATAGTTACTGCAAAAGACAAAAAAAAAAGTCAGGAAAAATAATAATGATAATAATAATGCATATAAAATAGTATTATTTCTGGTTTAAATGTTTAAACTGCTTCTTCTTAAAAATTTTATTTATGCAGCTACACTTGAATTAAATTATTGACCTAATATGGAGAACTTAAGTTTACAGTTCTGTAACTATATTCATTAAAAGAGGTTTTGCAAACTAACTATATAATTTTTGGCCAGAAAATGTTTTTGTCACACACACAAAAAAGACAAACTAGTTAAACTGACAGATATGCATGATAAGGCCATACATACATACATGCATACATGCATGCATACATACATACGCATACACGCATATACATAGATAGAGCTATACATACATATATATTTATATATATATATATAGATAGAAATAAAGATACATGAATAAAACTAAACTAAAAGCAATTATTTTTAATTTAAATGACCTGATCACTATAGCTTTTACAGATGTTTTGCACAATAAATTACTTGTGAACCCAAATTAAAATCTGTGCCCTGAAAAATATCATTCAAGAACAGTTGATCTCAATATTCATTAAAAGAGGGTTTGATACCATTTTAAAATAATAGGAGTAAACTATTTTTGTTTTAGCATTTTAAATAATTGTATTCAAATAGTTTTTGTCATACAAAAAAGCCAAATTAAGTAGATTGGCATATGCATGACATGGCCTTATTAACCAAATTCATTAACAAAACAAAACAAAACAGTCATTTTTCTTCAATTCAATTACTTGATCAGGGTCCATTTTATTATGTTTTTGCACAAAAAATTATTTTGTGAATCCAATATAAAATCTGTGGCCTGAAACATAATCTAACATTAAAATAAGATATTACAAAACTATTTTTGTTTTAGCATTTCAAATAATTAATTTTTATGATATATATTTTTTAAATAAAGCATTGAAGCTATGTGTGAAAAATAATAATAAAAAATGAAAAAGTAACAATCAATTATTTTGCCACACACACAAAAAGCCAAACAATGATTTTACGTTGACAAGGCCTTGTCTTAAAAAAAAATACATAAACAAACACCAAATAAAGTAAAAAAATAATATTAACAAAATAATTAAAATTAGATTAAAAATAGTTTTAAATTTGTTAAAAAGTTTAATTTGGTAATTATTTTTTATTTTTATAAATGATGCAATCACAGTCGCTTTTATTCATTTTTTGCACAATAAATCATTTTATGAATCCAGAATAAAATCTGTGCCATGAAACAAAACCATTAACCCCAGATAAACATCTTTCCCAGCATGTGACTCTAGATTTAGCACTAAACGGTAACATAATCATCATGTTGAGGTTTAAAACTATGTGTGGAATGAAATACTGGCATATTGCTGAGCACACACACACTGCAGTACAGTACAGACTGTATACTACCTGTCCAACACTGCAGTCACACACTGACCACATTTCACCACAAGTGTGTAATCATGTTTGATATTCTATGCAAACACATTGTGCAAAACAAGCCCAATGAAAACTGATAGATAATAGCTGGTAATAGATAATAGGCATAGGTGTAGTATATGGGGCAAAGATTAAACAAGACACTTGTCATCTGCATGAAATTATATATATAAAAATCACTTTTTGCACTTATATATACACTTTATAGATGGCTATTAGTGCTGGGTTAAGATTAATTCAAAAATAAAAGTTTGTTTTGGCATAATATGTGCGTATTATATATATTTATTATGTATATGTAATAGAAACAAAACTATTGTGTTACACAGATATCTAAATGTGTATATATAATATGTATCATATACATATTTTATATATAAGCAAACATCTCAAATATGTGCATGTGTGTGTACTTGCATATACATAATACATAATATTTGTAACACACACACATTTATATATTATGTCAAAACACACTTTCATCTTGGATGTGATTCATTTCTGCCCAGCAATAAAAAAA
>CAIGQQ010038644.1:1883325-1894579 GCA_903798035.1 Danio albolineatus | reverse complement strand
TCTATCTATCTATCTATCTATCTATCTATCTATCTATCTATCTATCTATCTATCTATCTAGTCTTTTTGTTTCTTGTTTTCTCTTTCATCTTATGTCTATCTATCTGTCCTTTTCTGTCTGTTTTTCTATCTGTCTATCTATCTGTATCTTTTTTTGTTTATTTTTCTTTTTATTAAAACATCCATCTATTTTTCTCTTCATCTGTTCATCCATCCATACTCGTTATCTATCCATCTATCTATATCTGTCCTTTTTTCCTGACTTGTTTTTCTATCTGTCTATCTATATCTATTTTTGTTTATTTTTCGGTTTTTATTTATACATTCATCTATTTCTCTTTTTTCATCTATTCATCTCTCCATACTCTCTCTCGTTATCTATCTGTCTGTCTGTCCATCTATCTATCAGACTTAATAACACTTTGTAAATCACTTATTATTTTTCTAATATTAAAAAAATCTATAAACAATATTTTGTGTATACTATAATCCACTATAACTATAAACAATATTTATTGTTTGAGTTGTACATCAGTACTTCTGTTATTACTACAATACCAAAGTGCCTGTTTTTGTGTTTGTTCAACTAATAAATAATGCAGTGTCTGTAATCATGTCTGTTGTTGTGTGTGGTCAGAGATCGGGATGGGCCTGACGGGCTTCGGCGTCTTTTTCCTCTTTTTCGGAATGATTCTGTTCTTTGATAAAGCACTTCTGGCCATAGGAAATGTGAGTATGCCATTTAACCACTGATCTATGGTCAATTCAGGTCCATTCTGACACTTTTCTTTTTCATCTCAATGGCAACAAGTGTCCCAAATTGACCTGAATTCACCCTAGTATAATACAGATATAATATTAAATATAGATCAGTAGATGTGTTGGAGTAGTTTGTTTAAATGTAATAAACTTAACGTGAATGTTTTTTGTTTGTTTGTAGATCTTATTTGTCGCAGGTCTTTCATTTGTCATCGGACTGGAAAGGACATTCCGGTTCTTCTTCCAGCGGCATAAAATGAAAGCCACAGGTTTCTTTTTGGGAGGTGTTTTTGTGGTGCTCATAGGATGGCCGATTGTTGGAGTCGTCCTAGAAGTCTATGGGTTTTTTCTTCTTTTTAGGTAAGTTTTTGGCTTTTATCACAAGATGACAGTGTTGGAGGGTGATTTAGTAATAATAATAAACTATTTTATGAATAAATGTACTAACTTTTATTAAATGAACAATGTTAATATTGAGTGACTATCACTAAACACATCTTCCATGATTATGACGAGCTTGTTTAAATCGTGGTTGGATGTTGTCGGGTCAGATTTGGCGGGAAACTGCGTGCATGCCATTGGTCCGCATTTGTTTACATCATGTAGATGAACAAGTTGGACTCACATGCTGTTAGAGGGATCCTTAATACAAGTTGTTGCCATAGTCAAAAATTAAAGATGAATCTCCTATCAAGCCATATATTACAGGGAAATTCATTCAGATATAAGAGTTTCCAACTTGTCGACTTAAAACAGCGACACACGTTGATGTTTTTGTTAAACAGTAGTGTATAATTTTGAAGTTTTTAAATTTTAAAGCATATTTAATGCATCATATGCAGTGTAATTGACGTATTAGGATGAAATTCTTGAACCGTCAGCAATCTAGTGCAGTTAATGTTATATTGGTGCCACTAAATTGGATTTTATTCAATATCTTCAATGCATCTTGGTTTAATAAGATTTCCCCTCCAAATTAATCATCAATAAATGTGATTCTCAGTTTTTGTTAAAAGTTGTAGTTTGAACTTTCAGACCTTAACATGAATAGCACTGGTTGACTAATGTCCAAAGTTGCCAAGCATACCCATTTAAGCTAAATAAATGTATAGAAACTTACCTGCCCATTAGACATTTTTAATGCTCTGACCATTCTAGAGAGAGAGATTAGTGATGTTGTTTGTTGTATTTGCACCGATCCATTACATTCACCAATGCAGAAATAGCAAAGAGTACCTGCATTCTCATTCGTCCATCTGTCTACATCAGGAGTGTCCACACTCTGTCCTGAAGGGCCGGTGTCCTGCAAAGTTTAGTTCCAACCCCAATCAGACACACCTGAGCTATCTAATCAAACTCTTACTAGGCTTTCTACACTGTAAAAAAATACAAAGTTGAGTTAAGTTTAAAATTTGAATTTAAAAGCAACTGGCTGCAAAGATATTTTGAGTTTACTCAACATCAGTGGTTGAAGTCGTGCCAAATCATTTTATTTATTTGACTGAAATGGCTGGTTTAATCCATTGAAACCCAGACGATTCCTTGTTATAGGTCTGCAGCACTTAAAGTCTGGCAATATCAGAAATTATATTCAAAACAGACGAATGGTAATGCAATACATTACTTTGTCTACAAAGCATAATCTACTTAAATACACTTAATTTGACTAATAACACTCCACATTTCTTTATAACGTTATAATGTTAAACAGTCCTTCAAATGAAATGAACGTTCAAGTATAAACAGGAAGCATGTGTCTCGCTCGGCATTCTAAATAGGGCTTACGCCGCTTTAAACGTGAGCAATTAAGCAAGTGCTCGAACAATAGCTTGCCTTTTGTGAATATATGCAGATGTTGTAGTAAAAAGTCAACAAATGCTGGTTGAATGATGAACGCGATGGCAAAGAAAGCAAGAGAGTTTAACTGCACAATGGCGCCTAAAACAGACAATAGTGCAAACAACACTCCTATTTCTGTGTCCATGTTGTTGTTTACAGTGTGGGCTGGTCTGCCGTCTTCCAGTGGCGTTATAGTCATGTGATAGGGGCTTGACGAATAAGGGAAGGATACGCAATGACCCAAAAGCCCCAATCAAGTAGTGAATCTCAGCAGCCACGCCTCCGTGTTCAGACGTCTCCATTTCCCCCATCCACACTGAGACGCAGCAGCAGCGTTTTAGAATGAAAACGGCCTCTCCAGCGTTTCTAAAACGATCCGTTTTCAGGGCTCGAAAACTCCGGCGTAGTGTGGACGGATGGCGTAACCGTAGCAAAACTTATGCGTTTTAAAACTAAAACACATTAGTGTAAACGGGGCCTCAGTGTGGATGGGGGATAACGGAGGCGTAGCTGCTGAGATTCGCTACTCGATTGAGGCTTTTGGGTCATTGCGTATCCTTTCCTTATTCATCAAGCCCCTTTCACATGACTACAACGCCACCGGAAGACGGCAGACCAGCCTTCACTGTAAACAACAACATGGACATAAATGAGAGCGTTGTTTGCACTATTGTCTGTTTTAGACGCCATTGTGGAGTTAAACTCTCTTCTTTCTTTGCCATCGCGTTCATCGTTCAACCAGCGTTTGTTGACTAACAATAACCAAATGTCGAACGAGACACATGCTTCCTGTTTATACTTGAACCCGCATACCCAGAGTGCGCGAATGGTCACGTGATATACGTTTTTGGTGGAGTAGTGTGGACTGAGATCTGTTCAGAAACGCTGGGTGAAACGCTAGTGTGGACGCGGATCGTTTTCATGCTAAAACGCCGTTTTAAAACTACAACGCACTAATGTAAACGGGGTCTGTTTGCTTGTCGAGAGCCAAACAGTGAGATTTACACGTAGTTACACACTGTAGCAGGAATGATGCTTCATCGTTATTTGTTTCAGGGGTTTTTTTCCAGTTGCGGTGGGCTTCATCAGGCGGGTGCCTATTCTAGGATCTTTACTGAACCTTCCCGGTATCAGTGGAGTAAGTCTACAGTCTTTATTCAGTGCCTGCATCAGTAACAGATGTGTAGTCTTGTTCAGTCTAACACCATGTTTTCTGTTTCTCTTTCAGTTAGTGGATAAAGTTGGCGAGAGCAACGCTATGGTATAACGGTTTAGTCTTTTAGTTTTCTACGAGTGGCTCATATTTATATTTGTCAAAATTGTGCTTTTGGTTCGGCGTCTTGCTGAACGACATGAGATTTTTTGATACTTCTGTGAGAAAGTGTGTTTTCTTCTGGGACTGATTACCAAACCAAGTCAGCTGCTGTTATTGTTACTGCGCCCTCTAGGGGGCGACAGGGACCACTGCACCCCTCAATAATGCTCCACTGAAGGAATCGCTGGGTTCTGAATGAAGTCGTTACTGTTTTTTTTATAGCGCTTTTATGTGCCAACGGTTTGGTTTTTGCTTTTATAAGTGGACAGAATCTTCAAGCTAATCTGGACTTTTATCCCCCTTCATAAGCGCCACCTAGTGGAGCGGAGACTGTTTCATTGCGTTCACGTGGAAATCCAGCAGCCCGCGTGACGTGCTGTTATAATAATTCCTGACTGACTTGTTCAAGTATTTGTAAATACTTCAGATGTGAGACTAATGTACATTTTTACAAAGATCCTGTTTAATAAATGGATTATATCCTTGATGGTCCAGCTTTCTGTAGACGTCACATTTAAAGTGGTAGTTCACACACAAACTGAACGTTTGCCCACTGTTTATTCTTCCTTTAGTCTTTCTTCTGTTGAACACTAATAAACAAGATATTTTGACGAAAGCTGGGCGTTGCTGGACATAAAGCTCTACTGGGTCAAAGCTCCACCTCAAATAAATAAAACTAGGGGCGCCACGGTGGCGTAGTGAGTAGCACGTTCGCCTCACAGCAAGAAGGTCGCTGGTTCAAGCCCCGGCTAGGTCAGTTGGCATTTCTGTGTGTGGAGTTTGCATGTTCTCCCTGTAGTCGCGTGGGTTTCCTCCGGGTGGTCCCGTTTCCCCCACAAGTCCAAAGACATGTGGTATAGGGGAATTGGGTAGGCTTAATTGTCTGTAGTGTATGAGTGTGTATGGATGTTTCCCAGAGATGGTTTGCAGCTGGAAGGGCATCCGCTGCGTAAAACATATGCTGGATAAGTTGGAGGTTCATTCCACTGTGGCGACCCCAGATTAATAAAGGTACTAAGCTGACAAGAAAATTAATGATTGAATAAATAAAACTTATAATTATAAATAAATAACAGTATTATTATACAGTCATTATTCTAAATAAACAACAGAAATTAATCCTAAATGTACTGGAAGACAATCTGAAGGCACAACTGAAGTGATGCTGAAATAATTTAAGAAAACTTTTGCATGAATATTAATTTCGTGAGAATAAAATACTATAGACAGAATACAGAATACAAAAAAAGTGACCCAATTATCTGTTGTGTGTTTTCTTAGACCCGACTCATGGTCAAGAATTACCTCCCTGACACATCATCCCTCCTTTTTGCTTCATACAAAAAATCAATGAGCCATGCTTATTCTAAATAAGATCATCATCATACTATTTAAACTTTGTTTTGTCCACTTGCAAAGCTCACTGCGTGCCGACAGCTCCTCATAGTAGACTATTACACCGGTTTCACAACGCATGAGCGGAGTGTTAGCAGCGCGCCATGTTCACAACCATCACGTCAAGCAGGAGCGGTGTGTGAGGCGCACGGGTATGGTTTTTTCCTGAGCACGTGCTCACTCATTTCGTGTTTTGATTAAGCTACATTGCTTCCACTTGCGTTGGTTCGGTTGCACATAGAGAATAACGGGTTTATTCCGGGATTCCCACTCTTAATAAATACACTGTCATATAAAGTAAATTGTATCTCAAATCATTTACTGGGGCACTGGCAATTTTTACTGTGGCACATGCTCCAGTAAATGGGGTCTAGCAACATCCCTGGCTGACAACTTCCATACTAAATGTCAATGGTGACAGGTCTCTAGCATTCTTCAAAATATATTCTGTTCGACAGGAGAAAGAACAAGTGAAAGATGAGCACATTTCCATTATTTTGGATGAAAAGCCCTGATTTACTCAGTGAAGTTTTCTCAAGTAAAGTCACATCATGTTTGTTCATACAGCACTGTGTACCAGTGGTTCCCCACCTGTTTTTGCTGGAGATCCCCATTTTTTGTCAAATAAATATTGTAAGGCTCCCCTCCCTCCACATTGTTTGCAGTAAAAATGACAAAAAAAAATAATAATATTACTTAATAGACTCTTACTGTCCCGTTTATCACAGCCCACCATAAAACAAAGACATAAAAGGACACATTAACTAGACACTTAAAGGGACAGTTCACCCAAAACTGAAAACTGACTCTACTTAATCTCCCTCAAGTGGTTCCAAAACTATATATATATATATATGATGAAAGCTAATAACCTGTAACCATTGACTGACTTACAGTAGGAAAAACAAATACTATGTAAGTCAATGGTTACAGGTTTTAAGCTTTCTTCAAAATGTTCAACAGAAGGAAAAAACTCATAAAGGGTGACAAAATGATGATGAATTTAATTTCTGGGTGAAATATCACTTCAATATTTAATAATATTAGATAATAAGCTAAGTGTATTTAATAGGTTACACATTCAATTTAACATTAGCAGTGTGTTTGAAAACAGCTAGCTTTTTATTGCATTTGAACCATTTACACCAGCCGGTGTGTGTAGTATGTGCCGTTTCAACCCATTCAAAACGGTGAATCATTTTGCGAAGCGATTGGTTTAATGGTTTCAAAGTGACATCGCCACCTACAGGCCTTGCATATACAGAATACAGCGCTCATTTATGCTGATCTGTATGAATGAGGATCATTTAAAACATCAAAGACTCAAAGACACGTTCAGTTTTTAGTACAGCGCTGTGTGAATGTATTAATGTTGCTTTTCCTTCACCATCCACTCCAATGCATGCGATCAAATGTAGACATAATTATAATCCACCTACCAACCTGCTGCAAAACATCCCAGCAGAAATCCTCCAATCCTTCAATGAAGTGACCTCGAGCACTACATTTGCTATATTTCACCATAAAGATTTAACGTTTTCACAGAGAAGTGCTAATCTGACAGCCGTGATGGCTTTAAATGCGTAATACGGACCTCTTGATCACGTGACGGTGCGATTGTGATGCTGTTTTCATGCATGACCGCGTTACAGGTCTCGGAGGTCTCTCTGGATGTGCCACAGCATGTCTGCGCTCTTCTTGAGCTGCGAGACCTCGTCGCCGGTCAGAGTCATGTTGACCACACTGCCCACGCCGGCGCTGTTCAACACACACGGCAGACTCAGGTACACCTCATCGCTAATGCCGTACATTCCCTGAAACACACACACACACATATTCAGGGTTCAAATGCAAGCACTTTCTAGATGCATTTTCAAGGGTGGCAAATAATATATTTCTGCATACTTCACATTATATCAAACATATAGTCACTGTACAAACACATATACTAGTCTTCATTGAAGACTAACATATATTAACTTCATATGAAGGTAATGCATGCTTGCAGAATAAAAGTAATGAATGATCACTCAGTTTTAGATCAGTGCTGACCTTCACCATGGTGGAGACGGGATGGACTCTGTTCAGGTTCTTCATGATGCTCTCCGTCAGGTCGGCCACACTCAGACCGATGGCCCAGTTAGTGTATCCCTTCAGTCGGATCACTTCATACGCACTGCAGTCAACACACACACACACATGCTCAGATCGTCACACACACTCTAATCACGCATAATTCCATGTCATATATCAGAACTGCACAGAATGACCCGCTGACGCACCTGTCCACCACTTTTTTGTGCGTTTCTTTCCAGTTTTCTCTGTCCGTGTCTTTGCCGATGTCTGGGTTGAGTTTCTGCAGACTCACTCCTGCTACATTCGCTCCGCTCCACACAGGAACTACAAAACACACACACATTTCGTATTATCATTTTATAATCTAGAATTTATTAAACTTTTATACTATAAGTATTTAAACAATAACATTGATAATAAATAACATTTATTTCTAAATAGTAATAATTCATCAAATTACAATTTTCCACTTATTCATTCATTTATTTTCTTGTTGGCTTAGTCCCTTTATTTAATGTTTACAGTGAACATTGGTAATAAAAGAATAAATGCAAGCAGGGGCGCTGCTAAGGGGGGGAAAGTTAGGATGATTCTAAGGGCCCGTGCACTCTAGGGGCCCACAGAGATCTGCTTTATAATTAATAACAGTACTATAATGTAATTATTAATGTATCTCTAAATTACAAGTAAAACAATTTATAAGAAATAACTAAAAATACGGCTTATATCTGCCCCTCGTGTCTGTCACATCGGTCACTGTCAAATTGCACCCCCCCCTTTCACTGCATGGTTCAGTCCGTCAGTAGCGGGAAGAGAGATGCTTGAGTGCGATCGTCAGGTAAACAGCGCCTCCCGATGGTGAATGCGGTTATACTCATGCAGGTATTATTTAGTATTTTGGTCATTTATTTCATTAGCTGCATCCCAAATAACACACTATACATTAAATCAATAAGACACAAAATTATATTACAATGAGACCCATAAAAAAGAAATGTTCTTTTGTTTAAACTGACCATTACTTATTTATAATACATATTTATAATAACAGAGTGCAAATTTCCAGCACACTGCAAACCAAATAAACACAACATAAATAAACTTGAAACAGTCTGTTGATTAACCTGAGAGTAATTTAAATTCCTAGTGCCAAACGCCTGGCCTTCTTGCTTGTAAAATCCTCAACCAAAGTGTATTGCACATTGTATGAGACACTATTGCAGTACAGTTATTTAAATAGTTACACATTGGTGTTTTGTGTGTTTAGAAATGTAAAATGTTCAGTGAATATTTGATTACTGTTGCTGTTTTTGAACTACATTTACATTTGAACAATAAATCATCTGCTAGCTACAGTCATGGCCGCTCTCTTACTAAATACTGATAAGTAGTGGACAAAATCAATAATAAAATGCATAGGTCAGTATAACTACATTGCAGAGAAAGAGTTTGGATAGCTAGCTTGGTAGTAGGGGGCCCATCCTCATATTTTTTCATGGGGCCCAAAATTGCTAGCGGCGCCCCTGTATGCAGAGCTCAGATACAAAACCCTCTAAACGCGGTCTGAAATTTACCTCTAAAATTTGTGTTTTTACCTCAGCCCCTTCTGTTTATGTTCCGATATTTTACTTTAAAGGCAGTAAAATAAGAGTAAAATTTACCTAAGAGTAAAATTACTAAAACTACACACAACAACCTGAGAAAAATGCTAGTTTTAGATGAAAATTTCAGATTTTTTTATTTTTTATTACTTATTTTAATTCATATTTATTGATTTAATCTATTTGTGCATAATTTATGGACATTATTCATTCATTCATTCATTTTCTTTTCAGCTTAGTCCCTTTATTAATCTGGGGTCGCCACAGCGGAATGAACCGCCAACTTATCCAGCATATGTTTTACTTTACTGCTTCCAGCTGCAACCCATCTCTGGGAAACATCCATTCACACACATACATTCACACACATAAACTGCCAATTTAGCTTACCCAATTCACCTATACCACATGTGTTTGGACTTGTGGGGGAAATCGGAGCACCCGGAGGAAACCCACGCAAACACAGGGAGAACATCCACACAGAAATACCAACTGACCCACTCGAGGGTCGAACCAGTGACCTTCTTGCTGTGAGGAGATTGTAATACCCACTGCGCCACCATGACACCAAAATGTATTCTTTACTATATTATTAAAAAATATTTTAGTAACATTTACATTTCAGTAATGCTTGTTTCATAATTTAAGATTTCTGATTTATATTAAATACTTTATAAAATTATCAGTTTGATTTATATGATTTATACAACAACAACAACATGATTATGTGTTATTAAATTATTTAAATACAGTATATTATTGTAATAAATGTAAAAGGAAATTTATTATTATTCATTCATTTTCCTTCAGCTTAGTCCCTTATTCATCAGGGGTCACCACAGTGGAACGAACCGCCAACTATTCCAGGATATTTTTTATGCAGCGGATGCCCTTCCAGCCGCAACCCGGTACTGGGAAACACCCATACACACTCATTCACACACTCATTCACTATGTGCAGTTTATTTATAAACTAATTTCGAGAGGATCACGTGCTTATGATTGTTCACAGCTGGTCCCGCATCAGCTCACGATTGATTCACCAATCGGATGATTCCTAACTCTCTATAAATAACCAGAGTTTATCTCAATATCCTTGTCTTGAAGCTCGAGGATCTCTCTCGCATGCCAAACAAGCTTTATTATCAATCATCAGCTAAGTGTGAACTCTTGAAGGCCAATTTAGTTTATTCAGTTCCCCTATAGCGCATGTGTTTGGACTGTGGGGGAAACCGGAGCACCTGGAGGAAACCCACGCCAACACGGGGAGAACATGCAAACTCCACACAGAAATGCCAACCGACCCAGCCAGGACTAGAACCGGCGACCTTCTTGCCGTAAGGCCACAGTGCAAACCACTGTGCCACTTTATTAATGCTAATCATTCAATAATTTAATTAAAATAAATATCAACTGTCTTAGTAATGCCTATTCCTATTTATTTATTTTAATCTATTTTTAGATTCATTATTTATCATTTCTATTAATTATATTAACTCTAGATCAATGTGTGTGTGTGTGTGTGTGTGTGTTGTCACCGCTGGAGTCTCCGTGTTCTCCCAGTATCCAGCCGTTGAAGCTGCTGGGATGGACCCCCAGTCTCTCCGCCATCAGGTATCTGAAGCGGGCCGAGTCCAGGTTTGTCCCGCTGCCGATGACGCGGTGCTTCGGCAGACCGCTCAGCTTCCAGGTCACATACGTCAACACGTCCACTATTGCAGACAGAAGACCGCGTTAGAAAACCTTATAGTGCAGGTCTGATAAATGCTTGATTCTGATTGGCTGATGAGCATTCTAAGGCGTTATTTTCAGATAAAGGCATAGCTAAAGTAGTTCCGACAGGTTTTTGAGCGCATTACTGCTCCATATCACTACGCTGAAGGATTTACTTCACAGCTACAACCAAAATCAAGAAGGTTTTGGATAAGAAGTGGAAGAAACTACACACAGAAGCAGTTTGAGAACAAAAACCTGACAAATAAAGTCTCAAATACAACATCTGAACTGTGTTGAACAGCTGTAGTACAAGCGGCATGATTGGCTGTTGACTTATTACAAAATATTGTACTTTTATTAGCATTATTGTCTCTAATTGTGAATAGTTTTTTAATAATTCAACAGCTTGTATTGAATTGTAGCTTCCATGTTAAGCGTGTGGTGTGTGTGATGATGGTGTGTGTGTTATACCGGGGTTAGAGACGACGATGAGGATGCAGTTTGGGCTGTATTTGACGATCTGCGGGATGATGTGTGTGTGTGTGTGTGTGTG
>CAIGQQ010038644.1:1831235-1858325 GCA_903798035.1 Danio albolineatus | reverse complement strand
ACACACACACATGCTCATGCATCACAACACAACACTTAATAGGGATGGGCGATGGCGTACTGTTACTAAATTGTTCAGTAAATTTGCAGTTTTCCTTATTTTGTGATGTTTTCATGTGTTATTTTTAAATTATACCTCATTTATTTGTGCTTTTGATTTGCATTATGGGACCTTCAGACAACTTTTAACCTTGAAAAAATTGAAAAAGTGACTTTTATTAACATTTTTAATAGTTTGCAGTGCTATATTGCCTGAGTTGGTGTTGTATATTATGCTACAAAACCCTTGTAATGAACTACCAACACATTTTCTGCTATTTTATGGATTTTTTTTCTCTGTATATATATTAGCTCTTACACATTATACTATTTCAAACTACTAAAACATCAGCAAAAGTCTCTTTGTTAAACTTTAGACTTGAATTTTCAACATCAAAAGTCGACAGAGCAGAGATCAACATCCTGTAATGTTGATCAGCCCATAATGCAATTCACAACCATAAATAAACCCAAAACACTTGTGAATCAAGCTGTTAAAATCTGCTAATGAACATTGCAGAGTGTTAAAAATGCTTAAATAAAATTAATAAAATGTAGTCTTGGCATAATTATTAAATCAATAGTCATGGAATTTGCCTCAGTCTGAAACTAGTTTGGTCTGAGCTATAAACAGCGACTGTATAAATGCATAAATGTCTGTGAGATTAATAGATGTGGGACAGAGGCTGCTTATATACAAGGATTTATCGAGTAATAGTATTTCATATTCATTTAATGAAATCAGTGATGGGTTTGAAATTAGCATTATAGATATGTACATTATATACTTATAGTGTACTTAATACTTATAGAAATACTCAGGGTAAATAAATCATATTATAAATGTTTAAAAATATTAAACAATATTAATAACAAAATCATTTTTAAAAGAAAATAACTACATAAAAAAAGTAATAAAAATATTTGTAAAAAGAATTAAATAACTTCAATGATGATAAATATGAGAATTATTAAAATACATTATAAAAAAAATATGAAAATATTAATTTAAATCATTTTAAAAACAAAACCTCATAATAATATAATAACAAAAAACAATGAAAAAATGTAACCTTTTAGACAATTAAAATGTATATAATAAAAAACATTAAGCAATATGAAAATAAAAATATAATAAACTCATTTTAAAAATAATAAAAATAACCTCAATATTAATAATAATAATAATAATAATAATAATAATGTAATAAAGATACTAATAAATTAAGTATCTTAAAAACAAATGTAAAAACCTTATACTAATAATAATAATAATAATAATAATAATAATAATAATAGAAAGACAATAAAACAAACAATAAAAACTATCATAATAATGATAATTAATAAAAACATTATAAATAAAAACAATAAGAAAAGTATAAAAACAATATAAATAACAACATAACAACGATAAAAATGAGGACAACAAACAATATAATAAACCTAATAATAGAAGTTAAAATAATGAAAGAAAAAAAACGATATTGTTTAATTATAATTAGATAATAGCAATGTTAATAATAATATTGATTTAAATAATTCCAGAAAATATTATATAACCATTGTAATCACATATCGCCCATCCCTAACACTTCACATGCGGATGAGGGGTTGCACTGGGGTCGGATCACACTCGGGTGACTCCTACTAACAGACACATTTACACACACACACGGACCTGCAACCGGCACTTGACCAGGTCGAGCGGCACCACGGCTGTGTGTGTGGTGCCGCAGCTCAGGATTCCTCCGAAGCCGCAGAGGATGAAGTATTTCTGTGAGCCGAACTCACAGCTGTCTCCCTCTGAGGACAAACAGGAGTCACGTTCATCCACCGAGCCGTTCGTTTGGGGTTTACAGCGTGACCTTTGACCTGCTATCAGCTCCTGATCATATCTGAGCTACTTCAGGGATTTTGAGGACAAGGACTCTCAGATATGAACTACAGAGCCAGATACTTCATTTTTGATGCTAATTGACTACAAAAATTTATTATTATATTATTAAAATAATAATAATAATAATTATTATTATTATTATTATTATTATACTATATATCAATTTACTTGTAAATTCAAGCAGCTTTATATAAAGTTAATAATTGATATTATATTACTATTTTGTAAATATTTAAAACAAGTTATAACAATTTATTTCCTGCAAGATTCCAACGACAAGGTAGTAATTTGACAGAAAAAAGGACTTTAATTCTTATTTAACTATTATTTTTGTATTGTTTGTTCCTTATTAGACTTCAAGCCATATCTAATATCAAACATTAATACATTTCTATTCTAAACTTTCCTGTAGCAATGATATTTTTATTTATTTGTAATAATATTAAATATAATTAATTTATTTGTAAATATTTAAACAAGTTGCATTATAATTAGAGTATTTCCTGCTAGATTTATCCACAAAAAGATTGCAATCTGAAAAAGAAAAGTAACTTTAGTCTATTTAAATAGTTTATTGCTGATCATAAGTTTCTGAAGCCACAACTAATATTAAAAATATACATTTTAATCTAAAATTTCCTTTAGAATTTATATTTTATTCAATTTTAATTATGTATAACCTGTAATATTTATATTTAAACATTTTTTTTAAAAAAATCAGCTACACACACTTGAATACGAGAAATTATTTGAAAATAATATCAATTAATTTAATCATTATTTATTGTTGATAAATAAGTGATTCAAATGCAATCAAAAATAAAAGGGCTGTCAGAAAACGCCTTCAATTGTTACGTTTTACAATCATTTGATTAAACATTTTACAGACTTTGAAATGCTTATTAATAGTGTTAATCATTTGGAAACATTTAGCTTACTAAGATTACATTTTACACACAGTTTATGCAGTTAAACACATTAATATGATCAATGGGTTTTATTATTTTGATATTTTAAAACTAATATATTTAATTACTTCATGAATTGTGTGATTTCTTACATATTTACCATGTTTATATTAGCAAACCCAAATTCATCTTTTATTTGCTTATGGTCGAGTTTCCTATACATTAGTATCTTCCTTTAGAAATTATATTTTATTAACATAAATATACAGGAAATTCTAATTATATATAGATTAATTTGTTTATATACACGAAAATCCAAAAATTGTTCATTAATTATAATAACAATAATAATAATTAATCTGACAATAGTCCGAAAATGAATTTAATCATTAATTATTGATAAATTATTTATCAGTGATTCAAATGCAACCAAAAACAATAAATGGTTGTCAGAATTTTGTATTTTTATGTTTTATAATGCTTTGTTTCAACATTTAATAGATTCTGAAATATTTATAATTGCATAAATAATGTGCAAAGGTTTAGTTTAGCAAAATTACATTTCACACATTAATAAGCTTGTGCAGTTTATTATTCCAATATTTTAAAATTAATAATTACATCATGCATTAATTTAGCTTAACATTGATAAGCTTTTTCACATATTTAGCATTATTATTCTAGCAAACCCATATGCAAGTCATCTTTTGCTTATGGAAGAGCTTCCTATCCATTCTTGCAACGACATAAAACAATTAAGGCATTTTAATTGACTAAACCTACATAAAAGAGCTAAATAAACCCGTCAAGGAGCGGCTCTGATAACACTTTTAAAGCTGTATTAAAATTTACGATTAGATCTTGAGCAAAGATACACGATACCAGAGACATGGACAGCCAATCAGAAAGCTCCTTGCTGAAATCTGGACGTGCTCCTGCTTCAGCGAGCCTATCAGAAAGCGCCTCATTGACGCGCACACAGCAGTACGCAGGTCATGTGAAGGAATAGGACGCTTTAAATAAAGAACATAATGTCCCCTGATATACTCAATAACACAAGTCGATATATCATCACAAACATTACACTTTAACAGGTAAAAGAAAACACAGAGAGGTTAATAACGCGTGTATCAAATTTGTCCTTCATTGCCCTCCATGAAGGCCGAACACTCAGCACACTAACCCGCTATTCCTCTATAAATACTAGAAGCATTTCTAAAATAAAGTCCTAATAATAACAACTAACTATCTAGCAATCCAACCTGATTATTCAAGGATTTAATATCCATCCTGAGGCCCGGGAAATCCATTTCAAGCATTAACACAACGGTAAACGGTTAGTTCTGAGGACTTAATGAACATAATTAAGCATAACTCAGTGTTATATATAAAGCTAGAAAGCTTAAAACTATTTAAAAGCACGAATTAAGTGTTTCAGCTCTTACCGGCGACTGCTGCTGCCGCGAGCCGCCGCTTCTGTACGGGGGTTTGTGTTTCGGGCTCCTCCACTTTCTGAAGGGTGAAAAGCGGGGCGCTGAACGGGTTCGCCCGGGCCAACTGGGTCAAAGCGTTCGGATACATGTCTGTTGGTCGACCTGAGGGAATAAACAAACACTAATTAGTCGCTTAACACATTTATAAGCAGCATATCTCCTCATTTGTCCTCTGTGTCTCATTAATCGTACGGAGGTCAGCGGCCCGGCGCTCTTCAGAGACACATTCAGATGAAATAACAACTTAAAATGCATTTGCATGAATAAACTGTGATGTTGTTGATTATTCTGTGTGATAAAATTGAGATGTAGGTGGTGTGGAGTGGAAGAAACTCTTACTTTAGAGAAGTTGTCGCAAAATGGCGCCTCCGTCCTCTCCTCTACCGGCTGCGCATAGAGACCGAGCGGTGTGCACGCGCGCCGCAAGGCAGAACCGGATAAAGGAAGCGGGCACGTCATGATATACCCCGCCCACTGTAGTAGGAATCCTACTATGGTGACGTCTTAGTGGTTCATGAATATTAATATTGAGGATGAGGTAAATATATATATATTTATCAGTTAGATTTCACGTTTATTCATTAATTTCGGCTCAGTCCCTTTATTAATCAGGGGTCGCAACCGCAGAATGAACCGTCTTGTGTTTTACGCAGCGGATGCCCTTCCAGCTGCAACCCATCACTGGGAAACATTCATACACACTCATTCAGACTCATACACTACGGACAATTTAGCTTACCCAGTTCACCTATACTACTCCACACAGAAGTGCCAACTTAAACCAATCCAACCAACCAGCTAAGGCTGCTGTGAGGCGATTGTGCTACCCACTGCGCCACCGCGACGCCCACATTCATTCAGATTGTTTTAATTATTTATTTATTAATTAGGTACTAGATCCTTCAACCTCATCAATTCCTCCTATATTTGTATTATTATTATTATATGTAGCAATAATGCAGCTAGAAGGGCATCCGCTGCGTAAAACAAATGCTGGATAAGTTGGCGGTTCATTCCGCTGTGGCGACCCCGGGTTAATAAAGGGACTAAGCCAAAAAGAAAATGAATGAATTAATGAATGAACATGTAGCAATGAAAAAAGAGGCCACTTCCAAAACTCTTTACTGGATTTATTGGGTATTGGTTTGAGTAAAATGTTAATATTTGCTTTATTCTGTGGACATTTATTACAATTTCAACATATTTCAGCATAATTTTAACATATCGACATTTATATTTAATAAAGGGTTAGTCAGACATCAGAGATTGTATAAAATATGTCTGAACTCATAATTACGATATTGTTATATTATTTTGTCACATAATATAAAATTAAATAACGAAATTACTTAAGAAAACCAATTTAATACATGTTTATTTAATCCTAAACTTATTTTTGTAATAATTTATCTTTCATTTATCACTTTCCTAATCCAGTTATGCTTTTATTTGATGTTCGTATAGATTACCACATGTATTTATTATTCATTCATTCATTTTCTTTTCAATTTAGTCCCTTTATTAATCCAGTGTCACCACAGCGGAATGAACCGCTAACTTACCCAGTATTTGTTTTACGCAGCGGATGCCCTTCCAGCCACAACCCATCTCTGGGAAACATCCATACACACTCATTCACACATACACTACGGCCAATTTAGCTTACCCAATTCACTTGTACCACGTCTTTGGGCTTGTGGGGGAAACCGGAGCACCCGAAGGAAACCCACTCGAACATTTTTAATCAAATGATGTCTTTCTCCTTGCTAGTTGCAGTGTTTTGTTTAAAAAAGAGGATTAGATGTGACTGATGGAAATAGGCTTCATTTCTTTGCTCAAGAACACACTTGAATATAAAAAGACAACCATAGCCAAACGCTCGTGCTTTCCTCCAGGAGCGGGTGCTCATAACAGAAGTGATGATTATATGTAAACATCTATATTTTGGCTTGTTTGGGTTTCAACATAAGCCTGTTTGAAATCATTCTCCTTTCTCGGAATAAAGCACATGTGGTGTTTTATTTTGAAGTGCAAATAAAATTTATAAGAAATTGTGGTCTGCAATGTGTGTTTAATGTCTCAAGGCTTCGAATTAACTTCATTTTCATTAAGGTCTTGTATGTTTTGTACAAAGGCGAATATCCAATTTCGCATAATGGGAGTCATTGACTAGACTGCAAACAAGATGGATGCCGATCTGTATGAAAGCCCTGTGTCGTTTATTTTAGATTAATAGTCCCTTTATTAATCTAGGGGTCACCAAAGCGGAATGAACCGCCAATTTATCCAGCATATGTTTTACATAGCGGATGCCCTTCCTGCTGCAACCCATCACTGGGAAACACTCATACAGACACACATTAACATACACTAGACAATTTAGCCTACCCAATTCACCTATATCTCTTTGGATTTGTGGAGGAAACCCACACCAACACTGGGAGAACATGCAAACTCCACACAGAAATGCCAACTGACCCAGCCGAGGCTCGAACCAGCGACCTTCTTGCTGTGAGGCGACAGCACTACCCACTGTGCCACCATGTCGCCCTGTATTTATTATATTTTTTACTTTTACATAAAGATAACCTCGCTCAATACGCGATTAAATACAAATAATATAGTCTTTCAGATATTTATTAGTTCATATTTTACCGATAATCACTTAGCGACGTTGCTTTTGCATGTGCGTCAACCAGGCCAATCTGACGTCATTTTACGTAATTAATATTCATGAACCAAGCCTTCGCCATAGTAGAATACTACAGAACGCATTACGTAAAAGATTCCACCGAACTCAAAGTCACCGTCTTGCTTCTTAATGTGACACATTAATGTGCATAAGCATCGCACAGTATCTAATAATCGAGAATATACTTAAACACACGTTTATATGAGATGTAATGAGTGCAAAGGTATGTGTGAAGGTCAAAGCTCAGTGTGAATATGACATTCCGTGTTAAATAAAATACCAGGAGTGTGTGTGTGTGTGTGAGTGACTGAACTGACCTTGCTGTAAACAAACTGCAAGCAAGGGTCACCTTTTGGGATCTCAAGGGTTTTCTTTTATTTCACACCAGAATTGTACTGAATCAAGGATAATAATTCATTCCATGATCAATTTAATCCACAATTAGCTGCCTAAATACAAAGTGCAAATTGGACTTTTCATACCGTTCACTGCATTTGACACAGCAGGAGGAAATAAAAACCTAAAATGTTAGTTAATGGTTAGTGGATTTGGTGTATTTACATCTTAAAAGTAACCCATTGTGTTTTACAAAGCTTTTTTTTAATCTTAGAGAAGACGTTAGAAAAATATTGCAGATAAAAATAAACGGAGAGTAGCAAAATATAAAAACAAACCCCTGAAGATGAAGATATCTGTCACGAATGTGTGTCTCTGATATACTGAATTAGCACATACATCACGACGGTTGTGTTCAAAATCACAGCAAAGAAATTAATTCATAGCTTTAGTCAGACGAATGCCAGTGTTTTGGGTCTGATTACAGCCAATACCAGGCATTATCTGCGACTTATGGGTTTTAAAAGGGCTATAATGCCACATCACATTATGAAAACGTCACAAACACATCGAACAAGTCGCCGTTATCTATTAGAAATGATGAAAACAGACTGCATCTCAACTGAAGAAGCGTGTTTTTTTTCACTACGAGACTTTAAGATCACATTGTCCTTGAAGCGGAGGGTAAAAAAATAAATAAATGTCCCATTATTAGGTATAGCAATAAAACCAAACATCATCTGAGCTGGTAGTTCAGTAGTTCAATGCTACAAACCGTTAAAAAATAGAAATGCTACAGGGTTGAGTCTCACGGAAACCGTTAAAAGATATATTTCACCACAAAAATTCAACACGATCTTATGGCAATTCGTCAATTTTTGATTTAGTGGCTAATTCGTATGATCTCATTCACACAATTTAGTATGATTTGCTCATACCGCAATGATGGTTGGGTTTAGGGGCGGCGTTGGAAGCCACACCTTTTTTAAAATTGTACATTTTACGAATTCGCCACTAACAAAACGAAAAATACTTGTGTTTTCTTTTGACGTCAGGCTGCAAAAATCACATCATGTATTTTAAATTAAGCAATTTTCATTGTATTCAGATTGCTGTAATGCAAAATATTTATTTTTTACATGATTAAAAGTGTTAACTCGAAGTACAAACTGTAGTTGTAGTTTAATTTAATTTAAATATATTTATGCAATTATTGAATTTCTATCTTTACCAGTTATTTCCCCCCCCACATAATCGTAAAGTGAATAAGATATTTATGATTACAGAAATAAGATTTTTCGCATCCCGATAATGATACAATCTTTTTTGCATTACGGTAATGAGAACGTGTTTTCTTGTCATTGCTGTAATGATTTGTTTCATTTTGGTAATGTTGCCAATGAGAATAATTTTAAAATTACAGTAAGGAGAATAATCTTATGGAAATGAAAATAAAAGTTATTTCTCATGACGGTAATTATATTTTTATTGCGGTGATGATTTTTAAATTTGTTTTAGCAAAAAAAATATTAACGTTTAAAAGGTGGGCAATGACAAATTACATTTTTAAAATTAGGGTTATGAGTATCACTGTATAGAAATGAAAATTAAGTTCTTTTTCATGACGGTTTATTATATTGATTATTGCCGAAGGAAATTTTAAATTGGCAATGAAAATTTCTAATGACGGCAATGAGAATATTAATTATTTTATGGAAATGTAATGTTTATGGAAAAGTAATCAGTACATGCAATTCTTTGCATTACGGTAATGAGAACATGTTTTCTTTTCCAATAAGACTGTTTTTCATGGTGGTAATATATGTTTTTTATTTTAGTAATGAACATGTAAATGTTTAAAAGGTCGGAAATTAAAAGGATTTTTTAAAATTATGGTAATGAGAATAATTTTATGAAAGTGAAAACCAATTTATTTTTCATGACGGTAATGATTTTTTTCATTGCGGTAGTAATTTTTAAAAAATTTTAGTGAAACATTTTTTAATTAATAAGTTTTATGTAAATGAAGATTAATTTATCTTTCATGATGATATTAGGATTCACTTTAATATAAAAGTAATCAGTAAATGCAAATGTATGGTAATGAGAAACTGCATTTCGGTAATGACATGTATATTTTTTTACATTATGGTATAAATAATGATTTTTCTTTGTAAAATAATAAATGCAAAGGTCGTATTGGTGCAATTTTCATTACGCAATTTTTTTCAAAACATTTGTTATTTTTTTGTTATTTTTGTTTGTGAGACTCACCCATTAGAACAGGGGTGTCCAAACTTGGTCCTAGAGGGCCGGTGTCCTACAGAGTTTAGCTCCATCTTGATTCAACACACCTGCCAGGAGGTTTCTAGTACATATAGTAAGAGCTTGATTAGCTAGTTCAGGTGTGCTTGATGAGGGTTGGAGCTAAACTTTCCAGGACACCGACCCTCCAGGACCGAGTTTGGACACCCCTGAATTAGAACAACCATTTCTCAGTCTAGCCTCATTAGCAACACTTCATAATGTCAGGATTCAGACAAAATAAAACAAACCTCACCATGATTATAACATTTCAAATATATAAAATAAACCATTTCTGCAAACATTCAGCTCCAGGCTTTTTCCTCCAGCCATGAGAATGTGTGTGAGAAACCAAATTGTGCTCATGTTGGCCATGTGTTGGCACTTGAAAAAACCCCTTCTGTGAATCTCGACCTCTCGTTGTGTGATGCTAAACCGATGACCGCGGCGATTGACTCGCTATTAGCGAACACTACACTTCTCTATATAGTCTCGAATGCTACCAAACCGTAAAATCACAAAGCAAGATCAAAAACACAACACACAGAGTTTAAAGACTACTTGAAACACGAGTCTATTCAGAGGTGACTGCTAAGGTCAAACTGCAATACCCACAATCCCTCCCTCCCCAAACAAACAAACCCTGCCGATGCGTCGCTCCTTAAAGGACTAGAAAAATCAGTCTGACAGTAGATGCATGCTGAAGCGGGTTAGCAGAACGGGACGCTCATTTGCCACCATCTCCGACCTCAGCTGGGCTCTCCCAACTAATGTATTTGACGATGGGTGTGAACACATTGTCCTGCATATAGATCTGGCAGGTGTTGATCTGATCGGCGGTGACGGTCTGGTAGGCGTAATAAAGCGCCGCGACCAATGCGATCAAAAGCAGGAGCTTCAGCAGGAAAGTGAGCCAGCGGCGGCGAGGTCTGGGACGGGTGGCGGGTGCTGCGCTGTGGACGTCTGTGACCGAGGATTTGGTCGCTGTGTAAATGCTCCGCTCCAGAAGCGACTCTTCAGGCCAAAGATTCATAGGCTTCACCGGACGACCAGCAGCGCCGTGGATCGGCCTTCGACACGTGGCCCTGTACAGAAACATCAGTGTAGGGTTTTATTAAAGCACTGATTATTCATCGCCTCAAACATGCATATACAGCTTTTCATTTCTGTAGTTTCTATTTTTAATTGTTTTTATTGACACTCAATTATGGAGCACAAACAAAACTGTAAATAACTAAACATATCTATCCTCATCTTGCATGGACGTATTGTTTTAACCTATATTTATACATATTCCAGCATATGGTTTAACCAGCGGATGCCCTTCCAGCTGCAACCCAGTACTGGGAGACAATTTAATGATTAATTATATGTTTCTGAGTGTTTTGGTGCCACTATCTTTATTGGTTTTAACCTGTCATGTATAAATATATATATATAACAATATCAGGGCTTGACATTAACTTTTTTGATCACCAGCCACTGTGGCTAGCAGATTTCCAACATTACTAGCCACTCATCATTTTCACTAGCCACAATTTTTTTGTTGGGTAAATATATTTTATATGCATAAATTTGACATGCTGAAATGACTTGATTAAGATTTCGTGTTATGTCCACATGCTTCCTTATTGATTTTACTTCTTTGTGTTGTGTATGACTTTGCTCAAGGAGCATGAGCAAATGGGTTGTGGTTTTATATGGCCCGTTTCCACTGACTGGTACAGTACGGTACGGGTCACCTTTATCAGGCTTGCGTTTCCACTGCCTAAAGGGTACCAAGGGTACCCTTTTGGTGGGCGTAGTGTACGACAGAAAGTCAGTCAACGTCATTCTCATCTGTGTGTTTAATCTTCACCAGCAAATGTAACCTCTGTTAGAGAGTGTTTCCATTATTCCCAGTTCATAATAGTCCAAAAGGAGATGATAAACATGGCAGTTTGTTCATCATACTGGTTGCTGAAACAATTTGCTCCAGTGTTTTGTTGGGCTTCTCCTTTGTTTTTTTTGCGCTTCACTCTCGCGTTTGTCCTTTTCTTTTTGGAAAGGATCGGGTTATTATCACCAGCTCAAGAAGTTCCTTATTTCAAATATAGATGTGATCGCGAGCTCCCTGGAAAAACCGCTCGCACTTTTAGACGGCTCGTAAAACAACAACAGGACACAGCAGATTTTGTTCTTGTCTTTGTGGCTGTTCATCAAGACGACAAGGTTTGTTTGAGCTTTTGGTGGGCATTAGTCCCTTTATTAATCTGGGGTCGCCACAGCGGAATGAACCGCCGACTTATCCAGTATATGTTTTACGCAGCGGATGCCCTTCCAGCTGCAACCCATCTCTAGGAAACATCCATTCACACTCATACACTACAGACAATTTAGCCTACCCAATTCACCTATACCACATGTCTTTGGACTTGTGAGGGAAGCCAGAGCACGCGACCTACGCGACCTTCTTGCTGTGAGGCGAACGTGCTACCCACTAGGCCACCGTGGCGCCCCTATTTCTCATTATTCACTTTATATTGCAGCAGTCACTGACATCCACTGTAGGAACAAAAAATATTATTACTGAGGGTAAGTTCTGTGGATTTTGATTGGCTGTCAATGTTTCTTTCATTCATTGGTCATTACTCAAACAAATCCTCAGTTTTCAAAAACATCATTTTTACATCCTCTTATTATTATAGATACAATGTGGCTCCACCAATTTTTTTTTATTGAAAACCATTTGCAAATCTACATCTTAATTGTCAGTGGTGTGAATGTGCTTCTATCCAGATACATTAAACATTAAACACACGCTCAGACTCACATGATTCCAGTTGGCGTGGCCTGTTCATTGGGGAAGATTTCCTTTAAAATATCTGCTCGGTCCACAGATGCCTCCTCAGTGGCCATTTCCTCCACCTGCTGCTGAAGAGCGCAAAATGGAATTATTACACATATATTGGCCTCTAATCAGAGTGTATTGCTGATGATGTTGTTTTTTCTGAGCGTGCGCAGTGTTTACTTTAGTGCGCTGCCTGCTGCTGGTCCTGGTGGTGACAGGGGTCTTTCCTCTGCTACGGACAGGCTTAGTCACAACGGGAACCGCTTCAGGTACTTCTGCCAATCAAACGCAGAGCAAAAGTGAAAAGGAGAGTTAACTTTATATTGATGATCAGTATTAAACAGTATTTAATATTTTGGCCTCTTTTTAAGGATTTGGTTGACAAGACATTCGGAAAAAGAAATATTATAAAGAAAATATTTGATGTTTTAAAGATTAACAAAGATTTCAATAAGATAATTTTTAATTGCCGTAATAATTTATTTTATTTTGGTAATAAAACTATAAATGTTTAAAATGACGGCAACGATAATGACTTTTTTAATATTACGGTAAAGAGAATAACTTTTACAGAAATTAAAACCTATTTATTTTTTTACGATGGTAATGAGATTTATTTTAATATAACAGGGATCAGTACATGCTATTTCTTGCATTACGGTGATGAGAACAAGATAAAAATATATTTCTATGCATTAAGTTTGCTAAATACAACAGCAAAAAAACGCAAAGCAAAATTGATGAACAGGAGAGCAAACATTATAACGAAGAGTAGATGCTAACAGATAAACAGACTCAAATTGATGTGTTTTTATGAAGATTTTATATATTTTTGGCTCTTTTTAAGTTGTGGTTATCTAAACATTTAATGGAGGGATAAGACACTTCAGGAACTCATTAAAATCTAAGATTTCAATCAGATTTTTTTAAATTGCTGTAATAATTTTGGCAATAAAAATGTAAATGTTTAAAACAGTGGGAATAAAATGCAAAGCAAAACTAGTGAAAAGAAGAGTAAACCTTGTAATGAAGGTTACGATAAACAGTTTGACTTATGATGATTTGTTTCATGAAGATTTTATAATCCTTTTGGCTCTTTTTTGTTTTGGCCACCTAGACCTTCAATGGAAGTATAAGAAACTTCCAGATCCCAGTAAAAAAAGGTTTAAAAGATCAACAAAAGATTTCAATGGGTTTATTTGTCTTTGCAGTAATAACTTTTTCATTTTGGTTATTTTTTTTTAAATTACAGTCATTATAAGAATTTATATAGCAATGAAAATCTATTTATTTTTCATGATGGTAATGATTGTAAGCATTGATCATCTAGATAATCAATAGAGGGATAAGACAATATCCCATTTTAAAAAAATTACCTAAGATTTAACAGGCTTGAATGGCATGTATGACCCTTTAATTTCAGCAATGCAGGAAATGGTGAAATCTATTTATTGACCATTTTGACTGATGTAAACAATAACAATGGTCCTTATGTATGTCCTGTTTTACATTTTTAATTTCTATAATTTAATTTCTTTCTTTCCAGGAATCCACATATTGATAAATAATGTTAGGATAGCTGTTTTAATGTGAAGGTATGAACAATATTGGCTCTTGTTACAGTTATGTATGTTATGTATAGTTAGTTTCACAACAAGCAGGAAATGTTCATGCGCCAATGACATCACCACATTGAAATGGTCTATAAAAGTGTAATAAATCCTACAGCTATTCTTTTCATTTTTGCATATTCATGCTTTTTCTGACTATTAAAGTGCTATTATGAATCACCAAAGACCAGAGTTTCAACTAAAATCTTTAAAGTTCAACAGAGGAAAAAAATCTTTAGAGAAAATTACCAGCAAACTTTAATTTTGTGGCGAGCAATCTCTTTAAAGTTCTCAAGGTTTGCACATCGAAAAATATTGACACTACAGAGACTGCAGTAGAGGACGTATTTATATTTAAAGATCCAAAAAGCTTGTCTCAGTATTGGTCGCTCCTGCTTTACCTTCTTCTTTGTCGCTGTACTGATCTTCAGCTGAATGCGTGTTGCCGTTCTGATTTCCATCTGCTTTAATAGTGACAGTCTCTGGGATGGTGGTCTCTGGTTCAGGCAGGCTGGTCTCCACCGGCGGCTGATCCAGGACCTGCTGAAGTTTCTTCTCATAGACTTTACGTGTAGACGCTGTGATAAATACAGAAACAGGTAGATGAGAACACAATGCAAAACTGAAAACAATGCAAACTAACACACGCAATCAGACTTGGGAAAACTGTCAAACTCACCAACAATCGGTCCTGAGTGGATCCCAAACTTCTGGAGCTGAACTTTTAACTCTTCATCAGTCAAGCCAGAGACATCATTCTCCTCAGCCCGAACTCGGTCTGTCTTCCTTGTGGCTTTCTAAAGATTCATGCAAAAATCAGAAGGAAAATACTTATTATTGTTATCTCTTCATTTATACTTGTGGAAGATACAACTATAACATGACAAATACAAAAGGAAAGAGAGAATAGATCCATCAAAAGTCATTTCTGCACCAGTTAAGATACTATTATTAGTTTTTCAATATTTAGTTTACGTACGAATGCACAGCTAGGACTTGATACCATTTATCATTGGGCAAATTTGGTTTAAAAACATATGACTTAAGGTATGCAAGTTAATGCATCGCTGTAGCATGAAATAACTAGCAATGAACAAGAATTGGATCCATTTATCATTCAATAGGCCAAGTGACTTACTGAAAAGTTTACTTTCAGGCAGTTAATGAATCCACTTTCAGTTTGTCAAAACACCCTTTTTCATTCTATTGCTGATATACAGATTGCTTTTACACTCCGGTGGTCTTACACCCTTTTTAATAAATTAGCCGATGTTTTTGTCCACAATGCCAACTTAAATTGAACTAAAAACTAATTTTGGTCAATAAATATTAACCAAAACAGCTCATAAAATTATGTTTATAAACTTTGTAATTACTACTAATAATGATACATAAATACAAATGTAGAAATAAATAATAAATCAGCCAATAACTTCTCCTACATTGACCATAATTATGCACAAACCCGGCAACATAAAAATCCCATGAAACTACAAATGACAAACTTTAACTGAACTAAAAATAAATATTAGCTGATAAATATTAACCAAAAAAAATAAACAAATAAAAACAATGAAACCATTTCTTTTAAGAGTTAATCAACAGAATATATTAGTGTTAGGGGATTTGGTCTAAAATCAAAATCTTAATTAATTGAACATTTTAACTTGATTACTTTTAATGAAATTTATTTATTTATTTTGCCCTCACTGACGTTTTGTACTGTAAATATGCTCACATATTACATTTCTGAATGAAGGGTGCATTACTTGATTTTAAAATAATAGATAGGTTACTATCTATGATTATCTATAAAGTTGAACAACTATTAGGATTATTATTATTATTAACTATTATGATTATCTATAAAGGTAAAACACACATTGCCTAAAACCAGTTTCACTTTCTTGTAAAAAGTGAAAATAAACAGCTTGCACTTTTGTAAACAAAATAAATCATTTTCAATGTTTATTCCCCTTTATTAGATTGGACGGTAGAGAAAATTGACAATAAAGCATGGGGAGCAGAGAGAGGGGAAGAATCGGCATAGGACCGCGAGGTGGAATCGAACTCTGGTCAACATGAGCACCGGAGTGAGCATCTATTTTTATTAGCATTTTAGCGCCAAGATGCGCATACATTTTTGAAAATGCGCTTAAAAAAACATGCGCAAAACAAAGTAGGATAGAAATGCGTATAAACTGCGATGGAAACATTAACATTAAAAAAGGTCATGTGATTTTGTTGTAAGAGATCATGTGATGATGAAAATGTGGGTGAATGGATAATCCAGCAGGCTGAGCACACTGTAAAACATCTGAAATGTTGTTTTGGACATTCTAAAATGCTTTCACCATTTCAGTATTAGTGCTATTATAATATTAATAACCTCCAGAATTAAGAGGGCATCTCTGTGTCTCATGCTTTCAAAAGGTCATGTATTAAACGAAGAAAAGATTCACGCAGCTTCTCCTACCACAGCAAATTACATTTTTACTGTTGATATATGATTTTGTTCGTTTTGACTCGTTTGATGGAAACGCTGCTTAATTCGCATATCTTTCATGCGATAATCCAGTATTGGCTCAGCATGGTACGATAACCGTGTTCAAGGTATACTGCGGTTTGGAAAAGTCAAGGTTTTCATACTGCCAAAATTTTCTGCTATACCGTTCCTGAGGTATGAGTAAGATTTTTTTATTTACATTCGCTTTTTTTTTTTTTTTTTAAAGGTAAATTGTAATGAAATCTGTGTTTTTAAAACAAACAAAGCCAGCACAAGTCAATGATTCACTTGAATTATCCAGCCTGACATGTTTACTGCCCCAAAATACTTTAAATGTTTCTCAAAACAAAATATATTGTGTTCAAAGGGGAAAAGAGTTAGTTTTTTAGCCAGACATTTAAAAAGAATATATTTTAGAGCAGTAAACACAATACCGTCATACAGTGAAACCGTGATATTTTTATCCAAGGTTATCATACCGTCAGAATCTTATACCGGCACATGCCTAGTATTAATTCGCATTTTTGGATAGAAACATAGCTATTGACCATAATTTTCCATGAAACTACAAGACAATTGGACTAAAAAAACATATCGGTTGATAAATACTAAACAAAAAAGCTAATAAAACTATTTTATAAACATAACCAATAAAATAAAGAGTAATACACAAATTATGCACAAATCAAGCAATGCAAGAATCCCAAGAAACTACAAAAAACTGAAGTAAAAATAAATATTGGCCGATACTGTTGATGTTTGGCGCCAATTAATCAGGAAGATACGATTTTGTTTGCCTTGACTCGTTGGATGGAAACGCTGCTTTATTCGCACATCTTTCATGCGATAATCTAGTACTGGCTAGGCCCGTCACAATATCTATATTTTGTTGTAGGATATATTGAACCAAATATATCGTGATAAACGATATTATTGTCATTTTAAGACAATTTTGGCCACTCATTATACAATGCCAGAATGGCAATATAATAGCAACCTAGCGCAAGTACACTCAAAAGAACACATAATATTTTGTTCTTAAGAATATTTAATTTAATTTAGTCATTTTAATAATTTAATGATTAGGCACTGGAATCAGAACATGAAAACGCATATCCAAAACAAATAATAAAAGAAAAGAAAGATCTATTTTCAGTTGTCAGGCACCCACATCAAAATATACTTTAGTCATTTATGAAAAATATTATAGTGTTTTTTTTAACCATACTGACACCTCCAATAGAGATAGAGAGGTTGTGCAATTAGCTAAAATGTTGCAAGAATTGTTTTTTTATGTATGGGCGATATATATTGCATCACCAAAAATTATTGAGGTCATATCCATGTATTTTGCGTTAAGTCGATATATTGATTACTGTGACAGGCCTAGTATTGGCATTAAGTTCATTCACATTTTTGGATGGAAACATAGCTATTGACCATAATTTTGCAAGACAATTGGAACAAAAAAACATATCAGTTGACAAAACATTAATCAAAAAAGCTGATAAAACTATTTTATAAACATAACCAATAAATATAGAGTAATACACAAATTATGCACAAATCAAGCAACACAAGAATCCCAAGAAACTACAAATAAACTGAAGTAAAAATAAATATCGGCCGATATATATTAACCAAAAAGCCAATAAACCCCCTACTATAAACTTAACCAATAGAATGTATAGAAATACACCAATTCTAATGTCCAAATGAGTAATAAATCTCTTCCCACATTGACCATAATTATGCACAAGCTCTGCTAATCACTGGCAGCTGATAATCTCACCTTCCCCGAGCGGCTCCTGTTGGTCACCAGCGGCGCTGTGCTGATCTCCTCATCGCTGGAGAAAGTGTCTGGAGCTGAGATGGTGTTCTTCTTGTTGAGCACCGTCAGGTTTTTCAGATACAGCTGAACATAGACATCTTTCTTGCTGTCGGCGCTCGGCAGGGGCACATTATTCGCCATTAACTCGCTTTTCAGTTTCTCTTTAGTGAGCAGCGCCGGATCCTCGTGAAATTGCGCCATGCTTGATCTCCACCAAAGTGCTTTTAAAAACAAGGGGTTTACTTTAAAAATGAAGTGCGATTACTTGCTTGTGGGTCTTCAGAGATAAACAGCAGTCTTTTGGTTAAGCCTTGTTTGTATGAAAATAAAAGCGCGCGACTGTTGACACCCGTCAGACCGGCTCGCGCCTTCCGTTTGAATGTCCTCGCAGGGTTTTACGGCAAACACAGCTATCCGTTTCAGCCAGAAAATGACTCCGTATGAAATCGTACATCGAAGCTTGCGTGTGGATGAAAACAACACCGCTAATATGCGTGGTTAAACGGTTTTACGAAGGCGGATAAAAGTAGAAATAGCTCGACGGCTCGGTGCGCGCGCGCCTCAGAACGGCCACAGTGGAACAAAGCAGAACGCTCGTTGGTTGAAGCAGCCGAGTAAGGCGTTCTCCTATTGGTCGAAACGGAAGAGTGACAGACGCTGGCCCAAAACAAAGAGGCCGAGACGACAGCTGCGGCATATGGTGGCCGTCTGCAACACGCTTTAATTTACTGCAGATTTATTTACAAGTACGTTTAAGTTTATTGGATGAGGTTGAAAATAATTAGCTAAAAGGTGAAACAAAAATAACTGAAGCAAAAGTGAGGGGTCTCTTGACATGGCTGCATTTCATAATAAAAGACTACAATGTAAAGTGGGGGAGGGGCGTCCTAGAAGTATGAGGATAATTCAGGGTATATGAATGAGTATTATTCAATATTATAGTTAAAATTGTTACTCTACAGTCGGTTTAAAAGCAGGGAGGTTTAATCCTGATAGTTTCTAAATTATTTTCTAAATGTTATTCTCTTTTCTTAATCTACGTTAAGCTGCTTTTATGCAATCTACGTTGTAAAAGGACCATAGAAATAAAGATTAATTTTATTTTATTAATATAATCAAAACATTTCCTGTATGATGTTGATTCTACACTCCTTCAGCATGCCAGTAAAGATATTTTAGCATAATTGTAAAAATCTTCAGGTGATGGTTTGTGTTTTTGCAATGAAATCTTTAATCTTTCAAAGCTTTTATAAAGTCAAACTAGAAATTAATGTTACATTTGTAATCATATTTCAAAATAAATGCTTAACTGGAATGAATCAGCTTCGGTTTACTTCATGTTTAAGATCATATTCAAATACACTGGAAAAAAAGTTTGCAAAATCGTTGCAAATAATTTGTGTTGAACTTAAACAAATTAAATTTAGTAATATTCAACTTAATTTGTTTAAATTCAGCCCAAATAAATTGTTTATAGCCACTTAACTTGAAGTAGTAAATCCAAGGATTCAGGATTTAGTGTACAAGTGTCAAATATGCACTGTAAAACGCAGTCAACTTTATCAAATGAAATGAGTGTAGTTAACTCAATTTACAGAAAGTTAATTTTACTCATTTGAAGAGTTTTGCTGAAAGTAATGAGTTAATTAAGTACCTCATTACTTCAACTTAATCGAGTAAGTTCACAGTACTCAGATTAGTTTTTTTAACTTTAATGATTTGTAGCAATCGTTTTCCTCAAACGCTTTACTTATTGGGTTTTACGGTACACAGGTGGTTTGAGTTGTCTTCATTCATTGGGTTTACTGTGCTCAAATTGCTTTGTTTACTCAAATGGATTAAGTTAACAGTACTCATTAGGATTAGTTTTAAACTTAAATGGTTTGTGGTAATCAGTTTCATCAAATGGTTTGAGTTACCTTAACTTATTGGGTTTTACCGTGTGATAATCTTTCAATGAATGTTTATTGGTTGTCTGATTCATAAATGTACTGCATTACATTGTTTTGAAACTACAGCTTTGATAGTAAAACTATAAAGCAATTATTTTTATATTAAAGGTTGATTTAATGCAAACAGTCATGCTGTAATCTCTTTAATATTTGGTATTTACAAAATTAAAATATCAACAACTTTTGTTCAATTTGGGCTTGTCTTTAAAAGTAAAACACGATTTCCATATTCTCTCTTTATCATATTACAAAACATTGCACAGATTGTGATTTTTCTGATTTAATGTTCCACAAATCAGGCTTTAAAGTGTTAACAAATATGTTTGAAAACTAATCTGTCTGTAATTCCATTAAAATATGTATATTCCTGTCAAACTTCTTTAGAGTAGACGATATGTATGTGGTAATACATTACTAAATCATTCTATTATTAGAAAGCCTCTATATAGAAGTACAGCACAACATCCTAAAGATGGCAGCATAAGCCTTATTAGACTCTACTGTATAGCAGGGCAAGACGATAAGGTCAAATGGACTGTATTTAGCAGCAAATCCGGTATAAATCTGCTCGTGTGGTATGACACAGTATAGGAAGTGCTGTAAAGTGAACACATGAAATGTACATAACCACGAACATTGGTGAGATGTTACATATTGATTTTTAGATCAGGAAAAGCCTTTAAATCAACACTGAATTTAGTTTTCATTCATTCATTTTCTTGTCTTAGTCCCTTTATTAATCTGGGGTCGCCACAGTGGAATGAACCGCCGACTTATCCAGCATTTGTTTTACGCAGCGGATGCCCTTCCAGCCGCAACCCATCACTGGAAATGAATTTAGTTTTATCATTCATTAATTTTCCTTCGGCTTAGTCTCTATTTCAGAGGTTGCCACAGCAGAATGAACCACCAACTATTCTAGCATATGTTTTAAACAGCAGATGCCCTTCCAGCCACAACCCAGTACTTGGACACACCCATACACTCTCACATTCACACACACTCATGCACTATGGTCAATTTAGTTAATCAATTCCCCTATAGCGCATGTGTTTGGACTGTAGGGGAAACCGGAGCACGCCAAACACGGGAAGAACATGCAAACTCCACACAGAAATGCCAACTGGCCCAGCTGGGATTTGAACCAGCGGCCTTCTTGCTGTGAGGCCACAGTGCTAACCACTGAGCCACCCTTAAATGAAGTTAAAGGTGTTAAAAGCGCAACAGCACCCCTTTGAATGACATTAAACGAGTGATACACTTCCCAAAAGACATTATAATTTAAATGGCATCTGCGCCAATGTTAGTCAGTTTTTTATTATTCCCGAGGTTCCCATAATCCTGGACCAGGCCGTATCCTGAGCAGCTGCTGTGGTGGTCATGGAGGGGTGGACAGCATGAGACCAATCCCTGTAAGACCCAGTGACAGACGAGTCCTCGCATTGTTCCCGAAGGGCCAGCCTGTTCACCAGCCAGTGACCCACCTGTGGTCAGTGGTGGAATACTGAAAAATCATACTCAAGTAAAAGTACCATTACTTGCCCAAAAATGTAGTGCAAGTAGACTAAAAGTATCTGTTGTAATTATTACTCAGAGTATGAGTAAAAAGTAGACCTTTTAGACGTACTCAAGAGTAGTGAGTATTACACTGTAGAGAAGCTGATGCGTTTACAGAATGTTACGTTTACACATCCCTGCACAAACAACAAGTGGTGTATTAAGGGATCTTCCTATTTTCGTTCGTTCCTTCCAACCTTCCTTCAATTATTTGTTTATCTCCTTCCTTCATTCGTTTGTTCCCTCCTTCCTTTCTACGCTCGTTCATTCGTTCATATTTTTGTTCCTTCCTACATTAGGTCCTTTTGTTCATTCATTAGTTTGTTCGTTCCTTCGTTCTTTAGTTTGTTCAGTCTTTCCTTGAACTCTTTCTTCATTCGTTTGGTCCTTCCTTCTTTCCTCCCTTCATTTGTTCGCTCATTCTTTCTTTCATATTTTTGTTCCTTCCTTCATTAGGTCATTCATTCATTTGTTCGTTCATTCCCTTTTTCCTTCCTTAGTTTGTTCAGTCCTTCCTTGAATTCTTCCTTCATTTATTTGGTTCTTCGATCCTTCCTTCCATTCCTTGTTCGGTCCTTCCTTTTATTTGGCCCTTCCTTCCATTCTTCATTCGTTCCATTTAGTGATTGTTTAAGGCTGTTTGGTGATTTCAGTCATCATACAGTCGACATCCATCATTTTCAGTAACATGCAGTCTATAAACAGTCTCTGGATCATTGCGTGTGCAGATTTTGAACATCTTCTTGGACATTTTTAATGTTTCCAAAAGGTTTGCTGCGTTTATAAAGCGCCCATGACTTGAGGTTGTTCAGTATGATGTGATTTACTTTCTATGTGTGATTTAATTGGACAGGAATCACAGGACTGATCTTTCTACTTCAGACAATGCACAGACAAGAAAGAAATAAAGTAGAGACTGCAGGCTGAAGGACAGTAGTGGAGTAAAAGTACCGATACTGCACTAAACATGTGCTCAAGGGAAAGTAAAAGTCCACATTTATAAAACTACTCAGTAAATTACATATCCTGAGAAAAACTACTCAATTACAGTAGTCTGAGTATTTGTAATTAGTTACTTTACACCACTGCCTGTGGTCTCTCCGTGATGGACGTCCAGCGTTCTCCAGCCTCCGGCGCCTAGACTGCAGCTCTGCACAAGATGTCTGGCCATAGCAGAAATGGTCGTGCCCAACTGAGCCTGGTTTCTCTCGAGGTTTTTTAATCCTTCACTTTCGCAAACTGGTGAAATTTTTTCCTCGCCGCTGTCGCCTCTGGCTTGCATGTTTCGGGACTCGTAGAGCTGCGCATCGATGGATTAATCTTCAGTGTTTAGACTCAGTAGTGAATATTAAACCACACTGAACTGAACTAAACTGAACTTCAACACTGAAAACTGGACTGACACTGTTTCAATTTACTATAATCTTCTATGTGAATCTGCTTTGACACAATCTACATTTTAAAAGCGCTATACAAATAAAGGTGAATTGAATTGAATTGATAGAAGGAATGTGGCTTAAAGTGGCCCCTTCAGGATTTTCCGATCAATTATTTTTTTTCTCTTCTTTGTCCAAATATCTCTTGGACTGATCTGGGCTTTGCTCCACTCATCTCAGATTCACGGTCTCCACACGCGTGCTGAACCTGAGCTTGTGTGCGGGTGTGGGTGTAGGTGTTGGTTTTGACCGCTGTCTGGTCTTCCTGGATTCCAGCTCGGTGCGGTTAAGGGCACCCTGGATCTCGGTCGCGAGAGCTGGTGATTTCGCCCTGCGCTTATGTTTCTGGGATATAGCTGAATTATAGCAACGGTGCCCAAAACCACACAGATTTTAACGCTTAATCTTTAGGTCGAGCGTTCCAAGAGAGCTCTGCCAGTAAAAAGCAGAGAGGGAAACTTTGAAAACGTTGAGCTCTTAAGAAACACCCTTTCTGTCTTTATTGTATTTCATTTATACAGAAAACAGTGCTCGGGCCAAGCACTACATAAAAGTGTCTTTTAAAGCATAACAGTGGTGCCCTCAGGAAAGGGATCTGAGAGAAGCGAGGCAATTATCAACATCGGGGAGTATAAGAGTGGTTTTGAAAAAGGAATGCAGTGTAAACTGTAGCAGGGTGATGACATGTTCAAGCGTATAAACTGTCCAAGCGTGCGCTTTCTCCAAATTCAACAATCTTTAGGATTATATTTACTGTACCTTTTTTGTTTAACGATGGAACATGAGAACGCTTAGGCATTGTGAAAACTGAAGAGGCTTGTGTTTTCATATCCAACAATTCAGATTTAGTGATGGATAATGAGACTATTTTGAAATGCAATTGTTCATTCATTCAAGCATTCATTCATTCGGCTTATTCCCTTTATTAATCAGAGGTCACCACAGCGGAATGAACCGCCAACTTATCCAGCATATGTTTTACGCAGCAGATGCCCTTCCAGCTGCAATCCATCACTGGGAAACATCCATACACACTCATTCACACACATAAACACGGAGAGAACATGCAGACTCCACACTGAAATGCCAACAGGCCCACCCGAGGCTCGAACCAGCAACCTTCTTGCTTTGAGGCAATCGTGCTACCCACTGCACCTCCGTAACACCTCAGAAATGCAATTGTCTTTAATTTTGCATTGATAGAGGCTGATGTTTACAGATAACATTGAATGATTTTTAACTTTTCAACATGCAATTTAACATGCAACCACTGTCAGCATATAAAAGAAGATTTTCTTTTAACATATAATGTCTTCTCTGTGCAGTATTTAGGTGTTTTTGATTTTTAAATCTGGCAAACGTTATGTAGACAAATAATAAATTCTTGTTATTTATGATACTAGTGGCCATTAAGTGAACTGCAGTCAGCAATTTATAGCTCGCACATAACATACAAGGACTAATGCCTGATCCCAGTTATACCCCTTAGCCCTTCCTCTTACCCCTCATTTTGCGCATTCATGTAAAGGGTAAGGGTGTCCCAATTCTCTTTAGCTTGAAGGCGTAGGGCTAAGGGGAAGGGCTAGATACCCCTTCAAACAGAGATTTTCCAGGACCACACTAGAAACCAAGGGGTAAGAAAATTTCCCAGAAGACACCAGCTACAACAGCATGTAAAAATGAGTCTTTTTTTGTCATTATTACGAATATTAACAACAAACAGACACGTTTTAATACATTTATAACCGCACTCGTGTTTTACCATCATGCTTAAAAAAAAGCTAAAATAAAAACCGCTAAATTTCACTATCTATAATCCATAATAATATCTCCTGTATGGTAGTCCCACAACATCCTGACACTCGATGACACTGGAATACCCTGTCAGTAATGTCTAGTGGCTGGGAATGAGCTTTTTTACAGTGTCTGATATAATGTTAATAATGTTTTCGTGTGTTTACATAGATGAAAATGGCCACGGAGTAAATGCATAGTACAGTTAGGAACTTATTAAAACATTATATTGTAATGATAACATGATACACGCCTTCAGTGTTTTTCTGAAGATAAATAATTAATAATAACAACTGGAACTCATATGAAGCAAGAGTTCGTGATGACATCTGATGACGTGTGCAGGTGTTGTAGTGCCCATTTCTTAGGGGTAAATTTTGAAGCCCTTCCCCTTCACACTCTGTTTCAAGGGCCAAGGGGAAGAGGAAGGGGTACAAAAATAGAATTGGGATTGGGCCTAAATGTGATTCGGTGAATCACAAAGATCTTTTATCTTTGCGATAAGAAGTATAAAGATGTGAACATCCAGATGCCATCCATACTGCTTAGGGTGATGTTTAGAAGTAAATATGTGCTGCACAATTTCATCTCAATTACAAAATAATCATGAAAAAAGAGAAAACAGCTGTTATGTTGGATGATTATAAAGTAATTTTCAACACGTTTTTGCAGCACATATTGAGATTGCAGCACACAATGGCCCGTTCTGCATTAACACATACTGTAAGTCTTAAAGGGCACCGTTATGCCCCTTTTTAGAAGAGGTAAAATAAGTCTCTGATGTCTCCAGAGTGTGTGTGTGTGTGAGTGTGTGAAGTTTGAGCTCAAAATACCACACAGATAATGTTGTACAACTCTCTGAAGCTGACCCTTTTAGGCTTTGATCCTAATTGTGGTGTTTTTGGTGACTGTCGCTTTAAATTCAAATGAGATTGTGCTCTTTTTAAAAGAGGGCGGAGTTACAAATGCCTGTGTGTCAGCATAGTGGCAGCTTCAACAACAAGACTGACGTCCTATGCTAATGAGGGAGAGATGCTCACTAGTGGGCGGGGCTTTCCCCCTCTGATGACACATTCAAATGGAGAATGTCAATCAAAGTGTTTCTGCAGACTGCTTTTTTCAAGTGTGATTATAAATGACAGAATTAATTAATTTCTTCTATTATAAGCTGCTTATATTCACACACTGCTGACACATGACTGTGTTAAAAAATTTATAAAAGTGATTTTTGCATAATAGCTCCCATTTAATTTTACTTCACTGAATTATTAGTTTTTCCCACGCTTTTACATAAAATCTTCTAGAGACAATCTAAAAAACAATTAGTTTGCTTAAAAGTGAATTATTATTATTATCATTAGTAGTAGTAGCAGTAAACTCATTGTAACTTGAAGCTGTTAAGTTGACTTACTTTTCATGCACATTAGTTCATGTAATTAGTTTTTAATGTAACAGGTTTACTCACATCAGTCAACTAATTGTTTTTTTTACAGTGTGTAGGAAATCAGGGAGGTCTTTTTTAAAGTTTCGCTACATAATCTGGTAATGAAAAGTGCTTAACGCATTAAAATTATTACTTATAGCCCTATTAAAGGCGACGCATGTGATTTTTCTATATTAATATGCAGAGACAACTATAAGTAAGCCACTTGTAGGTTGGTTTTGCCAAAAAAGTATAAACACTGTGGCTCTGTGGTGCTTTCAAAACATTGCTCTGTTTGTTTGAGCATCTTGAACAGCCCGACACACTCAACAGGACTACACTACCAGTCCAAAGTTTGGAAACTGAGATAGTTTTTTAGTGTTTTATAATAATCTTATTCTGCTCATAAAGGCTGCATGTATTCAATAGAAAATACAGTGAAACTGTGAAATGTTATTGCAATGTTAAAGGGGAAATGAA
>CAIGQQ010038644.1:1804830-1818636 GCA_903798035.1 Danio albolineatus | reverse complement strand
GCCCCAAAGGACTGACAGTTCCATCATCAATGTCCTATAGTCCTGCCCCAAAGGACTGACAGTCCCCCCCCTTAATGACAGATAGTCCCGCCCCCAAGGACCCGATAGCCTGGGCCTAAATGGCACATAATCCCACCCTGAAGGACTGACAGAAAAGTCAGAAAAGTCATTTCAAGGCTGAAGGAAGGTTATTGTGTTTTATCAAAATTTACGAGAGCAAATTAAATACAGATACATCGTTTATAAAACAACTACTATACATATAAAATAAGAAGAGAACATTTAGATTTCATGGCGACTTTAAAACAAACTAAATAATCTGCTAACAGGACAAGAAAAATAAATTAGTTTTTTAATTTGAAATGATTATTTTATTTATGCTATTTCTTTCTAATCAATCTTTTTACTTGTCTGATGTCAGAATTATTAGCCCTCCTGAATTATAAGCCCCCTTTATAATTCCCCTATTATATTTTAAACACAATAGTTTTAATATCTCATTTCTAATAGCCGATTTCTTTTCTCTTTGTCATGATGACAGTAAATAATAATAGACTAGATATTATTGACTAGATTAATTAGGCAAGTTAGGGTAATCAGGCATGTCATTATATAACAGTAGTTTGTTCTGGAGACAATCCAAAACAAATATTGCTTAAGGGGGCTAATGATATTGACCTTAAAATGGCTTCAACAAAATGAAAAACTGCTTTTATTTTAGCTGAAATAAAACAAATAAGACTTTCTCCAGAAGAAAAAATATTATATAAAATACTGTGAGAAATTCACTGCTCTGTTAAACATCATTTGGGAAATATTTGAAATGAAAAAATATACTAATTTCACATCATAATTTAGACTTCAGCTGTATGTGGATTAAAGAAGACAAAATCTTTAAATAAGAGCGTTCTTTACAGTGTAATTCCCACACTGACTGTGAGTCTGTAGATCAGACAATAGTGGCCTGAATGAAGCGTATACAGGAGATGTTTTTGGGAGCCTCTTCGCTTTCCAAACTTCTTACCTGCGAGCAGAAGGATTTACTGGAACCCTCAGACAGGCTTTCACAGCTAAACGGCCTGCTGGCAAGGCGGCCATGTTTTCTCTGGCAGCGAATCAAACCCGCCGGACTACATCCAAAAGTACCTACACAACACAAACCTGTGGGATGTTTGGATGATAAATTGCCGACGTTCTGCAGTAGAACAAAAAACATTGGCCTCGCTGGGGACATCAGTCTTAATAATCTCGCAGTTAGTGGGTGGTTGAGCTCGCATGTTTCTCAAATGTCCCACAATTCACTTGGAGTGGCGTTTGACTACAGGTGTCGTATCAAAGTTTGTCCAAGTGCTGAGAAGGTCAAGTGCCAGCGGTCGACGGGGGTGTTAAATGACACGTTTTATTCATTTAACAATTTCACGGAGGAGACCGCAAAAAATCCGAGACGTTCCTCGGTAGCAGAATTCACTAACGCCGGAGATTAAATCTGGAGCGCAGGTTTTCTTTCTGGTCAGATGGAAGAAATCGTGTCATGTGTTCCTGTACGGTTACATGATAAAACAAACAGCAGAACAAAACTGGAGTACACGGGAAGCGGAAAGGAAACTTAAAGTTAAACAATATTTCTCAGCAAACGCAGCGTGGATGAGTCAAGGCCCTCGGACATTGCTAGACGATGCTGTCACTGGCTTAAGTAAAAATAAAAAAAACATTTCTCAGTAGTTTAAGGTGAGTGCACTGTAAGAAATGCTTTTCTTATTTAAAGTTTTTCTCGTATAGTCAAGGAGTTCTCAAGAAGTATTTTCTAGACATGTAAAAAATGTAATAAAAATTAAATGAGATAAACAAATAAATATAAATTAAATTAGATAAATAAATGCATAAATGAAAATTAATGAGATAAATAAATAAATACAAATAAATAAAAATTAAATAGATAGATAAATAAAAATAGATAAAAATGAAATGAGATTAATAAAGATTAATGGATAAAAATTTAATGAGATAAATAAATTAAAATTAAATTACATAAATAAAAATAAATAAATAAATTTAAAATGGCATAAATAAATAAAAATAAATAAGAGATAAATAGGCAAGGCAAGGCAAGTTTATTTATATAGCAAATTTCATACACAGTGCCAATTCAAAGTGCTTTACATAACCAGGAATAAATAAATAAATAAATAAATAATTGAATAAATAAGTGTAAAAAAATTTAATGAGATAAATAAATAAAAGTAAAATGGCATAAATAAATAATTATAAATTAAAATTTAATGAGTTAAATAAAATAAAAATAAAATGGCATAAATAAATAATTATAAATTAAAATTTAATGAGATAAATAAAAAAATAAAAAAATGGTATAAATAAATAATTATAAATAAAAATTAAATGAGATAAAATAACAAAAAAATTTAATGACAAGATAAATAAACAAAAGTAAATATTAAATAAGACAAAGAAATAAATACAAATTTAAAAAGATAAATAAAAACTAAAATAAATAAAAATTAAAGAGAGATAAATAAATAAATACAAATTAAATTAGATAAATAAAAGAAATAAAAATTAAATAAGATAAAAAAATTAAAAAAATAAATAATTAGATAAATAGATAAATAAAAAAATTATTAGATAAATAAATAAAAATTTAATGAAATAAATAAATAAAAGTAAAGAATTAATTTAAAAATATATATATTCCATGAATTATATTCTATAAAATAATATGTATTCTGCCAATGTAAGTAAAATAATGTTGTTTTTGGTTTGAAATAAGATATTTTTTCTTTGCCGAAAGGGCAGATGTATTTTTACATTTTTGTAATGATTTTTTATACATTTCTCACTTAATTTTGATTAATTAATTCTGAAATCATTAAGTCTAGAAATTGCTTCTTGATTGAAGAATTTTTAGATGGTTGATCTTTTTTTGTGTGTTTTTTCTCTCTCTTTTTTTGCTGTGTAATATGAAATAAACTTAACTTGCAGCACTTCTTGGTCACGATATTAATTGCTGGTTTTAATTACAGATATTAAAATAATAATTACTTCTTTACCATATTTCAGCATGTTTTATTTGACAAATGACTAGGGGAGAGGAAGAAATACAGCCTACAAAATATTTAAAAATATACGCTAAATAGTTCCAGCAGACCCCAAAACTTGAGAAAATTAGATGTGACAAAAATGCTAATTTTTGTCGTCATTTCTGTCACAGCCCCTCATATTCCAGACTCGTACGCTGTTATTTTTCCTGTGGAGCATGAATAGTTAACAGGCCTCCATGGTTAACATGTCTATCAAATTTTAGCAGCATACATTTTATGTTTTTATTAAAGTTATACAATAGTTTTGTGTGAAGAAAACTTGCACTAATACTCAAAAGTTGCTATTACTTATGAAAGAAGTCTCTTATGCTCACCAGCACTGCATTTATTCATTCATTCATTTTTCCTTCCCTTTATTCCCTTTATCCATCAGCGGTCGCCACTGTGGAATGAACCGCCAACTAATACAGCATATGTTTTACACAGCGAATGCCCTTCCAGCTGCAACCCAGTACTGGGAAACACCCATACATTCTCATTCACACACATATACTACGGACAATTTAGCATACCCAATTCCCCTAGCACATGTGTTTGGACTGTGGAGCACCCGGAGGAAACCCACGCCAACACGGGGAGAACATGCAAACTCCACACAAAAATGCCAACTGACCCAGCCGGGACTCGAACCAGCGACCTTCTTGCTGTGAGGCGATTGTGCTACCCACCCATTGTGACGCTCCAGAAATCATTCTACACTGAAAAAAAATATTTATTGGATATACTTTTTTACTTTATTTAACTTTTTTAAGGTAAGTGGTTGCAAATTAGGGTAAACTTAAACAAATTAAATTTAGTAATGTTCAACTTAATTTGTTGAAATTCAGCCAATATAAATTGTTTGCAACCACTTAACTTAAAAAAAATGTAGTAAATCCAGTGAATCTTTTATTTCAGTGTAACATCTGAGCTTAAACTTTTAGTTTTCTTATAAACATACAAGTTTAAAAGAACAGCATTTAAAGGTGCAGTGTGCAAGTTTGACACCCAGTGGTTGAACTAGGTATTGCACTCTTGCATCAAAGCAAACGCAAGTGCAGGTTGCCAGATTGAGGACAGGAGTGAGTGATTTAAACAGTGCTCTAAATAAAAGCAGTGGCACCCGATAAAGGGAATATTCTCCATATTAAAAGGAGTTTTTGTCCTGACCAACACCTCGAGCTGATATATTAGAAACGGCTTCTATTTCTGAACAACAGAAAACTGACAATGATCAGCTCAGGTGCACCTCATGTGCTTTATTCAGTGCTAAATGCTAACAATGTGAGTTTGAATGCCATTTTACATTACATATAAAGCCATATACTGAAAGCAGCAGCAGATAGTTCACTTCAGATCTGGACAATAAAATAAACCTTTGAAGCTGAACTTTAGAACTAAACACACATCAGTGATTCAGCATATACATTTAATAATGTTAAAGAGGGTTAACATGTACTAAATAGATTATAAACCTGACCATTTCGTGAGTAAGTGCATATTCTGTGCTTCTGAATGGCTGTATTTACATTTCTGTCGTGTTTCGTCTGGTGCAAACAGCCACATTGCTCATCAATGCGTATCTCGTCATGAAGCGTGTTGTTAGGACACACGTTTACAATGTAACCTGCTCACCTAATGTTTACGCTTGTAATATTTATATTATTTGTTAAATAATAACCTCATGTGGAACAGAATCTGTCTCATTTCAGAGTCTGCTACCGTCCACAGGAGGTCGCATTTCGGTTACGGACGCATGCTTTCAGAGCCTTTCTGAATGAATGAATGAACTACGCTGTTTTCCACCAAGGCAACCCGCGGTGCTGAAATATAATTGGCTTAACTGGCATTGGGCAGATTAAAATGACCAAAACTAAGACAGCGCTCCGGCATGGAAAACACATTTACAAAGCAGAATATCTGACTTCAGCATTGTTTTTCAGATAAACAAGAATGTTCACTGAGCATGTTTCTTAAATATTTGCAAACATATTATGGCATTTTTATGCTTCAGAAGAGTCAAAACTATGGTGGCCGAGAGAGCTTAACGTGCTGCAATTTAAGAAAGCACATGCAATAACAAAAAACACCAGCAAAACGGAAGAAAACACAGACTACGGAAGAAACGCGCAGCAAATTGGTCGCGTTTCTTCCGTTGTTTGTGTTTTGACTAATTTGCTGCGTGTTTCTTCCGTTCTTTGTGTTTTGACCAATTTGCTGCGCGTTTCTTCCGTTGTTTGTGTTTTGACCAATTTGCTGCGCGTTTCTTCCGTTGTCTGTGTTGTGAGAATTTGCAACAGGTGTGCTGTCAAATTGATGAAGATCGTTTCTTAATTTGCTGGTGTTTTTTGTTATTGCATGTGCTTTCTTAAATTGCAGCGCGTTAAGCTCTCTCGGACACCGTACAAAACCTTACACACAGCACCTTTAAGTAAAAACTTTACAACATAAAAAAATCTCTTTACTGCCACTTTCGATCAACTCAATGAATGCTATAGCTGAATAAAAACATGAATTTCTTTAAAAACAGACATAACATCTTCTGAATGCTAAGTCCGTTTATTTTCCAATGTACGCTCTGCCCCATAAACATGGAAATATATGGAATATTTTAGTGTCGCACAGAAGTAATTTGTAGTTGATGAGCATTAGTTATGTTGTGAACCTCTTGCCCCGAGACCCATAAATGAAGCGGTACTATTTTGTGGGCTCCTCAAAAACCACCTTGACCATTACGTTTGCTTAGGAGGCGAGCAGACCCACCCACAGGCTTGATTTCACTGAGGTTATGGTCATAATCTCTTGGGACAGTGGTCAGCCAAAACTGTTTACTTTCTTCACCCTGGTTCACCCATGTTCTGTGAAGGGAGGGTCTCATGGTCTCAGCTATGAGCTATAATGTTCCTCTGAGTTACTGCATACAATTTCCATGCAGCTGAAGACCAATGCTAGGGGGTCAGTACAATGCTGATATTTTTTAGGGTTAGTGCGTGTATCTTTAGTCCATTTGAATGGTTTTTAGGAAATAATTCAGCAATTTATGACAAAATTTAACCAGTGTTTTTCGGTAACAGAGACGCTAAGGCGGCGTTAGGATCCATTCATTCATTCATTCATTCATTCATTCATTCATTTTCTTTTCGGCTTAGTCCCTTTAGGATCCATTAAAGGCATGTTAAATGAAAGGCTTGCACAAAGACACAAACGTGAAAACAGGCAGAGTGTCAAAATCAGATGAGCAGTCCAAATCTTTCAACATATACAGGGCAAATCCAAAAGGCGTGAGTAAAATGGCAGGCAAGGGGTCAAGACAATAACAATGAGTCCAAAACAGAGCACTAGAGCAAAACCAAGGAACGTATGTGAGATGAACAGGCCAGTCTTACATACTTATATACTATATCTATAAATGTGTTTTATTTAAGATAATTTATAATTTATAATTTTCTTTAGAACTTGAATGCACTCCAAAATCTGACAGATTGATTAGCTGTAGACTATTGACCTTATTCTTCAATGCGGAGGTGCGCTCGTTTTTCCGATTCAGTCGCCTATGGGAGAAATGACTAGGAATAATAAAGGGCAGAAAACTGTCAAGCTACTCGCTCTACAAACAAGTGTTTAATTGATTATACTGACAAAGTAGGATAATATAATAGGAAAACATCAGTTTGCAACATCAAGCAGCAGAATGAGCTGTTTTAAACAATCTAAAAATGAATGGAAGTGAATGAGAGCGGAAGTCTCCAGCCAAAATTATTCAAATGTCTGCGCCCGCTCGTACACGGAGAGTAAGGTGAACAGAACAGTCATGTGAAACACTGTCATACAGTTTTATGCCTTGCTTTTACTACCACAGACTATATTTGAAGTATTTGGAAGTAATTTGTGTTTTCCTCCTGTATAAAAATGTCATAAGAACAATGTTTAGTAGCTTGATGTAATACAACAGTGTTTTTAAAAGACTAAACACTTTACTGATATAACATACACAGGCCTGCTCCTGTACATTTGGGGGCCCTAAGCAGAAAAATTTGGGGGCTCTACCTTGCTCTAAATAGTGGAGTATTGCCATTGCGAATCAGCCCACAATAATTGTATTGCTTTTTAAATACAATCAATGAAAGCGAAAAGTAAAGCCTGAATTCTTCTACTTAATAACTGTCTGAATGATTTGGAGATTGTAAAACAGCACTGTTCTTATCAACTAGCAGCTTCCAGAATAAAGAATTAAACACTCTTTAATAAAGCGAGCAGTGAGTCCCACTTTCTGTTCCTCTGAAGCGTTTGAAACATATTCCATTAATTTAGCAAACAGATAAAAGATTTGAGGTTACGTTATTTTTTCTTATAAATTCCAAAAGCAAAAACCCTGCAATGAAACGACACTGAACAATAATCAGCCAAAAGTGAACATGCATTACTTAGTAATAAAATATACATTCTGAACTCATTAAAAACTCAACAACAAAACAATTAACATTAATTAAAGATTGCTCCATAAGTGATCAAATAAATAAGCAAATAATATAAATATGAAAAATATTAATATAAAAACATATAAGAAAAAGGGAAGCAGCAAATACTGGCTTATACCCAAACACAAACTTTGATTATTTCCTTCAGTCTCCTTCCCTGTTCCTTTGAGATGCAAGCTCCAGAGCTTATGTTAAACTATGATTAATTCAATCAGGACATCACTTTTATAAACACGTCTCAGGAAAAATATTACCAGTGTGCAGAATATGTCAGAGAACGACACTTTAGTTCTGCATTTCAGTAAAATGCGTTTCAGACAAAAAAAAAAAAAAAATGGGTCTGCAAAACCAGGAGAAAATTAAACGGAGCACAGAACGCGTATGAGAAATGAGATGCTGCGAGCTTCCTGTTGATCACATGACCATCACACGAAAACAATTTTAACTTTAATAAAATAGTGATTTTTAAAAAAAAATCTTTACAGTGAAAATGTATAAATATTTAAGCAGTAAATCGCTGTCAATGAAGATCATTTGTAAAATGCAAATAAAAATGATTTCAGCAAGGAAACGGCTCGCACCACTAGTGGGTTGTTGATGCCCTCTAGTGGCGGTGGGGCCCTACGCAGCCGCTTAGTTCGCTTATAGGGAGGGCCGGCGATGAGTAGGGCCACACGGAATCTGGGCGCGCAGAATTCTGCAGATTTCTGCAGATTTTTAGCCCATCATTGATTCTGTTTATTTCCTTGTGTAAATGTTTGTAAATGCATATTTAATCAGTTTTCAAATTAATTTCAGTAATATTATTGACTAATATGAAAATATTCATGTGATTTATTTACAATACAGTTTGTAAAGTAATATTTTCAGTGTTTTAGTAGGTATTTTATACGAGTCTTGCTTTGTTTACCAAATAAAGTGGATCTAATTAGATTCGCATTGTAAACATTAAATAAATGTTAAAAAGGTATTACTTTTTATTTCATATATTAAGATTTTTGCAAAAAATGTCTGCAGATTTCGTCTGGCCCTAGCTATGAGTATACACAACCAAGCACATGTGGTCAGAACACAAATGATTCGCAGGTAATGAAGTATTAATCGTTTCTCCCAAAGAAAAGCATGTTTAAGCAAAACGCTAACAGGTGTCTGTACGTTTGGTCACCTCCGGACGGTACCATGATGTGCGAATAAAATGGCAACGATTGGCCACGCCTACTTGTAGCTTCATTTGCGCTCTTCAGAAACCTGTGGGTGACGTCACAGAAACTACGTCCATATCTTTTACAGTCTATGTCTAAATGTGGAGTTTTGGGATGCACAGATGAACACTGTACTCTCCTTCCTTCTTCTGACGCTTTCAGCTTTTCACACAGATAACATGAGTCCTGTTTTGAATCTGCCTCTATGCTGATGCACAGGCATTTGTAGCTCCGCCCTCTATTCAAAAGAGCACAACCTCATTTGCATTTAAAGCGAGAGTCACCAAAACACCACAATTTGGCTCAAAGCCTAAAAGAGGCAGTTTAAGAGTGATAAATTATTATCTATGTGGCATTTTGAGCTGAAACATCACACACACACACACACTGTAGAGACATCGTTTACATCATCTAGGACCACTTTAAAGAGAAAAGTACAACCAAACAAGCTAAATTTTAAAGAATCCATTGGTCTCGCTTTGTGAAATGCTCTCCCTGCTGACGAAATCTGAACTCTGCATAAGTGTTTTGTGTGTGTGTGTGTGTGTGTGTGTGTGTGTGTGTGTGTGTGTGTGTGAGAGAGGGCGGCGTACCACCCTGTTTCCAATGAAGGTGTCTCCCTGTGCATTTCTTGGAGTGTGTGTGGTTTGTCAGTCTGGTATACACTTTGGCAGTCATGGGCAGCAGACACACACACACACACACACACTCAGACACACACAGCTGTAATGCCTGCTGTCCATACCAGTCTGCAGTGAACAGCAAAGGGGACTTACACGACCCAGCGGTGCAATAAATCTGTTCATCATTCCTTCAAGAGCTCTGGACGGACACACAGGACGAGTTTTCTTCTGGACCACTGGAGTTTGGACATATTAACATGCTTGATTTCAGCTGATGCTCACGCTTTAATGAATGTACAGACACATGCTGGCCTTCAACAGCTGTAAAACATCAGTAACATAACTGATCTACTGAGAAACAGCAATACATGTGAGTATATTACCAGTGTAAGCAGCATTTTAATGCAGTGTTCCTCCTGTTACTTGATCATAATAATTATTCGTTTGCTATTTTAACTTATATATTGGGCACAGATTAATTTAACTCAGTTTAGTAGAAGCAAATACAAATTCAAGTGCATTTTTTGTTTGAAAAGTTATTTTAAAATGCATGCATATGGTGAAAAACAGTTAACGTTTATTAAATATTTTGTTATAAATATGTGTTATTTGTTATAAATATTATGTGTATATAATTTATTTCAGAATTGACAATATATATATGCTATTTACTCTTCAATGCAAACTATAAATGCATAATTTCTGAAAGTTACACTAGTTTTCGTCGTGTTTTTTGTAATAGTATTCTTCAATACACAACATTTACTATATATAAACAGATATTAACAAGACAATTGTATCCGAATTTGTGTTGTTTGTGTTTTTTGCAAATAAAATCTTCATATATTTGTTTAATGGGTTTTTATTTTAACAAATGATGATAATAATGGACTAAACTTCTAAGGACTAAGAACACAGAATTCCAGCAAAATACTAGAATAATGCTGAACTTTGAACTGTACTGTGTCCAGTTGTCTGGCAGTATGTTGAGGCACTGGGGCTTTGCTGTGTTCCTGTTAACAATCCCGATACCCGTCCACTCCAGACCCACTACCGCTCTCAGCAGCAGACAGTAAGTCAGGATCTCCTTTACTATATTAACACCACAGACATTTAAACAGCTGAATTGAGGCTGCCCTCTGCTGGTGATAGAAGAGGGTGCACATCTTTCAGAAAGCCAATGCTGTATATTACACTTGTGCACTTACTCTACAAGTGAATTAGGTTAAGAAACATGTAAATAACTAATAGTTATTCAATTTTATTACAATAAGAATAACATTTTTCTATCACACTTTGTTTTAAATGTTTTAAATCTCAAGCCAATTTTCTGGTTCAAAAATCTAAACTTGTCAGGTCAAGTAAAAAAATATTTATTTATTTATATTTTAGATAAAAAAAGAGTTAAAGTTTTTACAGGGGATATTTCGGGAATCTTTTTTATGACATTATATTTTTTTTGTAGAATAAAAACCTTCAGGATATAAGTATGAATAAAACTATACTATTGGTGTGTGTATGAGCTGCTGAAGTGAAGATGTATAACAATTAAGAAAAACCCAATGGAAACAGCGAGGACTGCGAGGACCATAATAGAAACGGCGAGGACCACAATAGAAACAAGCCCAGGGCTTTATTGTGTTTTTATCTTTGACAGTTTTATTTCAAAATATGGGATACTTGTATTTTTGTAGTTTGTCTAAAATCTATCAAATAAAAATTCAATAAAATTCAATTAGCTAAACATTTTGTATCAAATTGTCTTTAAATTCAATTGTCTTTAAAATTTGCATACATGTCTAGCACAAAAATCTGAATTATTGGATCAAGTCAAGTTTGAAATTCTTGATTTATTAATTAATTTATTTATTTATTTATTTATTTATTTATTGACATTAGAGTCAAAGGTTTTGGAAATTGGTTTATCACACAATAATTGAGAAAAAAAACCATCTATATTTTTGTAGAATAAAAAGTTAATTAATCAGGTAAATTAAGTATGCTTAAACATCTCAGTAAACATGTCAAAATAAAGATAAAGGCTAAAAATTATAATAAAAATAAAGGCTGGGTCAGTTGGCATTTCTGTGTGGAGTTTGCATGTTCTCCCCATGTTTGCGTGGGTTTCCTCCGGGTGCTCCGATTTCCCCCACAATCCAAAGACGTGTGGTATAGGTGAATTGGCTAGGCTAAAATTGTCCGTAGTGTGAACGAGTGTGTCTGGATGTTTCCCAGAGATGGGTTGCAGCTGGAAGGGCATCCACTGCGTAAAACATATGCTGGATAAGTTGGCGGTTCATTCCACTGTGGCGACCCCAGATTATTAAAGGGACTAAGCCGAAAAGAAAATGAATGAATGAGTAAATTATGTATTCTGGATGTTTTCTTCAGACTAGACTGTAAAGACACTTCACAAAAAGCCCAAATCGAATTTTTGCCTACAGTATTCTGCCTTGAAGTACTCATGAACAGAAATTTGATGAGACTTTTATCTCATGCCTGAAACATTTATTTCAACAGACTTTTATGTTGATGTGCTTTCAACTGAAACAGAACATTGAGTAGGGGGCGGGGCTTTCCTCAGTTAGAGGGGCGTGGTTAAGAATATTATATGCAGTTGCTATGGAAGCCAAGTTGACATCAACAGAAGGACTGGCACTCCGAACGCAAAAGCAAATCCTCAGACTTTGATTGAAGATTACTAAAACAAACAGTTTTTTCATTGGATTAACTTACATTGATTAATTATTCAGTGGTTAGCACAATCCAAACACATGTGCTATTGGGGAATTGAATAAACAAAATCGGATGTAATGTGTGTGAACGAGTGTGTATGGGTGTTTCCGAGGTATGGGTTGCAGCTGGAAAGGCATCCACTGCATAAAACATATGCTGGAATAGTTGGTGGTTCATTCCGCTGTGGCGACCCCTAATAAATAAGGGACTAATCTGAAGGAAAATGATGAGTGATGATCACGCTTTAACCTTAAGGTCAATTTTGTGTCTATATTCCAGACGACGTTCAGTCGGTCACGCTCAGATGATGCACGACAGAAGCCGCTCTCTGCATGACCGGAAGAGGCGCATGTGGCTCCAGGATCTGCTTGAGCAGGTGCACACGGCTCAGGTTTGGGACTCGCCCAATCAGAGCGAAGCAAGCATCCAAACCCCGCCCTGGCCCCGCCCTAAACACACCAGCAGCACCAAAAACTTCCCCTTGGGCTTTCAAATGGAGACTATTGGGACGCGAGACGACCTGCCGCAGGAGACCAGCAAGAGTCTGACATATGAAGAGCAGCCACTGAAAGCGGCGATGAAGAGGAAGAGTAAGATGTGTTTGGGCCGATGGAGAGAGCGGGACAGGAGGAGAGACCGAGCGTGTGCTTTCCAAATGCAAATACACATGAGAGAGCGATAAAAGAGACGGACGATTGCACTGACAGCCATTTGAAGAGCATTAAATAAACTGTGCAGACTTTATGCAAATGAGATGTGACACAATGTGGTCACATGATCAGTTGGAACGCATATTGGAAGAGACGTTTTGCGAACTCCAATGGAAAAAAAAAACTGCTGTCAGTGAACACAACTTTAAAGGAACACTTTTTTTTGGAAACAGGCTCATTTAACAGCTTTGATAAGAGTTAAACAAGTGAATTTTACCATTTTGTTTAATCCATTCAGCTGATTTCCAGGTCTGGCGAGAGCACTTTTAGCTTAGCTTAGCATAGATCATTGAATCGGATTAGACCATTAGCATCTCACTTAAAAATGACCAAAGAGTTGGCAGAATGAGAGCATATTCCCAGCCATATCGGGCTAGAAAATAGTAACTTTTACTGTATACTATTTGCTTTATCATTTATTTTACAATAGCCTTCCCAGGTTTGTGGTAAGTTATTTCTTTAAGGAATAATAATATTACTACTATTATATTATAGAGTATGTGTGAGTGTGATTAAACCAATTAAATGTTTTAATAAGTGCAACTATTATCATTATTATTGTTCTTCTGTAATAAAACATCTTGATATGCTTGATTTAGCTTAGCTTAGCATAGATCATTGAACTGGATTAGACCATTAGCTTCTTGCTTAAAAATGACCATAGAGTTTTAATATATTCCAAAACATATCGGGCTAGAAAATAGCAACTTTGACTGTATAATTATATTTTACTTTATCGTAAATTTTACAATGGCCTTCTGAATTAACTTCTGAACCAAAGTTTGTGATAAGGTGTTTATTTAGGCAATAATAATATTACTACTATTATATCATAGTGTATGTGTGTGATTAAATCAATTAAACGGTTTGATAACTATTATCATCATCATCATCATCATCATCATCATTATTATTATTATTATTATTATTATTATTATTATTATTATTATTATTATTATTAT
>CAIGQQ010038644.1:1731652-1744955 GCA_903798035.1 Danio albolineatus | reverse complement strand
TATTATATTATATTATATTATATTATATTATATTATATTATATTATATTATATTATATTATATTATATTATATTATATTATATTATACATTGACCTCAAACAGAACTTTATTTTTGAAATCTGCTGTGAAGCCATCAGAAGGAAGCGCGTCGTGTTTCCGGCTTCACTTTGTTTCTATGGCGGATCTGAGGGCTGCTGTCACTAACGGCGTCCGTAACCACTGTAAATAAAACACAAATACTGTCATTTACACTGATTTCACTTCGCTTACCACGAGATCAACATTGAGGCTTCGGCTTCAGCAGCTTTGGAGCGCCAGGTGAGCGGTTATTGGGTTGAAATAAAACGGGTTTAAAGTCACCGGCTGCGAGCATGAGTTCAGTTTACAGGTGCACACTTCAGATTAACCTCATGTAAATACGTTCAAATTATGTTTAAGATGTTTCTTACGGTATAAAATGTTTATTTGGTATCTCTTTTTTTACGTGTGCTGTGATTTAGTGTTAGTTGATTGACTTTGGTAAATGTTTTTGAGGAGAACGTGATGTGTGCTAGTGTAGTGCTAGTCCTAGCTAGTTTCTGATTTAATATCGGATCTTAATCTGAATTTGATAGATCTGAATGAATCCGTCTTATCTGTACCTTTTATTAAATGTGATTTCATTTTTGACGTTAATCTGATTTAATGTTGAATATGAATCTGTTCTGTCTGATTCATATGTTAGACCTATCTGAATATTTTGTCATTTTTTATTTTATTTCTGTTCTGAATCTGATTTCCATTACCATTTATTTAAAATTTAAAATATCTGATCTGAATAGAATCTTAACTACTGTAACATCTGATATAATATCAGGTATGAAGCTGAATCTAATACTGTGGCTTAATCTGAATCCATCATATCATGTTTGAATCTGATTTCATCTGATTCCCGGTTACAGTCTGAGTATCATATCTCATTTAATCTCTTTTTTTGTTTTTATCTGAATCTGTCATCTGAATTGTATTATTGTTTATTTCTGAGTATGATCTGATCCAAAATCTGTTCTGATTCAGAATCAGATTCAATATTTCGTTTTAATCTGAATCAGTTTTTTTCTGATTTGAATATGATTTCATTTTCAGAGTCTGATCTGATATATTATTGGTTCTGATGTATTGAGTTTTACTCTGGATCAGTTTTTTTCTAATCTGAATCAGATTTTTTTTCTGACCTGATTTAGCAGACCTTTTGTTCTGATTTAAATGTAGTTTAATATAACATATTAATCTGAATCACATTTGTTCTGAATCCAATTTAATTCTGAGCCTTATCTGATTTAATGTCTTTTCTGAGTCTGATTTTATATTTCATTTTAAATGTGAATCTGTAATTTCTGATCTGAATCTGATTTAATGTTTTTTATGAGTCTGATCTGATATATCTGTTCTGATTCAGAATCAGATTTAATATCACATTCAAATGTGAATCTGTAATTATTGATCTTAATATGATTTTTTTTTGAGTGAACTGATTTAATATTTGTTCACATTTTATATCAGATTGAATATTTGATTTTAATCAGAATCTATCACATTTGATCTGAATCCAATTTTTTCTGAATCAGAACAGACGATAAATCAGTTTATCTGTTTACATTTATAATTGATTTCATATCATGTTTTAATCTGAATCTGTCTTATCTGATCTGAATTGAATAAAAGAAATTCTGAGCATAATCTGATTCAATATCTGTTCACGTTCAGAATCCAATTTAATGTCTTATTTTGATGTATTGCCATTGTTAATGTAAACCCAAATCTGATTTCTTTTATTTCTCTCTGCAGTCATGGCGTCTCTGTCTGAGGAGGTGCTGTTGGTGGTGAAGAGGGTCCGTCAGAGGAAGCAGGACGGGACTCTGTACCTGATGGCTGAGAGGATCGCCTGGGGTCCGGAGGGAAAGGACCGATTCACCGTCAGCCACCTCTACGCTGACATCCGCTGTGAGTTTCCTTTACAGTTCAGAAGCTGCAGCCTCATTTGTGTTTCTTGATGTGTAAAAATGAGTGCTGTCAAATGATTAATCGCTAGTATTTTCATAATGTGTGTGTGTGTGTGTACGCACTGTGCATAAATATGGTGTGTGTATATATAGCATACAAAAAATATAGAATCTAAATATTTACATATATATGGATCAGTGCTGGTCAAACATTCATATCGTGCAAAATAAAAGTTTTTTTCATTTGATATATGTGTGCACACTGTGTATATTTATTTTCTGTATTTAAATACACGCATGCATGCATATGTTTAAGAAAATGTTTATGTTTAGATATAAAACTTATATATGTATATGATAGCAATTATAAATAAATTTAAATATCTATGTGAAAGTTTTATATAGTTTTGTTTTTATGTATGTGTATAACACACACATATATTATGTCAAAACAAACTTTTATTTTGGATGCAGTTAATCTTTGCACAGCATTTATATTTTTATATGTTTGTATAAGATATATAAATATTACATTTTTAAATATAAATAAACATTTTCTCAAATATGTACATGCGTGTTTGTATTTAGACTATATGTGTATACAAATTATATTTTTATGTTTACTTTTGTGCAATAATTATGATTTTTTAAAATGTATATCTCATAATTTAGACTTGCATTTTTACTTTTATACAGTAATTATGGTTTTCATATCTCATATTTTAGACCTGTATCATTTCATTTTAATCTTGCAATCTTCAAAACCTTCATTTAAGACTTTTATTTTGTAATTTCCACTTATTTCACCTGTTTACCTTATCATTTTTGTCATAATTATGGTTTTAATCTCATAATTATAACTTTCCACTTGCTAAATAGTTTGCTTTGTAGCTTGTTTTTATCCATAAGAGTCTTCATTTTGCAGGCCAGAAGATCAGTCCTGACGGTAAAGCCAAGATTCAGCTTCAGCTGGTTCTGCACACAGGAGAAAACACCACTTTTCACTTCGCCAATGAGAGCACAGCGCTGAAGGACAGAGAAGCCGCCAAAGAGCTTCTCCAGCAGCTCCTGCCCAAGTTCAAGAAGAAGGCCAATAAAGAGCTGGAGGAAAAGAACAGGTGACATGTTTACTGGTGGCTACTGGTTTACTGGTGGCAGGTTTACTAGTGGCATGTTTCACTATCCACTGTTTTCCACACATGATGGCTGCGTTTCAAATGTGAATTTATTTCGTTAGGATTAACCCCTTTATGTAACCTTGAATTTTTAATTTTGTTTTGACGTCACCTCATACTTTAGCTTCTCATCAAATCTTCTGACCAATCTATGCATTATGGGACAAAGTAAAAAATGTGGATGGCATTATTAAATCTATTTACCTCTCAGTGTTGACAATGCTTGAGCTGCAGATGTTTTCTGTTTCAGGATGTTGCAGGAAGACCCCGTCCTGTTTCAGCTCTATAAAGACCTAGTGGTTAGTCAGGTGATCAGCGCAGAGGAGTTCTGGGCCAATCGGATGAGCCTCAATTCTGTGGATCACTCGCCCTCCAATAATAACACACAGGAAGTGGGCATCTCTGCTGCCTTCCTGGTGAGTTTAAATGCATCACGAGAATAAAGTCTGAGTAAAGTGATATTACATTATGTAAAGTAAGGGATAAAGCAGTGTTTCTCAACTGGTGGGTCGCGACCCAAAAGTGGGTCGCGGAAACATTTTTAGTGGGTCGCGGAGTGCGTGGTCAAAAAATAAATAAATAAATAAATAATTTATTTTGCTTATACCGGACTTTTATTCTGAAATGCGCGCGCGACAACAGTTCAGTTTAGTTCGGTAACTGAACATTTCTCTACCCTAACCGCTGTTTACAGTATTTGTCGTTTTTACTTTGTAATATTTCTATAATTTGATACATTTTGTTAAATGCAACAATAAAATATTGGGTCGCGGCTTGATGACCATGTAAAAATGTGGGTCCCGTGGCCAAACCAGTTGAGAACCACTGGGATAAAGTACATGCAGGCGTTTGTAACCCAGACAGTTTAATGAGAGCGATTCTAAACCTCTTGTTTGCAATTATCATGGTTACAGGCTGACATTAGACCACAGACTGACGGCTGTAATGGCCTGCGGTATAATCTGACCTCTGACATCATCGAGTCGATCTTCAGGACGTACCCTACAGGTAAGACAAATAATAAGATCTTATTCAATCTATCACTGCAATCATGGTAAACACGGACTGGGTTTGTGCGATAGGTGATTGTCTTCAAAAACTTGTTTTTGTTATGTTGGTTGAAAGTTTCTTAGTTAAATGAAGTGCTCCAAATGTGTTTATATGTATTTTAATATACTGTGGAAGGTATAGAACCAAGAAGAGTTCGTCCAATCAAAACATTGAGTCCGAACGTTACACTGTCCAACCTGCCTGTCAACATGTGTAATTGCTCAGCCTGTTCACACAGAAAGGATTACGTCATCTGCACTGTCATGGACACGGTTCAGACAGACAATGGCAGGCAAATATCAACAAACTAGCTTCCTTCTTTAAAGTTTGGTACTACAATTACTAACTGTACTCTACAGTTGTCTCTGGTGAATGTTACGTGATGTGATGTAGTGATGTTGTCTAGTGACCGTTCGGTAGCCTTGGCTTTGGATGGTGATTTGCAGGGAGGGATGTAGACTTTCAGTGCTATAAGCCTAGCATTAGCGTTTTCCAAGATCTCCTACTGCACCTTTAATTGTATATTTCGGATTAGGGCTGTGCAATTAATTGCAATCGCAAAAAAAAAATGCGATTTAAGCACATGCAATTTCTAAACCACGTAAGGCTAAAATTTTATCTATTAATTTATTTAGATTTTAGATTTTTATTCAGAATACGTTCTTGTGCGCATGATTTTAATATGTTAACCAATCAGAGCTGACGCAGCACAATGGGCAATTACAGCTAAGATGAGCGGGAGAAAGATGCTAACCAATCAGAGCTCACTCCACACATGACGAAGTTGAGCAGGAGAACCGAATAGGTGGTTTTGATTTATGTTTTGATTTATTTTTCTGTCTGGAATTGAGATTAGTTCATCTTTATTTGTTCATGTTGTCTGTTTTTAAGACGGTTTATTACAGTTTTGCTCATCAAGCAGTTAGTACTACTGTGTACAGTATGTGTTTAACTAGAGCTGAGGTTAGTTCATCTTTATTTATTTCATGTTTTCTATTTTAAAGACAATTTTACTACAGTTTTATTTATTAAACTTAATACTGTTATTTCACTGTGAAATGTTTTGTTCTGCACTTCTTGTGCACTGAATACATTTAGAATGTGTGTGTGTAGCGCGTTTGATAAAGCAAAAACAGTTGCCAAAATTGCTAATAAAATCGCAATCGCAATATTCGTTCAAAATATCGCAATATGATTATTTTGTCCATATTGCACTGCCCTATTTCAGATGATGTTTGTCACTGATCTTGTCATCATCAATTATATTAGTTATGAAAAAATAGGTAAATATTGAAAATGTATTCCCTTAACTATGACTGAGAGTTATAGTTTTAACACTGACTAACATTTTAAGTGGAGTGACGAATAGATGCTATGAATCTGTTGAAAGACTGACTTCTGTCTCTCTCTGTCTTTACTTGCAGTCAAGCAGAAATACGCCGAGAACGTTCCTCACAACATGACAGAGAAGGAGTTCTGGACGCGGTTCTTTCAGTCGCATTATTTCCACAGAGATCGCATCAACACGGGCCAGCAGGACATCTTCTCTGAGTGTGCCAAACAGGACGAGAAGGGTATGGGATCCTTTTTTTTTTTTTTGATGGTGCATTATTTTCTAATCATTCAATGGACCGGAGCAGAGTTGGGCGATGTCGACCAATTTCGCATCGTATGATGTCTAATGTAAAACATCAAGATGGCATTGTCGTCATTGGCGGCAACTAATTAATTATTCATGAATAATTAATTAATTCATTACTAATTAATTATTTGTAGCCTACCATTTCAACAACCTGACCCGCATGGTCTTTTTTTACCCATAACCAAATCATAAATAAATAAAGGTAAGCTACACACAAATGACCACCTGTCAGTCACTTTGACCACTGGACTCTGGCATGAATAGGCAGAGTGATCTGTGTCGTTATAATGGCGTCCACAAACTTGGTTGGTAAAAAAGGTGCACAACCAACAGGAACCAACCAACAGTATCTGAGGTTTAGGCTAACATTACTGAGTACAAGCGTGAAAGCGAAAGACTGAAGCAGTGTACTGACACTGAGACACGTTACCTGATAGATTCAAAAGACCGAAGAGTCGTTAGATAGAGACGAGATTAATTAAAGATCACGATTAACAACTATAGTGAGAAGCCATCCATCCTTGATAAACTGTCTGACGTGCACTGCTCTCTGGGGTTTTGTGCTCAAAGCACCTGCTGACTGCCTGGAGCTCAGACGCATGTGCTACAGCGTGTGTGCCTGTGTGTGTGTGGTCACGTTATGTTAATTTTCAGTGGTATAATGTGTTTTTTGCAAGTTGTATTCTGATAGGGTTTGTTTCTCTTTATTAATATTAGGCCTAAAGTCTATGGTGACCCAGGGAGTGAAGAACCCAATGGTGGATCTGCTGGCCCTAGAGGATAAAACATTGGATGAGGTGAAAGATGCTATATTTTCCACCATAGGAATGGTTAAAAAAAACTTCATGAATATATTGTGTTTTATATTTATATATTGTATATATATTGTTGTTTTATATATATATATATATATATATATATATATGTTTATGTTATATATTGTTATATGATTACATTGTTGGTGGCTGTTTTGCCAAAAATGGTTTTCACAGAAAGTCCTGGAATTAATTATTATGGACATTTAAAAAATGTAGCAAATGATAGTATTTGTAAATCATAAAACAGAACAATTTATTATGCATTGGAAAAAATGGACCAAATATTAAATGAACAGTATTTTTTTAAAGGTTTCTTGTAAGTCTCTTCTGCTCACCAAGTCTACGTTTATTTGGTCACAATAAAAAATGTAAATGTTTTTAGTATTTTAAATAAACAAATTCAGCATATTAGATTTATTTCTGAAGGGTCATGTGACTTATGTTAATTGTATGTTTAAAAAACTCAGCTTTGATATAAGTAACATTTTTAAATAATAATAAAATATATATTAAAATTAGTGCTGGACAAAGAGTAATCAAGATTAATCGCAACCAGAATAAAGGTTTTTGACATAAGATGTGTGTGTAATATTGATATTTATTATCTAGATGTAACACACATACATAAAACAACTGTACAAAACAATTTTTTTATATAAAGATTTCAATTTATATCAAATTTGTGTCATATACACACATTTTATATCTAATAAAAGCAAACATTTCCTCAAATATATGCATGCGTTCATTTATATATAGATAAACTCTTTACACAGCACACACACACACACACATATATTACGTCAAAGCAAAGTTTTATTTTGGATGTGATTAATTGTAATTAATCCAGCACTGTATTTCTGTACTTTGGATCAAATAATCCAGCCTTGGTAAGCAGAAGAGACTTAAAAAAAGAAACCTTTGACTAGGAGTAAATGTCCATTCTTCCTGGTATTCTGTTGTTTGGTGAATCTCTGTGTGTGTTTATGAAGGGTTACGGCACAGCGGCAGCTCCCCCTGCGTCAAACACAGCCAACAAAACACTCCGAGAGAACAGCAACTCTGCCATCATCAAGCGCTTCAACCACCACAGTGCCATGGTTCTGGCGGCCGGCCTGCGGAAAGCGTGAGTGTTTTTTATCCCACCCCTCAGATCAGCCTCCCAATACTGTGTTTGAAGGTTATGGTTAGGGATTACAGCCTCATATCGTGCATCTGATTGGTGCTGATTAAATGTGCTACCTACTTTTTTGAGTTTGAGGTAGGAGAATCTGACAAGGTAGAACAAAACAACAGATTTAATGTTTTCTGTGTGTGTGTGTTTGCGTTTTGAAGGGAAGCTCCCAGTGATCAAGCCAGCGAGACGAGCAGCACTGATGGAAACTCTAGAGATTCAGATTTCTTTCAGCCGCCACTTAAAAAGGTGAAACACGACTCCAGCTTTGTGGATATCAGGGCACATGACTAATGTATGTTGTTAGAAATTATGCAAAGAGGATTTATTTAAACGTTAAAGCATTACACATAACTTCATAATTATAATTAAAATATGTGTAAATAAAAAAAAGTCATGGAAATTAAAATAATTGTAGTTTATTAACCTCTTAAACTCTGCGGTCCCGGGTCCGGTGACGTCATCAACTTCCCTTTCATTTTTAAAGGTCCGTGGTTGCGCAAGACCCCTATAAGTGGTTCCGTTTGAAAGCGTAGAAGCTATATTTTATGCACATATGCATCACTTAGGTTTTTATTTTACTGTACAAAAGTTATTAACATTTAATTACACAACAAAATACTGGATACCCGAGCTGTCATTTTCATATTTTTATATGCTTCATATATGACACACGTACAAGTCATAGCTCAAATAAAAGCTCTTGCCTGTCCATGTACGATTCTAGCGTTCCTTTACTGAATTATATTCACATATCAAACAGTTATCGAATGAATCACCGCGTTTTTTATGGCACAGAAAAAGAAGACCGCCTCAAAATAAGCTTTTTTTCTAGGAGCTGAGGAAGTTTTGGAGAAGCTGACTTTGACTTCTTTGATATAATGTTATGATACAAATGGAAAGGAGAAATGAGAAAGTAATGGAAACTTATCATGTAAGAACTATGCAGAAGCAAATATGTCATATTTGATATGAATGATCAAAAAGTTATTTTCCCAATATTCAGTTGAATTACAATAACCTTTGCATACTCTATGGTAGAGACAAAATTCTTTTTCCTAGTATTTGCTGCTCTCTGCTAGTTTCAAGCAGAACTGTCTGCAGTTGTCTTATTCTCTTATGGGATTATCTACACATTTTCAAAAAAGCATTTTAGAACAAAAAATAAAAAAGCGCCCAATGTTGAAGTGGTTCATCATAAAACAGAAAACATAAAAAATATTATTTATTACTTTCAGCAGTTTCTTTTGTAAATTCAAATGGTTTTCTGTCCAATAACACTGGAATTTGTCATTTATACCACTGCATTTGGAAACTTTCAAAGTTTGGTAGGCGGAAATTACATTAAAAAAAAAGGTATAGCACCTCTCATCAGTTGGAATACAATAACTTTTGCATAGATTATGATAGAGGCATTTTTCTTTTTTCTTATGATTACTGACATGTGCAGGAACCACCAAAAATTAATTACAGCAACCTAGACCACACAGAACCTAAAAGGTACTCTTTTAAATTTGAGTTTATAAAGAAAAAATACAGAAAGCGCCTCTTTTTTTTTTTAAGTGTTTATGATAACACAGACAACATATACAATTATTTTAATCACTTTCAACAGTGTTTTATGAAAATTTAAAGGGTTTTCTTTAAAATGATACCACATTTTTGCATTTACTCCTCTGCATGTGGATTTAGGAAGCTTTTAAAATTGGGTAGACAAAATCCTGGCAGAAATCCCAAAATAGCACCAGAGTGTAAGAGGTTAAAGAGCCCCTTTTATGGGTTTTTGAAAATGATCTTCATGCAGTGTGTACCACAGCTCTAAGTGAAGTGAAATGTCCAGCTAAGGCTTAAATCTGAAAGTTCACAGTGTTTAAAACTATTGATTCATCTATAAAAGAGTCGACTCATAGTGGTTGAAATGAATCGTCTTGATAACGAGTCTTTAGCCGTGATGTCGACATGGAACTCAAGTCCTGCCCATTTGTTGCGTGCTCAGACCTGAGAAAATTGAAACTTCAGCCCACCCACAAACACTGCAGAAAGAAAAAAGAGGAAGACAAACACTGTAGCAGATCCCGGTTGAATCATGTCGTAAAGACTCTCTGGGTAGGGAAAATAACTTTCCCTCACACTTCAAAGATGAGGCTGAGAAGAGTCAGTGGTTGAAGTTTATTTTTGCAAAAACCCTCAGCATGATAGCGCCAGCCTTGTGCTGTGTTCCCGTCATTTATCTGCACACTTAAGCCTGGTTTATACTCGACGCGTCAGCTAGTTCGCCTAAGTGCGCGCAGCAAATATGATGTTATGGAAATATGGAGTTTCCGGATGTTCGCTTCGAGTGCGTGCGACATGATTTCAGCTGGCAGAGCGCATGGCTTTTTTTGAGACTCGAGCGAACAGTGCGTGCAGCACTTTTTTGATTTGAGTTGAATATGAAACACTTTGAAGAGATTTTGTCTGAAAGACGTACGACTGTACAAACATATTCTTGACCAGTGATCATAGAGATAACCAGGTGATCAATAATTCTTGGCTAGAAATTGCAACAGCAGTGAGAAAGGAGGAAAGTTTTTGTTTAAAGTTTTGGAAAAACCTGAGGGATGAGTTTATTTAAGCCAGAAGAGGCCGATGGAGACACAGGTACACCATTACAGAATATGTTTTTCCACCAGTCACAGGTTTAACACTGATGTATATATTACAATTGAATTTAAAACAATTTAATAGTTACAAAACTATATTTAAGGAACAAATGATGTCTTTGATTACTAGAAAGAAATATTTGAGCCAATCGGTTTACAACATGATGCTCTGTTTTTCTAGGCTTTATGGTGATAATGGTCAGGAATGTTGGATTATTATTGCCTTTTTAGCATAAGAAGGACAGAAACTAACCAGACAGTAATGTGTGAATTGCGGAGTGGCTAAATAAATAAAAAAACACCTGTATTATTTAGTAAGTGTACTTTTTGCTTTACCGTAATAAAAAAATTATTAGTAGAGCAACCCATGTTCTGCTGTCATTAATATTTTAATACACTTTAATAGGTAAAACTGTCCGAGATATGAACAAAAGCAAATGATGCACCAAAGTTTGATTTAAAAAAATCTTGAATGGTTATCAATCTTTATAATCATTAAAATAATTTACAAAAATAATAAAAATAGCTAGTTTAATAAACATCAATAATATTAATGATATGACGTAGTTCCTGAAACTTTCTACTTCTCTGTTTATCTGTCTGACTTTACGGTCAGTGTACTTGAGCGCCCCCTGTCGTTTTAAAGAATATCACAACGGCGAACGCGGCGAGTATAAAAGCCTCGTCCCTTTCGCGAGGTGCGCACGCAGTCAGTGGAGGTGCGCGATGCCGCGCCTGGCGAAAGATAAATCCAGCTTTACAACGGAGGATTCTACGGACTACGGACAATTTAGCTTACCCAATTCAACTTTGCCTTTGAACTGGGGGAAACCGGAGCACCCAGAGGAAACCCATGCCAACATGGAGAGAACATGCAAACTCCACACAGAAATGCCAACTGATCCAGCCGGGACTCGAACCAGCGACTTTCTTGCTGTGAGGCCACAGTGCTAATCACTGAGCCACAGTGCTGCCTTAATTAAAATTAGCAATAAAATAAAATTAAAAATTAAAAACATAATAGGAAACTATATTAAATATATGCAGTGTTTTGGAAAATCCTTGTTGTTGTTTTTTACTAATGTTGTGTTTGTGGCTCTTCAGGTGAAATTACAGGAAGCCATAGAGTATGATGACCTGCAGAGCGACTCGGGCCGAAAGACCATCGCTCTGAACCTGAAGAAATCAGACAGGTAAACACAGCCAGACGCTTCACAATGCTGGCATGTGGACACTCTCTGGCTCTCCATATGAAGTGTGTGTTTGTGTCTGTCAGATATGCCCACGGGCCGGTCCCTCTTCAGTCGCAGCATTACAGCACCAGTCAGGACATCATCAACTCCATCAGCATCATCCAGCACGAGATGAGGAGCTACAAACCCCGGCTCACGCAGGTAACTGTGGGTAAACCCTGGATTATAGTCTGCTTTATTCATTCATTTATGGAAATGTTGGGATGTTTTGTAAAATTGAACACTCACTCAAATCAACTTTCTTTATTACGAAAAGGCTATTTACGTTGTGCTTTACACAGAGTTATCGTAGTTTTTAATGGTTTTAATGATGTTTATTTTAATATGTATTATTTTTAATTCATAAAAGCTCAAAAAGATTGATAATTTGGGTCAGTGAATCATTTATTGGCTTCTCACTCTGAGCTGATCATTTGAATCAGCAAATCATTGACTGGAGACTCACTCTAAACGGATCTTTTGAATCAGTGAATCACTTACTGGAGACACATTCTGAACGCATCATTTGAATCAATCATCAATCAATTACTGTCTTACTCTAAACTGATTATTTGATTCAGTGAATCATTCGCTGGAGCCTCACTCTGTACAGATCATTTGAATCACTGAATCATTTATGGGAGACTCACTTTGATACAGATCATTTGAATTGGTGAATCATTTACTGGAGGCTCACTCCAAACAGATCATTTGAATCACTGAATCATTTATGGGAGACTCACTCTGAACAAATCACTTGAATCAATGTATCATTTACTGGAGATGCGCTCTAAACAGATCATTTGAATTAGTAAATCACTTGCTGGACATTCACTCTGATACAGATCATTTGAATCAGTGAATCGTTTACTGGAGATGCACTCCAAACAGATAATTTGAATCACTGATTGATTTATGAGAGACTCACTCTTAACAAATCACTTGAATCATTTGCTGGAGATGCACTTTAAACAGATCATTTAAATAATTAAATCACTTACTGGATATTTACTCCGCTACAGATGATTTGAATCAGTTAGTCATTTACTGGAGGCTCACTTCAAACAGATAATTTGAATCACTTAATCATGTATAGGAGACTCACTCTGAATGAATCACTTGAATCAGTGAATCATTTACTGGAGATGCACTCTAAGCAGATCATTTAAATTAGTAAATCATTTACTGGAGATTCACTCTGATACAGATCATTTGAATCAGTTAATCATTAATCATCAGAAACTGAATGATTTATGAGAGAATCACTCTGAACAAATCACTTGAATCATTGAATCATTTGGTGGAGATGCACTTTAAACAGATCATTTAAATCATTAAATCGCTTACTGGAGATTTACTCTGATACAGATCATTTAAATCAGTGAATCATTTACTGGAGGCTCACTCCAAACAGATCATTTGAATCACTGAATTATTTATGGGAGACTCACTCTGAACAAATCACTTAATTCAATGAATCATTTTCTGGAGATGCACTCTAAACTGATAATATGAATCATTGAATCACTTACTGGAGATTAACTCTGATACAGATCATTTGAATGAGTGAATCACTTACTGGAGATT
>CAIGQQ010038644.1:1692269-1731443 GCA_903798035.1 Danio albolineatus | reverse complement strand
TACAGATCATTTGAATCAGTGAATCATTTACTGGAGGCTCACTTCAAACAGATCATTAAAATGACTGAATAATTTATGGGAGATTCACTCTGAACGAATCACTTGAACCAATGAATCGTTTGCTGGAGTTGCACTTAAAGCAGATCATTTGAATTAGTAAATCACTTGCTGAAGATTCACTCTGATACACATCATTTGAATCAGTGAATCACTTATTGGAGATTCACTTTGATACAGATCATTTGAATCAGTGAATCACTTATTGGAGATTCACTCTGATACAGATCATTTGAATCAGTAAATCACTTACTGGAGACGCACTCCAAACAAATCATTTGAATCACTGAATCATTTACTGGAGATGCACTCCAAACAGATCATTTGAATCACTGAATCATGTATAGGAGACTCACTCTGAACAAATCACTTGAATCATTGATTCATTTACTGGAAATGCACTCTAAGCAGAAAATTTGAATCAGTGAATCATTTACTGGAGATTCACTCTAATACAGATAATTTAAATCAGTGAATCATTTACTGGAGATTCACTCGGATACAGATCATTTGAATCAGTGAATCACTTACTGGAGATTCACTCGGATACAGATCATTTGAATCAGTAAATCTTCGCAATGACTCTTCCCCCATTTGTTAGTCTAACATTTTTTCAGTTTCAGCCATGAATAATTTCTGATTAAACACACTGATTTCACAGATAAGCAAACAAAAGAGTCTGCAAGATGCGTTTCGAGGGGTATATTCAGGATGTGAGTTTAATATTAAAACAAAACAAAGATTTCAGCTATTCTCATCAGTGATTGGAAGTTTGGATCATTTTTCAAACTCTGACCTTTGATGTTAATTGTTATGATTGGCCAAAACGCCTGTCAATCAAACCTCCAGCAAAGGTTAAATTGGGGTGGTGTTTTCTCCATGTTTCAGGTGATGTCCAGCAGTGCGGCGAGTTCAGCCATCAGCGCTCTTTCACCTGGAGGAGTTTTAATGCAGAGCGCAGGCCAGCAGACCATCCACCGTGAGTGATGCACCATTCAGCACTATTAGCGCTGCACCATACTAAATAAACATGTGAAAAATATGTGCCATATTGTTGCAATAATGATATTTCTTAAGATGTAACTAACTTGCAAAACACAATTTTCTCATCAATTAAAAAAAAATCACTTATTTATGTAAGGATCTTACTAAAATAAACAGGTAATGGATGTTTTTCTGAGCTAATGATGTCAAGGTCAAGCATTTAGATTTTAAAAACACCACGAATGACTGAAAACCTTGGTGGATATTCTGATTCATATTGGCTGTTCAGGGTGACCAGGGTCTTAAAAAATCTTAACGTTCACTGAAAAATGGTTTTGAAGGTCTTAAATCATTTTAAACAGCTCTTAAATTTCTTTTGTCCATATAAAGCTATAAGTGTTTGGTTCAACCAACAGTCTGGCTCAAAAAAACATTCAACAAAAGTGACATTTAGGTACTCTGTTTAGCAATATGGTTTAATTATCTCCCTTAAAATAACATTTGCTTGAAGTTCTCCATGTAGCTGCCTGATGAGGACACTGACCTGGACAGACTGTGGTGCATAAATTTAGTTTATTATCGTTTTTAAATTATGTTTTAGTATTTTTTTGTATGTGTATATAACTGGAGTTTCCTTGTTTTGACACATTATTTAAAATTTGTAGCTAAGAAAGAGCTAAATAAGAATTTCAATGGAGCACTTTCAAATCTTTTCCAGTGGTTATTAAAAGAAACAAAACCTTTTTGCCCTGTATAAGTCTGAAATGTCCTTAATAATGGACTTAAAAAGTCTTAAACTTAAATTTTCACTGAAATATGGTGTTGTGGGTCTTAAATAATTTTAAACTGCACTTAATTTTCCTTTGTCCACATAAAGCTATAATATCCAGCTAAAAGAAAACATTCAACAAAAGTGACATTTAGATACTCGATTTACCAGTATGGTTTAATTATCCCCCTTAAAATAACATTTGCTTAAGGTTCTCCATGTGTATGTATAGCTGCCTGATGAGGACACTGACCCGGACAGACTGTGGTGCAGAAATTTAGTTTATTAGAGCTTTTAAATAGTATTACTGTCTTTTTTCTATGTGTATATAACTCAAGTTTCCTTGTTTTGACACATTATTTAAATATGCAGCTAAGAAATAGCAAAATAAGACTTTTAATGGAGCATTTTCGAATCTTTTCCAGTGGTTATTTAAAGAAACAAAACCTTTTTTGACCTGTATAAGTCTGAAATGTCCTTAATAATGGACTTAAAGTCTTAAATTTACTGAAATATGATGTTTCTGGGTCTGTGTGATCATTTTAAAACGCTCTTATTTTCCTAAATCTAACTAAACTTAAACTTGATAGTTATCTATTGTTATTATTTTTTATTTCCAAGACACTCTTGAAAAGGAAATGACAAATCTCAAAAGGTTTTCCTGCTAAAAATAAGTATTTAAATAAAATGTAAAACAGATGTATATAACTAGATCTTTCCTTGTTTTGACACACTATTAAAGAATTGGGGCTAAGAAAGAAGTTGTATTTATATATAGATATAATTTTAATGGCGCAAGAACAAATCTTTTCCGCTGGCCATAAGAATAAACCTGAAATTTCCTTCATAACAGCATTAAAAAGACCTTAGTCTTAAATTTGACTGATTTTCTCTTGTCTCCCAGCATTAGCGTTAGTTTTAGCTTTAGGTTTACTAACAGCACCTACTGGAGAGGCGGGGTTAAAGATAGTAAACGGCTCATCTGATTGGTCAAATTTATTAAACAATCTGTAAATGCAGCACACAAATGCTTGGTAATTCATTTCACTTCTCTGCGATATGGATTTTGCATAAAATATTATCACGCTAACAATATTTTTTCGATGTATTGCTCAGCCTTTGTATTCTCATCAGATGTTAATGCACTCAGCTGTGTGCTTTAAACCAAGCATTTAAGCCTCATGTGTCTGTCCATTAAGTTGATGTATACTCACTTTGTGTTTATTTGTGTAGAGTTAGTGCCCGCTGATGTTCAGAGCGAGCTGAAGCACTTATACACGGCCGCCGGAGAGCTGCTCCGACACTTCTGGTCCTGTTTCCCCGTCAACACTCCCTTTCTGGAGGAGAAGGTCAAGAAATTCAGTCAAACTGTTAGCGTTGTGTTGTTTTACTGCAGCATGTTTATCTGTTTTTTTCTCTCATACAGGTGTTGAAAATGAAATCCAACCTGGAGAGGTTTCAGGTGACGAAGCTCCGCCCCTTTCAAGAGAAGATCCAGCGACAGTATTTGAGCACTAATGTAAGGCCACGCCCCCTGACCACACCCCCTTTGCTGTCTGTAATGGATTCTGAATTGAGGAAACGTGAATAATTAATGCTGATCTAGCTGCTTGTTAGAAAGACAAGCCAGAGGTGATCATTGTGTGGAAGGACAATAGTGTGACAGTGTGCTGTTTAACTCGTCCTTGCAGACTGAAACCTTTATTTTAGTTGTGTTATTTATTTGCATGCATTTCAAGAGCGAATATCTGAGCATTGGATGAAATCTAGCTCTAAATACTTCTTTTTTTGACAAATCAAAGGTTTTTACAGATGAGAAATGTCTTTTTATCACTCCATAATTCAGAAAATACTGCAAACATTTTTAGAAGAATTAAATCTTGCATATAATCTGGCACTTTTTTTATAACAATTTAGGCAGAATTATTAGGCAAGTTGTATTTTTGAGGATTAATTTTATTATTGAACAACAACCATGTTCTCAATAACCCAAAAAACTCATTAATATCAAAGCTGAATATTTGTGGAAGTAGTTTTTAGTTTGTTTTTAGTTTTAGCTATTTTAGGAGGATATCTGTGTGTGCAGGTGACTATTACTGTGCAGAATTATTAGGCAACTTAACAAAAAACAAATATATACCCATTTCAATGATTTATTTTCACCAGTGAAACCAATATAACATCTCAACATTCACAAATATACATTTCTGACATTCAAAAACAAAACAAAAACACATCAGTGACCAATAAAGCCACCTTTCTTTGCAAGGACACTCAAAAGCCTGCCATCCATGGATTCTGTCAGTGTTTTGATCTGTTCACCATCAACATTGCGTGCAGCAGCAACCACAGCCTCCCAGACACTGTTCAGAGAGGTGTACTGTTTTCCCTCCTTGTAAATCTCACATTTGATGATGGACCACAGGTTCTCTATGGGGTTCAGATCAGGTGAACAAGGAGGCCTAAGGAATTATTTTTCTTCTTTTAGACTTTTTCTTGCCAGCCACGCTGTGGAGTACTTGGACGCTATGATGGAGCATTGTCCTGCATGAAAATCATGTTTCTCTTGAAGGATGCAGACTTCTTCCTGTACCACTGCTTGAAGAAGGTGTCTTCCAGAAACTGGCAGTAGGACTGGGAGTTGAGCTTGAGTCCGTCCTCAACCCGAAAAGGCCCCACAAGCTCATCTTTGATGATACCAGCCCAAACCAGTACTCCACCTCCACCTTGCTGGTGTCTGAGTCGGATGGAGCTCTCTGCCCTTTACCGATCCAGCCACGGGCCCATCCATCTGCCCCATCAAGACTCACTCTCATTTCATCAGTCCATAAAACCTTAGAAAAATCAGTCTTGAGATATTTCTTGGCCCAGTTTTGACTTTTCAGCTTGTGTGTCTTGTTCAGTGGTGGTGGTTTTTCAGCCTTTCTTACCTTGGCCGTGTCTCTGAGTATTGCACACCTTGTGCTTTTGGGCACTCCAGTGATGTTGCAGCTCTGAAATATGGCAAAACTGGTGGCGAGTGGCATCTTGGCAGCTGCACGCTTGACTTTTCTCAGTTCATGGGCAGTTATTTTGTGCCTTGGTTTCTCCACACGCTTCTTGCGACCCTGTTGACTATTTTGAATGAAACGCTTGATTGTTGGATGATCACGCTTCAGAAGCTTGGCAGTTTTAAGAGTGCTGCATCCCTCTGCAAGATATCTCACTATTTCTGAGCCTGTCAAGTCCTTCTTTTGACCCATTTTGCCAAAGGAAAGGAAGTTGCCTAATAATTCTGCACACCTGATATAGGGTGTTGATGTCATTACACCACACCCCTTCTCATTACAGAGATGCACATCACCTAATATGCTTCATTGGTAGTAGGCTTTCCAGCCTATACAGCTTGGAGTAAGACAACATGCATAAAGAGGATGATGTGGTCAAAATACTCATTGTAGCAACCAAAGAAATCCATATATACAAAGAAAACCAATCTAATTAGTCTACAAATGAAGTTCTGTGTAATAAAATGAAATGACACAGGGAAAAAGAATTATATACATGAAGAAAGAGTAGAAAGTCAGTGAAAGCCCAGACAGCCGCTGAAATCTCTCAATAGTTCTTCAGCAAGCCTCTGCCCTTCCTCAGTGTAAATGAACATCAGCTGCGTCAGTCCACCATCTCCATTAGCAGGAGGATGAAGATGAAACCAGGGTGGACATTTCAGCAAGACAATGATCCAAAACACAGCCAAGGAGACTCTCAGATGCTTTCAAAGAAAATCAAGCTGTAGAATGGCCCAGCCAATGACCTCATATACGCACACACATACACAAATATAAATTTTCCCAATGTGTATATGTGTTATATATTTATATAGTAATAGAAATCTACAGACATTTAAATCTAAATCGTGATTTAAAAGAAACACTTAAGTTTGTAGTTTGAATGTTTTCTTTACATTAAACTAAAACTGATAAAAGTCTATTAAAAAATAATATAGTTTTTATTATTTATTAAGCTTTTATATTTAACTTAAAGCCGGAAATGCCAAAATCTCAAAATTGACAGGTGCATGAAAATGGTGCATGTTTCCTCTTAATACTATTCAGGGTCACATTAATACACACACTTACACACACAGACATGCGACCAAAACATGTAAGACATAGTACTTTTTTTTTAACGCATCTCCTCCACCATGTTGGCATCAAATAAAACCATTGTCATGCCAACATGCTACTATCTTCAATGCAGAGGTGCGCTTGTTTTTGCGATTGTTCTAGAACTTCCGATTTGGTCGCCTATGGGAGAAATGACTAGGAATAATAAACAGAAGAAAATGGTCAAACTACTCGCTCTACAAAGAACTGATTGCATTATTATACAGACAAAGAAGGATAATATAAAAAGAAAATAACAGTTTGCAACATCAAGCAGCAGAACGAGCTGTTTTTAACATCTAAAAATGAATGAGAGCGGAAGTCTCTAGCCAATAAGATTCAAATGGTTGCACGCTCTCATAGGCACGGAGAATAAGGTCAATAAAAAGTTCACAACACTTGTCCCACTTCCGAGTTCTTCTGATTGGTCCACTGCTTTGTTACTGACATTGAGCTGCAATGTGCCGCTAATATGTGCCACTCAAACCTGTTTGTGCTGCTTTCTTTAAAGCAATATAACTTATAAATTCCCATATAAACGACTTATGAGACTTGAGTGAAGTGTTGAATATTGTACAATAACAATAATAATAATAATAATAATCTTTTGTGTTAACAGCTAACAGGCCACCTGGAGGAGATGTTTCAGGCTGCGTACAGCAAATTTCAAGCCTGGCAGACACGCCGAATGATGAGAAAAACCTGAAGAGAGTGAAAGGAATCACCGAAAATGGAGAAAGGACTCTGGGTAAATTTAAAGGAAGCGAGAGAGAAACAAAAGCGCTCTCCCAGCTCGGGCCAACTGAAGCCGAATAGGCGGATTTTCCAGCCAATCAGAGCTGGAGGTGCTAATGAGCACATCTGCCACGGGGGAGGGGCTTAGAGAGAGCAAATTCTGTCATCCACGGTCCACGTGGAAGTGGGCGGAGCCAGTCACCAATAACTGTAATTATTTCCTCCACTCTTTACTTTGTTCGTTCCGTTCAGTTGACTTCACAGCTTTTTTTTTTTCTTCTTCAGTGCATAATTTCGCATTTTTTAAACAGTGTTGTGTTCTTATGACGACCAAACTGGGCTTTAATGATACCGGTGGAAAGATTTTCTCAGGAACTTCTAACGTTTAATGCAAAATGAGCTTTTAAGTGGACGACAAATCGGAAATTAAACCCTCCCGAACTCTTGAGACGCTGCTCAAGACACGCCAAGGGGAGAGAGTATAGCAATACTGTAAAATAATAATAATAATCATCATCATAATTTGTATGTAGTGCATTGACTGATCGGTGTGCACAAACACACACTCATGCGCACGGCTTTCTACCGTGTGTCCTCTATAGCTGCACTGAGTTGTGGATGTTCTTTCAAATAAAGTCACGATTTAAACTGTTTCGGCTGTGTGAGTGTGTGTGTGTGTGTGTGTGTGTCTGTGTGTGTGTGTCTGTTGTTGTTGTTGACTTTATTGATACCCGTAGGTAGATTCTTTTTGCAGCAAAGTTTGGCGTTTGATACAAAACAATTCACATCACATACACCTATATACCTACATATACACATACAAAAGTAACTTAAAATACTACAATTTATTCAAGGCAACAACCGATGATGGAACAAAGCTACTCCTGTAACGTTTTGTCCGACTAAAAACCATCTGAAACCTTCGACCCGAAGGGAGCAGGAGTGTGTGTGTGTGTGTGTGTTAATAAAGCTTCCTCAAAGTACTCGGTTTGTCAAGGCCGCTAGAAAGCAGTTGGTAACCACGAGTATCAGGAACTGGAAGTGTTGCACTTCTGTATTTAAATGAATGGGATGCTTAGGATGTAATGCATGAGGATGATCCTATGTTTAGCATCTCATTAGTAATCTTTTTGTTATGCGCTTTCTAAATATTTTTATGTATAAATGACAATTCTATATGCATTTTAATATATATATTTACATTATACAGTGTAAACATTTTTTAGATTTATGTTTTACACACTACCTGACAAAAGTCTTGTCGTGGATCTCAGTTGTAAGAGCAACAAATAATAACTTGACTTCTAGTTGATCATTTGGAAAAGTGGCAGAAGGTGGATTCGAATCATCTGCTGATCTGCATCTCAATCATCACCAATACTGCAGAAGACCTACTGGAACCAGCATGTACCAAGATTCTCACAGAAATCAGTCAAGTTTGGTGAAGGAAAAATCATGGTTTGGGGTTTTATTCAGTATGGGGGCGTGCGAGAGATCTGCAGAGTGTCTGCAACATCAACAGCCTGAGGTATCAAGACATTTGTGCTGCCCATTTCATCACAAACCACAGGAGAGGGCAGATTCTCCAGCAGGATAGCGCTCCTTCTCATACTTCAGCCTCCACATCAAAGCTCCTGAAAGCAGAGAAGGTCAAGGTGATCCAGGATTGGCCAGCCCAGTCACCAGACATGAACATTATTGAGCATGTCTGGGGTAAGATGAAGGAGGAGGCATTGAAGATGAATCCAGAGAGTCTGGTATATCTTATTAAGAATAAGTTATTGGAGTCATTGCAGAGATGTATGGATGCAGTCCTCCAAGCTCATAGGAGTCATGCACAATATTCATTCTGTTTCCACTGCAGCATGACTTTATATTCTATACTGGACATTATTTCTGTTCAGTGACGAGACTTTTGTCTAAACAGAGTCAGACCGCACTGTCCTGATGAAATAATTCAAAATCAAGGCATGATCATATTTTATTTTGGTAAATAAGCGTAATCTAGAGGCCTTTGCCTTTCATAGAACCACTTCTGATACCAAATGATCAAGTAGAAGACAAGTTATTATTTGGTGTTCCTAAAACTTGGATAGACGATAAGACTTTAGTCAGGTATATAAATATGAATGTTTAGATTGTATTAAGATTAAGCCCTAATACTAAATATGAATATATTTCATTATATTTGAGGCTATTATTATTATTATTATTGATAATAAAATACTGTATATTTTAAAAATCGTGAAGCTCTACATTATTATTATTAATATGTTGTAATTTTTTTTATTCAAATTGCCGAATTCTGATTGAGGAAAAATTATATAGAAATGATTCCTTTTATTTACAATTTTTTTAAGTGGTTGTAAACAATTTATTTGGGCTGAATTTAAACAAACAAATGAAGTTGAACACTAATAAATTTTTTATTTTTTTGTTTAAATTCAACACAAATAAATTGTTTGCAACATTTTTTTCAGAGCTGAATGTGCTGGCCAGTTTGTTATTTATCTAATAAATGACAGCAGGCTACATTTTTTCTAATGAAATATGATGTAATAACTCATTCATTTCTTCATTTTCTTTTTGACTTAATCCCTTTATTAATCTGGGGTCACCACAGTGGAATGAACCGCCAACTTATCCAGCATATTTTTTACACAGCGGATGCCCTTCCAGCTGCAACCCATCACTGGGAAACACACATACACTTCCATTCACACACATACACAACGAACAATTAGCCTACCCAATTCACCTGCACCACATGTGTTTGGACTGTGGGGGAAACCGGAGCACCTGGAGAAAACCCACACGAACACGGGGAGAACATGCAAACTCCACACAGAAATGCCAACTGACCCAGCCGAGGCTTGAACCAGCGACCTTCTTGCTGAGAGGCGAGAGCGCAACCCACTGCGCCACCGTACTGCCTGATGTAATAACTTTGTATTTTACTTTTTTTCATGTTTCTTTATTATAAAATTTTATTACCTCAAAAATTGACATTCGACAAGCTAATCCAGCTAAAATCGTGCTTAAAATGTGACTACATTGAGTATTTAAACCTCATAATTAAGTAGATAACTATTAAAATAATAACTAAATAAAATAATAACTATTATTATAATAATATAACTGCTATAACTAATATTAAATATAACTAATATTAAATAATAACTGCAAAAAACTCCACTTTTAGAGAAAAATGAGCCACCCCTTTCACCAGGCTGGCTACGGGCCTGAAGCATGAATTATTCTTTCAAAAATTTTCTAAATAGGTTTGACTGTAAGAGTCGAAGCTGAAAAAAGCGATCTTTGACCTCCACGTTTATCTGTTTATCAAATCTCAAACCATCATCAAAGATTACACCCAGATTTATACCCAGACTTCACAAAAAAGCTTGATTTACCAAGATGAAGGTGAAGAATCTGATGGGCCGAACACAATCATTTCAGATTTACTCTCTTTAAAATCTAGAACGTTCAAAGTCAACCAGATGCATCTGAATCTGGCTTAAACACAATTACTACAAGGTCATGAGATGTTTGAGGGTCGGGTCTTTGCTATTTTTGCTGCAACTGGAAGAGCTTTTATTCTCCTGAGCTTCTCAAATATCAATCAATACAGAACAGCAGAAGCTTTTAGTGGGCCGGTGGACTCCCATCTACACCTCCGCGTCTGGGAGGAAGAAACATCCACTTGTAAAGGGCACATTTTCATCTAAAATCTAAACATTGTAGATGAATTATTAAAAAAATACATGTAATTTTTGTTTTATATTAGTGCTGTGAAATGGATAATCGTGATTTATTGTATGCAAAATAGAAGTTTGTGTTTATTTATTATTTATATATGTTTATGTGTACATATTTGAGAAAATGTTTATTTAAATGCATATAAAATTGTCTAAATTAATACATCTATTTAATATAAACTATAGTAAATAAAATGTTATACACAAAAACAATTATGTGTATATTTTATATTGTGAGCAAAATCATAAACATATTTTTATTTATATAACATTAAACCTTTCCCAGTGATGGGTTGGGGCTGGAAGGGCATCCGCTATGTAAAACACATGCTGGATAAGTTGGTGGTTCATTCTGCTGTGGCGACCCCTGATGAATAAAGGGACTAAGCCGAATAAAAAATGAATGAACATTAAACCTTTAATTTTAAAAATGTAAAAGATTTCTAAGAAAATTTTAACAAATTAAACCATTATGCTTCTTATTTATGTCATGTTTCTATGTTTCTCTCACTCAATTATTTAATAAAAATGTATATATTAATTTATAGAAAGTTTCAATTTAAATTAATTTTTAAATTTAAAGTATAAAGTGACATTTATTACAAGTATAAATTTAAATAATCATTTTCTCAAATATCCTAACAAACATATATACATAGACAATATGTTTCTCTGCACTGTAAAACCCAATAAGTTAAGGTAACTCAAACTATTTAAGGAAACCGATTGCAACTTACCATTTAAGTTTAAAACTAATCCTTATGAGTACTGTGAACTTCTTCCATTTGAGTTAACGAAGCAATTTGAGCACAGTAAAACCCAATAAATGAAGAAAACTCAAACCAACTGAGTACTGTAAAACCCAATTAGTTAAGGCAACTCAAACCGTTTGAGGAAACCGATTGTGACAAACACTAATCTATATGAGTAGTGTACTTTCTTCATTTAAGCTACAGTAATGAGGTATTTAATTAACTCATTACCTTCAACACTGTGTTCAAAACTCTTTTCAAATGAGCAGAATTAACTTTCAGTAAATTTACAGTTGACTACACCTATTTCATTTGATAAAGTTGAATGTTGAGTTTTACAGTGTAATAAGTAAGTTAAGACAAATTTAATGCTTTATTCATCAATAAAATGTCCCTGTAAATATCATTTATGTGAAAAGGAACAAAGGATGTTAGTGTCATACTGCCCCCGGATATCTGATCAATGTTTCGGTGTCTGGATAAAATTTGACAACATTTTAGAGGATTTAATTAATTATGGTTGTTGGATAAAATAACAATGTTTTCTGACATGTTTGTATTAATTTTTAAACCACACAATAACAATATTTTATCTCCAGTGGAGTTCATGAACTGATATTTGGTGACCTTTATTTTCAATCATAACAAATGAAAACACTCAAAAACTGTTCAAGCTACGTATTTTGAGCTGAAACAACACAACACTTGAGTTTTTTTGGACAACTCAGTTGTTTTATGTTCAATCCACTTAAATTTGTTAAAACTAATAAGTTAACTTAATTCCTTCATGTTGTCCCAACACAAATCAATCGTGTGGAATCCAGCATTTACTACAATGCAGTTGTTATTCGGTTTTCTGAAGAAAAAAGCTCAAAATGACAATATTCTTATTTTAAATTTGTATGAAATGTTCTTACATCATTATAGAATTAAACAAACTCTTTCCTAAGAAATACTACAGTTAATCTGAGAGAACTCTCAAACGCTATCCAATTTTTAACTTCCGAATATTTATGTGCGTATATACATAATGAATTAAAAATATATACATAAAAGTAATCAATATTAATAAGTATTTTAATTATATTAATATTTTTAACGTTAAAACAACCGGCTAGTACTCGATGGAAAAGTAAAGATGAGCAAAGGCGCCAGAAGTAGTTCCTCCACTGTGTATCCCTGCGCGCCATTGCGAGTAGAGGAGTAGAGGGCAATGGGTAAGTATCACCGGTCAGTTTTCAGTCAGCTGTCAAACACACTACATGAACTGCAGCAGCGGCACAAACACACACACACGACCATCAGTTTAAACACTATACGCCTGATTTTTACAACATTTCTGGATATTTCGCCGACTTAAATGCGTCTGGAGCTCAAGAGGAGGTAAAACACGATTTACACGTCTTAAATTGATGTTAAATACTTCATTAAAGTGCATGAGGCGACACATTTATCAACTAAAATAAGTTAATCTTCTTATTTATATGGTAAATAACCGTTAAATGATTTCAAACGCGTAATGTTAACAAGGAATTATTCACGAAGAGGAGAAACAGAAACCAAAAAGTTGAGGACAGTGAAAGTACCGACATTTCCAGCTCAGGGTGAACTTGTGCTTTTGCTAAACTGTTTTTACAACACAACTCGATCATAAACTCAAATAAAATGAGGTTTGTTTGAAGTTTTATGGTGTTTTGCTGAGTGCTAAACTCAGGTCTCGTGATTGACAGTCATGCTAATCGGCTAACGCTTCACTTTGATTTGTAAACTTTTCAAAGTTCACTTTTATGAAGGCTTTGTTAAAGACACATACAAATGTGTTTTTAAAGAAGCGGAAGTCGTAAAAAAGTGTGTGCATATATGTCTGTTGCTAAAAGTATTTGGTTTTATGCTGACTGTCAATGTGTGAAAACAAATATATTAACTAAAAGTTCCCAAAACAGTTATCATGTCATCCATTTTTGTTATGTATTTTGTTCAGCTGACGTTTTAAATCATAGAGAGGACACAGTTATTTCATTTAAGTAAATAATGTCTTTAGAAATGAGAGTTTAAAAAGCACTTGCAGTGATAGTCATGCTTTTTTCAATTGGATTTCCCTGGAATCATATGACACTAGGCAGGGATGTGTCCTAATACATATTTGAGCTCACTTCGCTGCCTACTAAGGATGCATTTTTGGGCATTATTTTACTTCTTTTTTTGCTTTATTAAGTGGTTCATATCAGGTCAGACAGAAAATAACACTGTAAATCAGGGGTGTCCACACTCGGTCCTGGAGGGCCAATTTCCTGCAAAGTTTAGTTCCAACCCCAATCAGACACACCTGGACTATCTAATCAAGCTCTTACTAGGCTTTCTAGAAACATTCTTGCAGGTGTTGAAGCAAGTTGGAGCTAAAATCTGCAGGACACCGGCCCTCCAGGACTGAGTTTGGACACCCCTGCTGTAAATAGAATATACATATTGATTCATTCATTCGTTTTCTTTTCGGCTTAGTCCCTTTATTAATCCGGGGTCGCCACAGCGGAATGAACCGCCAACATATCCAGCACATGTTTTATGCAGCGGATGCCTTTCCGACCCAACGCTGGGAAACAACCATACACACTCTTTCACACGCATAAACTACGGACAATTTAGTTTATTCAATTCACCTATAGCGCATGTCTTTGGACTGTGGGGGAAACCGGAGCACCCGAGTATTGATACATACTGTATAGATATATAAAACATGCCTTAAAAATCATGCACTGATACAATTAATCAAACAAGAAATTATCAGAAAGACATAATTATACACTTAATAATAATTTTATATTATTATCTATTGTATATATATATATATATATAAAATAAGGTAAAATGTCACAAATATACACACATAAGATAACATGAAAATAATAATAATAATAATAATAATAATAATAATAATAATAAAAAGACAAAAGATAGGGAAGAAAAAAAAGCAACACTGTGGCTCAGTGGTTAGCACTGTCGCCTCATAGCTAGAAGGTTGCTGGTTCGAGCACATACGCTATACAGTGGGTGAATTGAATAAACTAAATTGGCCGTAGTGTATGTGTGTGAATGAGTGTCTCCACACAATCACAACAATCCATCTCAATTTAACTTTAAACTTTTTATTTAAACAGAATTTTTTAACTTTATTTACCGTTATGGTTTAGTTATTTTTTTTATAATTAATAAATTAATACATCTGTTTAAAAGTTTTTAAACTGTATTCCTCACGTATTTACTGCTGAGGATACTGACCTATATTTATTATTATTATTATTATTATTATTATCATTATTATTATTATTATTATTATTATCATCATCATTGAATGTATTCAATTATTTTATGATTTGAATGTTTTATTGATTTTTCTTATTTAAAATAATGCAGATGAATGTCATTAACATGAAAGCAGAACAATACCAAATAAATAAATACAATGCAATAAATAAATAACGTCATATAAATTGAGTAAGTAACCCAAACCAAAACACATACAATAATAAAAGGGGGTGGGAGGTTACTAATATCATAGCCTTAATTATTATTTTGTTATTGTTTTGTTATTTAGCATTGTGGGTCACAAAAATTCAGAAATTATCCCTGTTTATAAAAATAAATTTCAATCTTTTCATGTAAACTGTAGGAGAGTTTTTCAAAAGCAGCAACTCGTCTTAAGTCTACTGGAAGATGTCCAGTTTTGAACAATCACTCGTCTGCCTATCATGATACAGCTCTGTATCCACTGTGATAAATGTATTCTATTATAATAATATTTTTTATAGAGCAAGTGAAAATCTTTTCCATCTAGGTGATTCCTTATTGTTTAGCCCTGTGCAAATCTACAATTTCAAATGTATTAAAAACTCTCTTAAATTTAACTGCGGAAACCCTGCAAAATGCAATCCACAACCATAAATAAACACTTGTGAATCACTAAATGTACCGTTTGAGTATTTATGTGTTGCTGGTTATAATTTGCATATATTTTTCTAATGGCTTGCTTATTCAAGCATGCATATTTTGTCCAAAAGTGTGGTTTGGCATGCATTTATGAGTTCTGTCTGCATTAACATTCCCCATTTAAAAAAAAAAGTAAATGTTACTGTTGTTTCCTCTCAGGCCGGTGCAGGATGATTCCTGTGGTTCCTGTGGAGTCCTGCACTCACGTCCTGGCAGAGTTTGACTGTCTGGACCCCCTGCTTTCTGCCCTGCGACTGGACTCCGGACGCATCAAAGTAAACCGCACATTTACCGCCACAGTTTACTGTTGTGATAAGTTTTTATGGTGATAGCTTTGGGTTATTCAAACTGACCTGAATCGCAGTTTGTGTTGTTTACCTTTCAGAGAGCGTTTCTCAGTTTCTGTTCTGTTTATTTGATTTCCTGCTGTAAGAATTTTTCCACGAATGATTGAGTTTAACAAATATGATTGAATCATGAAGTTAAACAACAAAATCATAAGTTCAAGTCACTCAAAAAGTAATTAATAATATTCCTAAAACTAAGGAGATGGTTATTGATTTGAGAGAAAGAGAAAGCGCGCAGAGCAAAACTGATACTTATATCCATTTTCTTTCAGTCAAATATGACTTGGATATGACCCTGTTAAATTTAGTGAGATCCATTCTCCTATAATCTAATCTGATCTCATCTTCGGTCTCTGTCCTGCAGTGTACGTGTCTCTCAGTGTCCAGAAAGTGGCTGGCTTTGGGCACGTCTGCTGGAGGGCTTCACCTCATCCAGAGAGACGGCTGGAAGCAGAAGCTCATTCTCACGCACAAAGTAAGCACAGCTAACACATTTCACAAGCTCCACCTTAAAGGGCCACGAAACCCCCCTGTCTCAGCAGGGTGTTTTCACACCTACAGTCTGGAAAAGGTCAGGAAAGTGGGTGTGTCCAGCTCTGTTTAGGTGGGAGTGTAGGGGGAGGGAAAGAGGGAAGGTTTTGCATAAAAATGGGAGTTTCTATTTGAGCACGCGCTGATTTTCAAAAAAACACACAGATGCAGGGGAGAAAGACAGTGACTGTTTACATTGACATCAGTCATCTAATTATTTGCCAAATTATTAATTTGTCGACTTTAACTGCAGTTTGGCACTTATACTCAGGAAGATTTCCTGCGTGTCCCCCATGACAAACGAGATATTAAATGTTAGTAACTGCTGAAGGAGTGCATATTTAATGGGGTATTTGGGGCATTTCTCGGTAACTAGATGCACTCGTTAGGTAGCGTCAGAAAGCTGTGTGTATAGACTATTCTGTCACTAAATGCGGCGAAAATTCTACACGACAGTAATCGTTTGATTAAGATGTTTACACTTTACACCGATCTTTCAGTCTATAATACTGTAGTGATATTAACGTGCTGTAAACTCAGTAACAGTTCTAATCATTTGACTAATGTCTGTCTTTAAACACTGAAAGAGTATTGCAGACTAAACCAACTAACTTTGCCATCTTAATAAACTAACAAACACCACTGATCGATCACTCACCAATCAGGTGACAGGACAATGAACACCAACTGGAGCTGTGTCTTTTTTTAAAAGGAGACGAGCAGCAAATCAGGATTTCACCATTTCCAGATGCAAAAAGCTCTCGGGTAAAAATGTTTCTTACAAACGCATTTCTGTCACATGTTGCGTGCGCTGTAATCCACCGTCAGTCCAGCTGCGCTCTCATAGCGGGGAAATGAAAGCAAAACCTTAGTTGAAGCACATTTATAAACGCAACACTGAAGACCTGTGTTTCAAAACAATCCTTTTTCTTCCACTTGTTTTGTCAACCTGGCGTCACTCCGCCGTCTAAACACTGTAACAGCTACATTCTTAGAAGCTGTCATGCATATGAATGAAATAGTGCGCGCTGATTGGGTTGAACAACGTCCAACGTTGGACGACACAATGCGTTGGTCGGTACAGACGTGCACTCTCCACGCTGGAGCACACGCATAGATCTCATCGGCATGGCACAGCTTCAAAAAATTCGCTTCAAACCGGAAGAACGAATTTGCTCGAAATAACGCAAAAACAACCAATTTTCACTCTTTAGTTAATTATATGTGTCCTCATAGTGTTTATAGCAGCGTGGGACACATATATGACTGTCAACAGCTCAAAACATGTGTTTTGGTGTTTCATGGCCCTTTAATAGGAGAGGAGCGGCAAATCGGGATTTTACCATTTCCAAATGCGGAAAGCTCTCGGGTAAAAATGTTCCTTACAAACGCATTTCTGTCGCGTGCGCTGTAATCCACTGCAAAACTTTCGTTGGAGCACGTTTATAAACACAACTCTGGCGACCTGTGTCTGCAAACAATTCTTCTTTTTCCACTTGTTTTGGCAACAATAAAGCTCTTTCTGATTCTGATTCTGATTCTGAACACGACGTGGCATCTCTCTGCCGTCTGAACACTGTAGCAGGTAAACAATCTTCGAAGCTGTCGTGCATATTAATGAAGTTGCGCCGCATACACAATAGAGCGCGCTGATTGGTTTGAACCAAGTCTATCTCATGAATCAATGCCGCACACTCAGAGACGTCACGATGCACTGGCCGGTACAGACGTCCTCTCTCCACGCTGGAATACACGCATGGATCTCATCAGCGTGACGCAGCTTCAAAAGTTAGTTTCAAACCGGAAGAACGAATTTGCTCGAAATAACGCAAAAACAACCAATTTTCACTCTTTAGCGAAATATACGTGTCCTCATAGTGTTTATAGTAGCGTGGGACACATATATGACTGTCAACAGCTCAAAACATGTGTTTTGGTGTTTCGTGACCCTTTAACACTAACTACTGATGCATAGAACTATCAGGAGGGCTCAAACACTGCTATCCAGTGTTATCTAGTAGATATCAGTGTATTTGCTTTCGTGGGTTTCAAGTCGGCTCTATTGTGATGAATATAATCCAGAGAAATTCCTTCTTGAATGAGGGGAAAATGTTTATGTTGTGCTTGCTTGCATTTCTGGTGTTTGTTATTGGTTGGATCTAATTTGAGTGACAGGTAGTCCCGCCCTCATGCAAGTAAACACCATCAGAGAAGAGAGATTCATGATAATAATAATAATGCACAGGGATTAATCATTTAATCAATGATAAACACTGCAATATTACTGTATAAATGGCTCATTTTTGATTCTTCCTGTGTTTTATTGGCACGGGCTTGCATTAGAGCAGCGTGCAGAGTACATTGTATCAGCATCAGCTTTCACTTACATCAGACCCATCATGCTCTGCTTTGTCACATGAAAAGTGTTTTTGCTAGGTTGCCAAAGAAAGCAGGAAAGTGTGCATGTTAATAAAAGAAAACTGGAGCACCACATTGAGGCACTTTATTCTATTTATTATATCTCTGGTTGCTCTTTAAATTATTCTTAAACGAAGACACTTCAGGTGAATAGGGTAAAAAAAGAACTTATAAGAAATATGATATTTCTCAGAGGATCAACTAGAACATTTTACAAATCATGGCATCCTTTAATAATCGATATTAAGGAGATTGTTGCTCCATAAATGTTCTTCTTATTTGATATACATGCATATAGTTATCACTGTATTTAGTTATTAGGCATTATTTTATTAGTGTTTCTAAAATATAATGTTTTATTATGTAAATGAGGGCACATTTAATTAAAGATGTGCTAAATTTCATGCATTTTGTGAATTACTTTTAATCTCTCTATAATTCAGAAATAAATCAGTCATTATAAAATAAAATGATTGTATTAATCAGGCAATCTATATATGAATATATCATTAAATACCTTCGGAATATAGATGTGAATAAAATGGTATGTAAATGAAGTGCAGATTTATGGTGCCATTTAGGAGGAAATTAATTGTATTTTAATTGAAATCCACAGACACAAACTGTTTGAAAAGTGTATTTTGGATGTTCTCTTTCCAATAAACTGAAAAAAAGAAAGAAAGAGAAATGGTATGAAAATTCTAAATTGACAGGTGCATGAATAAATAGTTGCAAGAAAAAATACAAAATACAAGCCGCATGAAACAAATAGATACATAAAAAATACAGGTGCATGAATAAATAGTTGCAAGAAAAAATACAAAATACAGGTGCATGAATAAATACAGAATACAGGTGCATGAAAAAATATTAGCATGGAAAAAAATACAAAATACATGTGCATGAAAAAATAGTTGCAAGAAAAAATACAAAATACAGATGCATGAAAAAATAGTTGCAAGAAAAAAAATAAAAACACAGGTGCATGAATAAATATTTGCATGGAAAAAAAATACAAAATACAGGTGCATGAAAGAAATAGTTGCAAGAAAAAATACAGGTGCATGAAAAATATTTGCATGGAAAAAAAATACAAAATACAGGTGCATGAAAAAAAATTGTTGCAAGAAAAAATACAGGTGCATGAAAAAATACAAAATACAGAGGCATGAAAAAAAATATAAATACAGGCTCATGAAAAAAAAATACAGAATACAGGTGCATGAAAATAGTTGCATGAAAAAAATACAAAATACAGGCGCATGAAAAAAATGGTTGCATGAAAAAACAGAATACAGGTGCATGAAAAAATAGTTGCATGACAAGAATACAGGTCCATGAAAAAATAGTTGCATGACAAGAATACAGGTCCATGAAAAAATAGTTGCATGACAAGATTACAGGTCCATGAAAAAAAATAGTTGCATGACAAGATTACAGGTCCATGAAAAAAAATAGCTGCATGACAAGATTACAGGTGCATGAAAAAAAATAGTTGCATGACAAGATTACAGGTGCATGAAAAAAATAGTTGCATGAAAAAAACCAGAATACAGGTGCATAAAAAAAGTTGCATGACAAGAATACAGAATACAGGCGCATGAAAAAAATACAGAATATAGGCGCATGAAAAATAGAGGTGCATAAAAAAATACAGTTGCATGAAAATGAAAAAAGATCAAACACCATTCAATGGATAAGACAGATGTGGTCAAGCCTGCCATTTAAAAAAGATAACTTGCATACTAAAAGCTAAACAGCATGTATTTGAAAGCGTATGGAGTCCTTTCATCAGTTATATCAAATATGTGGAATAACAGAGGTAGAAGTTGATGTGTGGACGATGCAGTTCCAGTCTCACAGATCTGTTGTTACACTTCAGTACACATTTGTTGTACCTTGTACTCAGTCACTTTTGAAGGGCTTACCATTAACCAAAAAAAGGAGGAGCATACGTATCCTTTTATTTTGTATAATTTGTACATGCAGCAAGGTTATAAATAAAGTAATGTGTTGTATTTCAATGTGTAAATATAAAATATTATGGCAAAAGAAAAAGTGCACTAAAATGTCCTGTTGTTTTTTCCATCTTTTCCAGGAAGGCTCCATCACGCAGGTCTCGTGCTGCCCTCATGATGAGGACTTTATCGCTGTGGCCACCAGGTATTCCTCTTCATCCTTCATGTACCTGTTCTCCAGGTGTCTGTGTTCTCCAGTCTGGACTTTTCAGTTTCGTGTTCTCCTCAGTCAGGGTTTGGTGGTGGTGTGGGAGCTTCATCTGGAGCGCCGCGGCCGTCCTGAACGCGCTTCTGTGTCCTGGGAGCACCGTGGAGTGACCGTAACATCCCTGTGCTGGGACACTGCGGCCCTGCGAGTGTTTGCCGGAGATGTGGGAGGGAAGGTCTCCTGCGTCCGAGCTGGGTCATCTAAACTTGGCAAGGTATGAAAACTCATGTACAGTTGAAGTCAGAATTATTAGCCCTCATGAATTATTATCCCCCCTGTATATATGTTTTCACCAATTTCTGTTTATTGCAAAGATTTTTTTGTAAACATAATAGTTTTAATAATCATTTTTAAAGAGCCCATATTATACATTGAAAAGGGTCATATTTTGGTTTTGGGGGTCTCCAACAGCAGGCTAATATGCATGCATGGTCAAAAAACACTTTCATTGTCTTATAATCTGCATTTATTTTTACCTCATTATCCCAGCGACTCCTCTATGAATCGTTTAGTGATTCATTTGTTCCAAAACCCCTCCTTCGCGCCATGCTAAACTGCGCTGATTGGACCGATGACTCAGTCTGTTGCGATTGGTCGACAGCGCTCAGCGCGAGAGAATGCCCACCACGGCTTATCAATACTGAAGGAGTCATAGCGTGTGCGTGAGCTAATCTGCCAACACTCGTTTTTATCGGGAGTCGCCCGTATTTCAGACACCTCACCCCCGAAACTAACCCCCGATTTCCCAGCATATCACTCTAATTCTTAACCAGAAGTAAAAACAGCGACACACATGCAGTATTAATGCACACAGCGGCAAAACCGCCGAACGTGTGTAGCAGAGCTCATGGTGGCCATAGCAACGACACACAGCAGAGGAACACGAGCTCAAACGCATTTTAATCCGTAAACACAGCGGCACGCGGCGCGTTTACAACGTGCTTTTAGACGCGATATGAGAATACAAGTTAACCAGAGACACTACAAGCGGTTACAAGTTACAAAACACAGTTAAATGCATCATTTACGAGCTAGAGAAAACAATGAGGCGACCGTTTTAATCGCACTTACTCACACTTGCTGGATATCAGACCAGGGAAATGTCCTGGTGCTCCTAATCCTCCGTTGTAAGCACTCCTCGGAGGGGGAACAGCTCATGGCTGTGGTATTTCTGCAGAAACTACTAACTCTTCAAAGTCTCATCTCTGGGTTCTTTGCACACTTCCAATCTCCAGCTAAGCACAGTGCTCTTCACTGTGTTGCCAGATGTAGCTGACTTATTTCAGCCCAAACCCTCTCCAAAAGGTTTTACCTGCACAATCAAATTTAAAACCGCCCAATCTGGCAACTTTTTCGGCACCGCTGTTGTTTGTGGGTAGGGTTGGGGATTTCGAATCTGCGCGCGCATAAATGGGCGGGGCTTATGTTTCGTGTTCACGTAATGCCGAAACGGCTAAAGACTCGTTAGCACGGCGACTCGTTTGAGGAACTATGAGTCGACTCTTTTATAGATGAATCAATAGTTTTAAACACTGTGCACTTTCAGATTTAAGCCTTAGCTGGACATTTCACTTCACTTAGAGCTGTGTGACACACAGCATACAAGCTCATTTTCAAAAACCCATAATAGGGGCTCTTTAATCACTGATTTCTTTTATCTTTGTCATGATGACAGTTAATAATATTAGACTAGATATTCTTCAAGATACTAGTATTCAGCTTAAAGTGACATTTAACCTCTTACACTCTGGTGCTATTTTGGGATTTCCGCCTGAATTTTGTCTACCCAATTTTAAAAGCTTCCTAAATCCACATGCAGAGTAAATGCAAAAATGTGGTATCATTTTAAATAAAACCCTTAAAATTTTCATAAAGCACTGTTGAAAGTGATTAAAATAATTGTATATGTTGTCTGTGTTATCATAAACACTTTTGTTATCAGAGGCGCTTTCTGTATTTTTTCTTTATAAACTCAAATTTAAAAGAGTACCTTTTAGGTTCTGTGTGGTCTAGGTTGCTGTAATTAATTTTGGTGGTTCCTGCACATGTCAGTAATCATAAGAAAAACGAAAAAATGCCTCTATCATAATCTATGCAAAAGTTATTGTATTCCAACTGATGAGAGGTGCTATACCTTTTTTTATGTTATTTCCGCCTACCAAACTTGGAAAGTCTTCCATATCCAAATGCAGTGGTATAAATGACAAATTCCAGTGTTATTGGACAGAAAACCATTTGAATTTACAAAAGAAACTGCTGAAAGTATTAAATAATATTTGTTATGTTTTCTGTTTTATGATAACCACTTCAACATTGGGCGCTTTTTTATTTTTGTTCTAAAATGCTTTTTTGAAAATGTGTAGATAATCCCATAAGAGAATAAGACAACTCCAGACAGTTCTGCTAGAAACCAGCAGATAGCAGCAAACACTAGGAAAAAGAGTTTTGTCTCTACCATAGAGTATGCAAAGGTTATTGTAATTCAACTGAATATTACGAAAATAACTTTTTGATCATTCATATCAAATATGACATATTTGCTTCTGCATAGTTCTTACATGATAAGAACACGAGTTTCCATTACTTTCTCATTTCTCCTTCCCATTTGTATCATAACATTATATCAAAGAAGTCAAAGTCAGCTTCTCCAAAACTTCCTCAGCTCCAAGAAAAAAAGCTTATTCTGAGGCTGTTTTCTTTTTCTGCGCCATAAAAAACGTGGTGATTCATTCAATAACTGTTTGATATGTGAATATAATTCAGTAAAGGAACACTAGAATCGTACATGGACAGGCAAGAGCTTTTATTTGAGCTATGACTTGTACATGTGTGTCATATATGAAGCATATAAAAATAGGAAAATGACAGCTCGGGTATCCAGTATTTTGTTGTGTAATTAAATGTTAATAACTTTTTGTACAGTAAAATAAACACCTAAGTGATGAATATGTGCATAAAATATAGCTTCTACGCTTTCAAACGGAACCACTTATAGGGGTCTTGCGCAACCACGGACCGGTACCGGGTCCGCAGAGTTTAAGAGGTTAAAGGCTTCACTAGGGTAATTAGGGTAAAGTTAGGGTAATTATGCAAGTCATTGTATAACAGTGGTTTGTTCTGGAGACAGACAATCTAAAACTAATATTGCTGAAGGGGGCTACTAATATTGACCTTAAAATGGGTTTAAAAAATTTAAAACTGCTTTTATTCTAGCCAAAATAAAACATAATTTTCTCTGTGAGAAAAAATATTATAGAAAATACTGTGAAAAATTCCTGAGTCTGTTTAACCGTACGTTCACACCGAAAGCGTCGAGAGCGTCAAAGTAGCCAGAAGTCATTCATTTTTAATGGGAGCCAGCGGCGAAGAGTGGAGCGGCGCGTCTTCGCCGGTGTGGGCGTCGAGGAGAGTTAAAAATCAAGTCAACTTTATGGTAATGAGCTATGACCGAGTTCGGCGGCAACCAATCAGAATGTAGAAGTCCACCGCTTGAAAAGAGTCCAGAGAATACAGTCACTGTGAACTTTGGTTCCGACCACAGCTGTTCCCAAGGGTTTTAATATAAAGGTTGTCGGATTTCCAGTTATTTACAATGTTTTCTCACAGGGATGTACATTTAAAAAAGTTAGTGGCGAGTTACTAATGTGCATTGATAATTTTTTCTTTTAAAAAGTGGGAATTCCATGCGACAGTACAAATCAGTATCGCTGCTTCAGGATATTTCAGACATACGGACATATAATAGACGACTTAAACAACTTGATCTTCCATTGTTAGATGAATCTGATAAAAGCGGGCAACATGTTACGCTAGAAAGCATGTTTTATGTGGAAATGTCAGAGATTTACTGATAATGTTGCAACGGCTCCTTTAAATACGAGATCAGTGTAGCGAATGTTGACGCTCTCGCCGCCGGAGCTCTGAAGGCAGACAGCGTTGTTGCCAGGGCAGCCACAGCGAACTTTGACGCTCTCACTGCCTTCGGTGTGAACGTACGGTCACGTCATCTGGGAAATATTTGAAGAAGAAAAATAATAATAATTCACAGGAGGGTGAATAATTCTGACTTCGACTATAGATAACACAAATGAAGAATTGGGCTTGTGGGATTTTAAAATGTCTTTAAATTATGTTTTTTTGTACTCACCAAGGCTGTATTTATTTGAATGAAAATATCACACACAATAGTAATATTGTGAAATATTATTACAAATCATTGCCACATTTATACGTCACCTGATCTGTCTAAATATTGAGAAAAGTGCCTTTAAAATGGTCCAAGTGATTTCTTAGCAATTTAAATTACTAATCAAAAATTAAGTTTTGATATTTACCAAGGGAATTTAGCATAATACTGATCTTCTAATGGATTTTTTAATGAAAAATCAACCCATGCAATGTATTTTTTTTCCATTCCCAGTAATTTACCGTTGCAACTTAAGTTTTGAGGTCCATGTTCACATTTAAGACAACTGTTTTGTTGATGTTTTATTCAATTTAATAATGTTATAAAAAATTACCTAATATTTTGATAAAAAATGTGAATTCTAATTTCTTTTCAGGATCGTTTCATAAATAACAAGCATATTTAAAATGATTTAAATGTATTTATTTATTCATTCATTCATTTTCTTTCGGCTTAGTCCCTTTATTCATCTGGGGTCGCCACAGCGGAATGAACCGCCAACTTATCCAGCATATGTTTTATACAGCAGATGCCCTTCCAGCAGCAACCCAGTACAGGGAAACACCCATACACACTCATGCACATGCACACAAACACACAAACACCCACACACTCATACACTACGGCCAATTTAGTTTCCTCAATTCACCTATAGCGCATGTGTTTGAACTGTGGGGGAAACCGGATGCAAACTCCACACAAAAATGCCAACTAACCTAGCTGGGACTCGAACCAGCAACCTTCTTGCTTTGAGGAGACGGTGCTAACCACCGAGCCACCATTTAACCCATGTGTTTATTGACATTTTCCTTTTTTTAAAGTGTTCTTTCTGAATAATACTCTTAATATATATTTTTTTCAAAACCTTTCCTATAGCTTAAATACTAGAGCACGGTGCTAGCAATGCCCAAAGTTGTGGGTTCAATTCCCAGGAAAAGTAAGCACTGATTAAAAAGAATGGGTGCCTTCAGTGCAGTGTGTAAGTCACTGGATAAAAGCATTTGCCTAATGGATACATGGAGATGGAAAACAATAATCTTTCGGTCAGTGTTGTATTTTTTATTCATAATATTGATGCGTGTCTCTCCATCTTTGTTGTGGTTTGTTTTGCTTCTAATCAGGGCTCAGCGTTTGTGATCTTCCCGGTTCAGACCGTCACCACAGTGGATTCCCGCGTGGTTCAGCTGGGATACACCGATGGACACCTGGTGGTCTCGTCCCTCAGTCGCTGCTACCTATGTGACACGGAGAGGTGTGTTTGTGTGCAGGAGACGTCCCACATTCAGGGTGCATTTACCCAACACCATTTTAAATTAATAACACGCTTGTTCTGCAAGAGCGTTTTGGGGCCTGACAATGGAAACTTGTGAAAATATGTTTCAGAGCGCACTTTTTTTGGTTTAGCATTCATTCTGTTTTTCTTTCTCTTTTTTTTTTTCAATTAATGACTTATTTTATTTCTGTTTTAAACCCAGAAAAAGCGTTGAAAGCCTCTTTTGCTTTAAAAGGGAGTCATGCACTAGACTGAAACCTCTTTTTCTATTTTTTATTTTGTTTCACCCCCTGGGCAGTCTAGGAGAGTGGGGTTGCACACTTGTCCAAGGATCTGGTTCAAACAAACACTCATAGAAAATTGTAACCAAAGTAACGACCACAAACGAGAACTACTGTACAAATAAAGTGGTTTGTTACAGGTGGTGATAAGTGAAGCAGTGAGTGAGCTATTTACAATATTTACAAAACCCAACACATTCATTCATTCATTCATTTTCTTGTCGGCTTAGTCCCTTTATTAATCTGGGGTCACCACAGCGGAATGAACCGCCAACTTATCCAGCTAAAAGGCTAAATTGCCCATAGTGTATGTGTATGAATGAGTGTATGGATGTTTCCCAGAGATCGGTTGCAGCTGGAAGGGCATCCGCTGCGTAAAACATATGCTGGATAAGTTGGCGGTTCATTCCGCTGTGGCGACCCCAGATTAATAAAGGGACTAAGCTGAAAAGAAAATTAATGAATGAATGGGTTTTAGATAATGAAAGTAAAACAAACGGATGTGTTGACTGATCAGATGTTTTGAGACAAGCAAAAATTTCTATATATTTAAGCCAGAAAAGCAAAATCAATCAAAAACTTTGTCAAGAGATCCTAGGTTTTTTAATGATTGTGACAATTACAGTGACTAAAGGAGGTGACAATTGCACACATATCTTGGAAAGAGGAAAGAGCTTAGTTGTTTTGTGTAGCTTTTTTCACTTTTCTTCTTCCAATTTGTGGCGGCTTAACCCCCTAGCGTTCCTGTAAAATTTGCTTAAACGCCTAAAAAACTGCATTCCCAAAGTAAATTGCATGCTATTTCACAACCATTTTTAGTATAAGCATGGTTTTGGTCTCTTTTGAAAGGTGACACACTGAAGTTTATTCCTTAATAGTCAGAATCACTGTAAATGTTATTAGTATTGAGTATTTAAACTTAAGACACACTGAAAAATAAAACAATACAAATCCGCCTAAAATTTTATCTTAATTAATGCTAGATCACAATTAAAGACCATAAATAAGCGGTATTAGTTTAAAAAGACAATTTGATCAAAGCTTGAAGACTTACCAAGCCAAATTTTCTGTTTTGATTACAGTACCTTAGAAAATATGTGTTTTATACATGTTTATCCAAGTGGATGTCTAGGCGCTCCCCACAAAAGGCCACTCGGGGACTCCAAATGACCCTATTTGACCATTGACACATAAAAGGCTGTAATATTTGAATGCTTTATTGTACAGTCATGTTTTTGGGCTCTAATTAAACCTGGAGCCATTCTATTCCTTATCCTATACTCACTGTCAATACTTGTTGACACATAGTAATTGAAGGAAAGTTAAATACCTGTATGTATATACACAACTTGCATTACATATACAGTATACTCACACACACACACATAATGTAATATAATATATTTGATTGCTCCGGCGACTAGTTTGAAATGATATTGGTGCATTCCTTTGAAGTTTATCGACATATAAATGGGTTGTGGACTAAATATTTCACTGAATTTGATTGGCTGGACCCTTTGTAGTGTAATTACACCCTGTTTGTTGAAATGTTATGGATCTGTGGACAGACAGGAGGCATAAAATGCGAGTTTCTTCAGTTTTGTTATTGTTTCTGTGGTTATCGGCAGTTTGACAAAGACACTAATTGTGTCTGCTGTGTTTAATGTGTCTTAAAATGATTGGAATAGTTTGAAATTACAAGAATCTCAGCTTTCAAAAGATATATGACATGTTTAGTCTTTTTTTTTCTTTTTCTGGGAAGCCCTTATATTTCGCTATGTTTCCCCGAAGTTTCTCATTAAACATGCAATGTACCGCAGGCGGCACATCGGAACGGCAACGGGTTAATTCTCTCTCAATTCAATTCATTTCAATTCAAATGAGCTTTATTGGCAAGATCTGTCAAGTATTGCCCATACATTGCACATAAACAATGGAAAAATTTGTCAATGTAATACACACACACAGTAAGAATTATGATAAATACATAAACAAATGAGAATAAAGAAAGGTTAATGTGATTAGTAAAAGGATAATGAAAGAAAAAATAGAATAATTAGGAATAAAATAGAATACACAACTGTACAGTCATGCAGATGGTTTTGTAATAATGTGTCTGACTCCGTCTCTCTCTTTCTCTGTCAGGGAGAAGTTCTGGCGTGTTGGTAATAAGGAGCGGGACGGAGAGTTCGGGGCGTGTTTCTTGACTCAGGGTCCGGCAGGTCAGCGCGGTCAGCTGGTCGGTTCCCCTGCTCCTCTGCTGTTCTGCGCTCGTCCCGGATCCCGCATATGGGAGGCCAGTTTCAGTGGAGAGGTCCTGAGCACGCACCAGTTCAAACAGCTGCTGGCTAGCCCGCCGCTGCCGCTCGTCTCTTACAAGTGTGTGTTTATGTGTTTAACACTCACCTGCAAATTTCTTATAGTGTTTGTTAGTTAAAGGCAGAGTTCACCTAAAAATAAAGACAATTTACTCACTATTTACTCACAAGTAGGCATGGGATGATAACAACCGCTTTCAAGGTTCGCTGCAGATGGGAAGGTCAAGATTTTAAAACCACTCAAATTATTTGTTATCCTGTTTAAAAGACTTTATTTATTTATTTAGGGCAACAGTATAGCTTATTTTATTTATTCTGTAGTTTATTTCCAAAAAAAGTTGTTGTTTTTTTACCCTGACATTTTAAAAAGAACTTATTTTAGAGTAGCAATCAAAATACCGTGAAATCGTGATATTTTTATCCAAGGTTATCATACTGTCAGATTCTTATACCAGCACATGCCTACTTACAAGTGGTTCTAAACCTTTCTTTCTTATTTTAAACACTAAATTCAGTTCAATTTATCTGTATTTCTAAAGCGCTTTTACAATGTTTATTGTGTCAAAGCAGCTTAACATAGATGAAGTAAATTGAACCTGCTTCAGTCCAGTTTCCGCAGATGTAGTTCAGTTCAGTGTGATATAAATGTCACCAAAACACAGAGGAGTAAAGAAAATATTTTGAAAAATGTCAGAAACCTATTGACTTCCACACAAATACTATGGTAGTCAATGGTTAAAGATTTCTGACATTTTTCAAAATATCTTCTTTTTATGTTTAATAGAAGAAATCATCAGTTAAAGGGTGAGTAAATGATGGCAGAATTTTCTCTTTGGGGTGAACTGTGCCTTTAAGCTGTCTTTTTTTTTTTATTGGCTTCATTTATGTGTATTTTTCCACAGGAATGAGCCACATTTTAATCCCTCACAGACAAATCCACAGTCTCTGGCTTTCCCAAGACTCCTTCAGTTTGGGTAAACACTTTTTTACTACAGTAACACAAAACCTTAAAGTAAAGTAAAGACGAAGATAAAGTCTCAGGTTAAGAAAGGGTTTTGGGGTAAATCTTTAACTTGTAGCTTTTAACATTAACTCAAATTGTGTGTGTGTGTGTGTGTTTCTTAGTGATCAAAATCTGCTCACCTGGACTGATTCGGCCATCTACATATTCACTCCACACAGTGGTCAGGTTTTGCTGTGGACAGAGGTCAAAGGTGAGAGGTCACGACTAGTGGTCAACCTATAAAAAGTTTTAATAAATATAAAATTGCACAAACATGCACTCATCGGCCACTTTATTAGGTACACTTTACTAGTACCAGGTTGGACCCCCATTTGCCTTGTGCGTTCAGAGATGCTCTTCTGCAGACCTTGGTTGTAACGAGTGATTATTTGAGTTAATGTTGCCTTTCTATCAGCTGGAACCAGTCTGGCCATTCTCCTCTGACCTCTGGCATCAACAAGGCATTTGCACCCACAGAACTGCCGCTCACATGGATATCTTCTCTTTTTCGGACCATTCTCTGTAAACCCTAGAGATGGTTGTGCGTGAAAATCCCAGTAGATCAGCAGTTTCTGAAATACTCAGACCAGCCCGTCTGGCACTAACAACCATGCCACGTTCAAAGTCCCTTAAATCCCCTTTCTTCTCCATTCTGATGCTCGGTTTGAACTGCAGCAGATCGTCTTGACCATGTCTACATGGCTAAATGCAGAGTTGCTGCCATGTGATTGGCTGATTAGAAATTTGCATTAATGAGCAGCTGGACAGGTGTACCTAATAAAGTGGCCGGTGAGTGTATATGTATTGTAATATATTTCAAATATTTATATGTTGTATATTAACATGCAATAAAAATTAAAAGTAAAATATGTAATAGATGTATAAATGTGTATTTTTTTATTATTTTAATAATCTGTTATTAAAATACTATAACTTTTAGTACTCATTCATTCATTTTCCTTTCGGCTTAGTCCCTTTATTAATCCGGGGTCGCCACAGCGGAATGAACCGCCAACTTATCCAGCATTTGTTTTACGCAACGGATGCCCTTCCAGCCACAACCCATCTCTGGGAAACACATCCATACATTCTCATTCACACACATACACTATGGACAATTTAGCTTACCCAATTCACCTGTACCGCATGTCTTTGGACTGTGGGGGAAACCGGAGCACCCGGAGGAAACCCACGCAACCACGGGGAGAACATGCAAACTCCACACAGAAATGCCAACTGGCCCAGCCGGGGATCGAACCAGCGACCTTCTTACTGTGAGGCGAACGTGCTACCCACTAGGCCACCGTGGCGCCAACTTTTAGTACTTACAAAAAATAATACTGTAATAATAATAATAAAAATAATCAGATAATTTTATAAAATCTATCAAATATTTAATTTTTTAAGAAAATATAAGATTTTTCTATATACAAAAATGTATAAAATAATAATACTTCACTGTAACTTATTTATTAAAAATGTATAAAAAGTGATTTTATATATACAATTTTAAATAAGTTATAGTATTCATTAAATAAATACAGCAATAAACAATAATAATATCTATTTTTAACACTATATGGCCTCTACGATGTTATTAGAGTTTATGCATCATTACCTGCCTTTTAAAAACACTGTTTAAAATAAACAACTATATAATTAATAAACTAAATCAACATAATTAGATGAAAAACGTAAATATAGAATATTTTATTTGTGCAATATATATACTGTATAAACGTAATTTTATATATCTCAAGAAGTGTGTTGTATAACCTCTTACATCATACAGTTAATACACTTCATTGAACATGTACACAATGACATCACCTATATACTATACAACCGCAGGTTAACTATGTTTATATATAATAACTGTTAAAAGCTATTAGTTACTTGTTAATTATAGTAATTAGTAACTAATAAAGTTATGGTAACTAATCACCTTACCTTTTCTGATTTTGATTGTCATGCAATGATGTGCATCGTTTGTAAGACTGCTTTGAAACTATAATTATTGTGAAAAGCGCTACATAAATAAACTTGAATTGAATTAAATTGAATATCTTTCCTCTTCTTCTCTCTGCAGATGTGTTGGAGATCTCAGTGTTTCGTAATGAACTGTTTTGTCTTCACGGTGATGGACGTTTGTCTCATCTGTCGCTGGTGTCGCCGGACCGCTGTGTGGAGCGACTGATGAAGAGAGAGAACTGGACCATCGCCGCCACCGTCTGCTGCATGTTTCAGCATGCTATTACTACATCCAAAGTACACATGCAAACTAAACACATTTAATACACAAACTGCACACTGTATAGGTGCACTGTGTAGTATGCTATATGTGGTTGAACTGTTTTGCATGTATTACTAGTGGTTGTACATGGTATTGCAAGTAGTGGTTGAACTAGGTATTGCAAGTATCACTAGTGGTCGAACTAGGTATTGCAAGTATTACTACTGGTAGAACTAAGTATTGCAAGTATTACTAGTGGTCGAACTAGATATTGCAAGTATTATCAGTGGTCGAACTAGGTATTTCAAGTATTACTAGTGGTCGAACTAGGTATTTCAAGTATTACTAGTGGTCGAACTAGGTATAACAAGTATTACTAGTGGTCGAACTAGGTATTTCAAGTATTACTTATGGTCGAACTAGGTATTTCAAGTATTACTAGTGGTTAAACTAGGTATAGCAAGTATTACTAGTGGTCGAACTAGGTATTGCAGGTGTTGCTAGTGGTCGAACGAGGTATTGCAAGTATTGCTAGTGGTAGAACTTGGTATTGCAAGTATTGCTAGTGGTCAAACTAGGTATTTCAAGTATTACAAGTGGTCGAACTAGGTATTGCAGCTGTTGCTAGTGGTTGAACTAGGTATTGCAAGTATTGCTAGTGGTCGAACTAGGTATTGCAAGTATTACTAGTTGTCAAACTAGGTATTGCAAGTATTACTAGTGGTCGAACTAGGTATTTTTAAGTATTACTAGTGGTTAAACTAGGTATTTCAAGTATTGCTAGTGGTAGAACTAGGTATTGCAAGTATTACTAGTTGTTGAACTAGGTATTGCAAGTATTACTAGTGGTTGAACTAGGTATTGCAAGTATTACTAGTGGTTGAATTAGGTATTGCAAGTATTACTAGTGGTCGAACTAGGTATTGCAAGCATTACTAGTGGTTGAACTAGGTATTGCAATCCAAATTCAAAACATTGGAGAAGGTTTTTTTTTTCACCCGACCCCTCCTCTGATGCAACGCAAATGAAGTTGCCAGATTGACGGCACCAACAGCAGTGAGCGTGCCTGATGATTAAACCTTACAATTCAAGTATTGCAATATTTATATTATTTGCTAATTAATTTTATAACTTTGAATCTGCGCACAATTTCGACGGCTGCTACTGTCTTGAGAGCTCACATTTTTGGCTGCACCCACATACATTGCATCGTTTTCCACCAAGACAACCTAAGGGCTGAAATATAATGGGTTAAAATGGCAGTGGGCTGGTTATAGAGATCAAAGCAATGACAGACATTCAGACACGTAACGCACATTTTCAAAGGAGAATAACTGAGTTTAGCATTGTTTTTCAGATAAAATATGTTCATTTAGCATGTTTCTTAAGTATCAGCAAACGTATTGCGGTATTTTTAGGCTTTAGAAGATACCGAAACATACATACAGCACCTTTAACATTTAATCAGCACGAGGCATTACATTTTACACAAGTTTTCATTGTATTTTCTCTTTTGCATTTCGTTCACAGTCCAGGAAGTCCCTGCCCATTGATCGGCTTGAACACCTTAAAGCTCAGCTAAGCTCCGCCTCCCAGCAGCAGCTGATTGGTCAGCTAGAGGAAGTGATGAGCAAACTGGAACCTCTAGACTCCGCCTGCAGCAGCCGCAGAAGCAGCATCTCCTCACATGTGAGTGCAAAAACACAAATATACAGTACTGTTAAAGAAATGTTGGGTCCTCATTAAATTAGCTGTTATAGCAGTTGTATAATGAGCGAACATAATTATCTCTCCGTCTTCACCTGAATAGTGAATTTGATATCTTATTTAGAGAGAAAAAAAAGCTGATAAACATTGAGATTAATGAACTGGCTAACACAAAGTCCAGACCTGAATATTATTGAGGTATCATGAGATTACCTGTAATAAAAAAATATTATAGAAACACCATGCGATTACAAATAAAATAAAAAAGAGTTGCAAAAAACACATATACAGTACTGTTAAAGAAATGTTGGGCCCTCATTAAATTAGCTGTTATAGTATTTTTTTATAATGAGCAAACATAATTATCTCTTAGTCTTCACCTGAATAGTGAATTTGATATCTTATTTAGAGAGAAAAAACAGCTGATAAACATTGAGATTAATGAAGTGGCTTCTGCATAGTCCAGACCTGAATATTATTGAGATATCATGGGATTACCTGTAAAATAAAATATTATAGAAACACCATGGCATTACAAAATAAAATAAAAAAGAGTTGCAAAAACACAAATATACAGTACTGTGTAAAGAAATGTTGGGGCCTCATTAAATTTGCTGTTTTCACAGTTGTATAATGAGCAAACATAATTATCTCTCAGTCTTCACCTGAATAGTGAATTTGATATCTTATTTATAGAGAAAAAACAGCTGATAAACATTGAGATTAATGAAGTGGCTTCTGCATAGTCCAGACCTGAATATTATTGAGGTATCATGGGATTACCTGTAAAATAAAATATTATAGAAACACCATGGGATTACAAAATAAAATATATAAAAAAAGAGTTGCAAAATCACAAATATACAGTACTGTTAAAGAAATGTTGGGCCCTCGTTAAATTTGCTGTTTTCACAGTTGTATAATGAGCAAACATAATTATCTCTCAGTCTTCACCTGAATAGTGAAAGTGAAATCATATTTAGAAAGAAAAAAAGCAGCTGATAAACATTGAAATTAATGAAGTGGCTTCCACAGAGTCCTGACCTAAATATTATTGAGTTACCATGGGATTTACCTGTGAAAAAAAACATTCTAAAGACACCATGCGATTTACAAATTAAATAAAAAATAGTTGCAAAAACACAAATATACACAAATTCACGGTACTGTGTAAAGAAATTTTGGGCTCCTGATTAAATTAAGCTGTTATAGCAGTTTTATAATAAGCAAACATAATGATCTATCAGTCTTTACCTTAAGAGTGAATTTGAAATCATGTTTAGAGAGAAAAAACAGCTGATAAACATTGAGATTAATGAACTGGCTTACACAAAGTCCAGACCTGAATATTATTGAAGTGCCATGGGATTACTTGTAAAAAATCAAAATAAAAAAGAGTAGCAAAAACACAAATTTACAGTACTGTATAAAGAAATTTTGGGCCCTCATTAAATTAAGCTGTTATAGCAGTTGTATAATGAGTAAACATAATGATCTATCAGTCTTCACCTGAATAGTGAAAGTGTAGTCATATTTAGGGAGAAAAAACAGGTTATAAACATTTTGATTAATGAACTGGCTTGCACAGAGTCCAGACCTGAATATTATTCAGGCACCAGGGGATTACCTGTAAAATAAACTATTATAGAGGCACCATGGGGTTATAAATAATATTTTAAAAATTCTTGCTTAGATTTAGCATGATCTATCATTCTTTTTCTTTCCAGGTGAATCTCATACTGCCTATAATATTGCCTATACACTGTATATAATGTTCAGGTCTGGACTCTGTGGAGGCCATTTCATGACTGTCTTTGTTTCATCAGCTGTTTTTAAACATGATTTCGTTACATGAGCAGTGTGTTTGGGATCAATAACATTCTGAAAAGTAAAACTATTGCAAATAAGATGCTTTCTAGTAGGAATTTTAATAACGAATTAAAACCTGTATGTACTTTTTAGCGTTCACAATCCCTTCAATTCAGGCAGTATAAACAGATCAGATTTGCTGATCAAACCAAGATAGCAACTCCATTAATTTTCATTCATTCTTCCATCTCTTACTAACTCTTTCTTTCATATGTCTCAAACAAATAGACCCAAAAAATCCTACCGCAATCTGTATTTTCTGGTTTTGTTTTAATAAAGAGAATGAGAAGTCATGTATAATATCATTATGCCCTCACTAAAACAACAAATATAACTGGGGGCCTAAGATTTTGCACTTTTCTACATATATAGAAACACCTTTTTCTGACTCTGAACTGACTCTGAACCCCCTGCTGTGCACAGGAGAGCTTTAATGTTCTGGACTGCGGCATCTACCGTGTGATCAGCCGAAGAGGCAGCCAATCAGACGATGACGCCAGCTCTCTCGCCAACCAATCAATGCTCGAGGAGGAGCGTCTGAAGGAGTTCAGCTTCACCGAGGAGGAGCAGGTGGACAACGGTGAGACTGAGAGACAATTACAAACTAAAGAGGAAGTAGAGGAGTTCGGCTCTCTCAGTCTTCAGTTTGACACAGAATGTACTTGATTTATATTTTACTAGTGAACAGAAAGGGATTTTTTTTAACTAACAAAGGCATAAAACTGCACAGATATTGAAACGTGTTAAAGTCGTTTTTCCTATCAAAATTAATCAGAAATCAGAATATTAAAGGAACACTCCACTTTTTTATTTTTTAGAAAAAGGCTCATAGTATCACGCCGCCTGGTGCAGCCATGGTGCAGCAGCAGCATTACTTGACTATTACGCCAGAATGAGAGTATAGTTCGTCACAATACTTTTCATTTTCCATAGGTTTTATTACATGATTTAGCTACTGAAGACTTAAGCCTAAGGAAAATTCTGAAACTTAAAAAAAAAAAATTATTTGAATGAATGCTAATGGTCTAATCTGATTCAATTTATTATGCTAAGCTAAGCTAAAAGTGACCCCGCCAGCGCAGGAAATCAGCTGAACTTATTAAAAGATGGTTGTAAGACTTGTAAAAGGAGCCTTTTTCAAATAACAAGGTGGAGTGTTTCTTTAAAGGAGATAATAAAATTTCAAGTGGACTTCATTTATGTTACGTAATTTGTTTTTTTTGGATTTTATTTACTGTAGGATTTGTGACATTAGTCGTAAAGAAGCAAAGCATATACTTTGACATGCTTATTTTAGCGTCACAAATATCTTGCACAAATAAATAAGGAGAGAATAACTTCAGAAATGTGTATTAAGATATTTTATTTTATATGAAATATTTAGCCAAATTTCCTCATAATGGCACAAAAAAAGCAAAAATTTCGGTCCCACTTTAAATTAAGTGGCATTAACTACTATGTACCTGCATCAAAAAATAAATACAATGTACTTACTGTGTTCATAATTTATTCAGATCACTTCAGGTGCTATTGAGGTTACAGGTAGGTTAAGGAACAGGTTTGGTGGTATAGCTAGGTTTAAGGATAGGTTAAAGTGTAAGGGATGGTCGACAGTGTATTTAAAGATGTAATTACATGCATGTATTTAGTCAATGATAAGTAAAAATGTTAAAACATGTATTTACACAAAAAAGTTCACTGTAACAAATTATTAATTGCAGTGTAAGAACATATTAGTTAAGGCCACTTAATATAAAGTGGGACCAAAATTTCCATATAATGGTACAAATGAGAACTTTAAATCAGTATTATTTCATATTTAACAAAGTTTTGCTGTTCATCATCATGTGGACCAGTGTGCTGAGATTTTAACTAAAATAAACCCCAAGTAACAGATATTGGATAACATGTATATAAATAATGGTACATCAGTTAGTGTATTTACCATCATGAACTAATAATGAACAATACAGCATTTCTCAATCATAGTTCAGCATTTACTAATGATACACGGTTACACTTGTTAACATTAATTAATGCACTTTTAATGAGTGTACATGACCTAATCATGAACTTCCATTAACAAAGATGAATAAATATTGCAATAAATGTATTGTTTATTGTTCGCTCATGTTAATAAATACATGAATGCACCATTATTGTGAAGTGTTGCCAGATATTGTTGCTAACACCTGATAATAGCTCATAATACCCTTCATCATTTTGAGCTTTGTGTTTTTATTAGTGTTACCTCAGTATTTGTATGTGAGTGAGTGTGTGTATGTCAAATATTGTGCAATAAAATACCTTCAAAACATCAGCGAGCAGCAGTTTAATCATTTATCTGCTTTAACCGGTTTTATTATTTATCTTTATCATGCAACACATCAGTTTTAATCTGTTTCATTCTGTGCTTTTGCTGGTGTTCTCTGCGTCTTTGCTTTATTTTCATCTCTGTTTCATCTCTTTTTCTGCTCTCCTGAAGAATCTGCGTCTGTGCGTGGAGAGGGCGACCGGTCTGACCTCGGCTTGCAGTTTCTACCATTGCCTTTCCGCTCAAAACCTCCACGGGTCGCCCTGCAGGCCGTTCGAGACAGGTACACACACACATGCATGCAGAGACGCACATGCAGAGAGAGAGAGAGAGAGAGAGACATGCACAGACAAACACAGACATACACACAGAATGACATATACACACACAGAGAGAAAGAGAAATGCACAAACGCACACACACACAGACATGTGTACACTACACAGACACAGAGAAAGACATACTGTATATATATATACACACACACAAACACACAGAGAGAGAGAGAGATGCACAAACAGACATAAACACACACACAGAGACATACTGCATATACACACACACACAAATGCAGAGACGTGCAAACACTAAGACATATATATATATATATATATATATATACACACACAGGGAAAGACATACTGTGTACATATACACACACATACACATAGAGAGAGAGATGCACAAACAAACACGCACAGAGACGTGCACACAGACACACAAAGACATACTGCATATACACACACACACACACACAAACGCAGAGAGAGAGACATGCACAAACACACACAGACATATACACACAGGTACATGTGCACACAGACACACAAAGACATACTGCATATACACACACACACACACACACACAAACGCAGAGAGAGACATGCACAAACACACACAGGGACATGTGCACACAGACACGCAGGGAAAGACATACTGTATATATACACACACACACACACACACACACACAAACGCAGAGAGAGAGAGACATGCACAAACACACATATACACACACACGGACATGTGCACACAGACACGCAGGGAAAGACACTGCATATACACACACACACAAACGCAGAGGGAGAGACATGCACAAACACACACAGACATATACACACATGGACTTGTGCACATAGACACACAGGGAAAGACGTACTGTACACACACACAAACGCAGAGAGAGAGACATGCACAAACACGCACAGACATGTACACACACACAGGGACGTGCACACAGAGAAAAACATACTGCATGCACACACACACACACACACACACACA
>CAIGQQ010038644.1:1671179-1684971 GCA_903798035.1 Danio albolineatus | reverse complement strand
TATATATATATATATATATATATATATAGTATACACGATATATAAATATATATATATATATTTGTATGTTGTATGTATTGTATAATTTGTATTATATAACATTGTGAATATATCTATAGAATTAAAATAGATCTATTTAACTTTTGCAAATGTTTATTTCTGTATAATCTGTATATTACAACCATCGTATTATAATATTTACTTTTACATTTATTTCTGTATTGCTGACTGTACCGTCTCCTGTGCTGTAGGTGGCGCTCTCACTTCTTCAGTTGGGGTTACGGGCGTCTGCTGTCTCTGCTGATCCGCCTGCCTGCTGATCTGGCCTCTAAACAGAAGATGCTGGACATGTGTAAAACTCACGGGTAAGTGTAGAGTTACACTGGACTGAATTGAGCGTGGTTTGGCAGTTGTGTAACCTGTGAGTGTCTTATTCATCTGTCAGGTACTGGATGGGTTACCTGTACCTGTGCAGAGAGCTGCAGCGGCGGGCCGAGGCCTTTAGTGCCATCTGTAGACTGGATGACATGACACTACTGGAGGGGGATGATGGTACAGCAAACGCCAGTCTTACTTTAGAAGAACACAAGTTTTTTTTTGTGTCAAGTTTTAACACATAAAACACATAAGCACAACGACTTTGATTGGCAGAGCTCTGACAAAAAAACGAAATGCGATTGGCTGTTTTAGAAAAAGGGTGAGGGACTACTTAATGTGCCCCACCCTATTTTTACATTTCAGATGAATTTACATCACACATTAAACAAAGCTGTGGAGTTCAAGGCACTTCAGGGGACTTTTTTTAATGTAAATTCCACGAGTGTGAAACCCCGGTGGACAACAGGCCAATCAGAACATAAAACAGACTGTTGCGTGACTCGTGTTTTGATTTGCATGTACTTTAGGTCATCAGTAGGGCCACACGGAATCTGTGCGTGCAGAATTCCGCAGATTTCCGCAGATTTTTAGCCCATCATTGATTCTGTTTATTTACTCGAGTAAATGTATATTTATTCAGTTTTCAAATTAATTTCAGTAATAATATTGACTAATATAAAAATATTCATGTTAATTATTTACAATACAGTTTGTAAAGTACTATTTTTGGTGTTTTAGTAGATATTTTATAAGAGAGACTTGCTTTTTTTTTTTTTTACCAAATACAGTGGATCTAATTAGATTCGCATTGTAAACATTGAATAAAAGTTAAAAAGGTATTACTTTTTATTTCATATAATAAAATTTTAGTAATGACACTCCCAAAATTATTCCGCATAAATCTGCAGATTTTTAACAAAATACTCCGCAGAAATAGCAAAAAATGTCCGTCTGGCCCTAGTCATCAGGAGATCCGACTTACATGTTGCGCATGGGATCATTAATATTCACACCCCAGGCTGAGCTTTGAGATTACATTAAAGATATATGTCTTCCCCTATTTTTAAATTGATCGGAGTTTATATTAAACTTACCACGTATGCGGGACTCTTATTTTGAAAATCTATTTTTTCCCCCAGGTATTGTTCCTCAGTCGCTGGATGAGTGGGTTTTGCTGCTGCAGCTTTCTCAGCAAATCAGTTCAAGCGATGAATCACCGCTAACTTCAACCAAGAGCACCAACGGATCATGTTTAGACAACGGTAACAGTAATGGTGACACCTCTTCCAGCTTATCAAACGGTTCCACAGACTGGAGCATTCGGGTCAGTCCGGAGAACATCATCCTGAGTCTGGTGCGTGTTTTCGGGCCAGACCGAGCCCTGGCGGCCCTGCAGGATCATGGGATACCGGTGGATCTCAGTTCACGCTCCACGCTGGTCTGTGATCTGCTGCGTATGGCAGAGAAACGGCAAAGGTAAGTGCAGAAAATACATAGTTGAAGTCTAAATGATTTGCCCTTCTGTAGGGCTGTGCAATATGGAAAAAATAATCATAATAATATAATCACATAATATAAATATAATCACATAATCATATAAAAATAATCATATTGCGAAATCTATTTGTTTTGCGATTACGATTAATTGCACAGTACTAATCTAGATTTTTTTTTTTACATATTCAAGTCAGAGTACAGTATATACTGTCGAAGTCCCTTTAAGGCAAGTCATTTCAATCGGCGACCATCTTTGAAACGCAGTATGCTCAGGCATTCTGTCTGAATGGGGAAACATCAAATACTCAAACTGTTTGCCAAGCTTATGATTACGTATTTGGATTTACCAATCAAATTTAACAACGACTGTCTTATAAGTTTCATTTCTAAATGTTCAAATCAAACAAAATAGACATGTTGCCCGAGCTAATGGAACGAGATCACGACACCAACCTCATTTATGGCTGTTCTACACATGATCATCCTCTGGATAATGATCGTCAGATGCTCTTCTGAAGTAATCCACAACTTGGTCTTGATGGCGAATCTCCTCCAGAAATGACTCACACTCTTTGTTTACAAGTTTGTGGGCGTTTGAGTAGCTGCTGTCATGTGATGTGCATTTGACCTGTACCTCGCGTTCGCATTTCGTAAAGATTATAAAATTAAAAAAACTTTTGTTTTCAAGTGTAACTAGTTCATCTAAAAGTACAGATTTCAAGCTTTCTATGGATGTGTTTCTTACGTCTGCGAAGCAAGCATTCGCCGAGGTTCCAGTGTGTTTGTTGACCACAAAAAACTGTCTGAAAAAGCACACGTCTGATCCGAGCTTCTACCCCGGAGAAACGTCAGTCTATAGCGATCGATGATTGGCTCTTGTATTAGTAGGCGGGGCTTCATTCACCATATTGACTGTTACGCTTTTCCCCATTCAAAACTATATGATTGACATGTCTTGTGTATTCTATAGTCTTTGATACTGTGTATTATGCTAATTTTTCATTCAGATTCATTTTAATCTTTCATCGTTTTTCAAAAAAGGCGTATTCCCTTATGATAATATGTTTTTTAAATATTAGTGTGCTGTGTATACTGAGTATATGCTTATAATCTGTTGTTTTATAGAGCCACTATTATACATTAAAAAGGGTCATATTTAGTTTTTTTTGGGGTCTCCAACAGCAGGCTAATATGCATGCAAGGTCAAAAAACACTTTAATTGTCATAATCTGCATTTATTTTTACCTCATTATCCCAGCGACTCCTATATTAATCGTTCAGCGATTCATTTGTTCCAAAACCCCTCCTTAGCGCGATGCTAAACTGTGCTGATTGAACCGATGACCCAGTCTGTTGCGATTGGTCGACATCATTCAGCGCGAGAGAATGCCCACCCCGGCTTATTAATATTGAAGTAGTCATAGTGTGTGCGTGAGCATATCTGCCAACATTCGTTTTTATCGGGAGTCGCCCGTATTTCAGACACCTCACCCCCGAAACTAACCCCCCGGTGTCCCAGCATATCACTCTATTCTTAACAGAAGTAAAAACAGCGACACACATGCAGTATTAATGCACACAGCGGCAAAAGCTGAACTATTATGAAACAGGACCGCCGCACATGTGTAGGAGAGCTGATGTAGCCATAGCAACGACAAACAGCAGAGGAACAAGAGTTCACAAACGCATTTTAATCCGTAAACAAAGCGGCACGCGTCGCGTTTACAACGTGCTTTTAGACGCGATATGAGAATACAAGTTAACCAGATACACTACAAGCGGTTACAAGTTACAAAACACAATTAAATGCATCATTTACAAGCTAGAGAAAACAATGAGGCAACCATTTTAATCACACGCACTCACACTTGTTGTATAGCAGGCCAGATTCACCATCAGGCCACCGGGAAATCGCTATGGCTAGTCCGCCCCTGCATACATCAATAGTCTTTTCTGATTTTTCCTTTAACAAACGGTCGACGAATCCTCCATTGTAAGCGTGTAGATTTCAGAAGCACTTCTCAGAGGGAACACAGCACAAGGCTGGGCTATAATGCTGAGGCGTTTTTGCAAAAATAAACCTCAACCGCTGACTCTTCACAGTCTCATCTCTGGTTCATCTGCACACTTCCAGTAATATCCAGCTGAGCACATGTCTGCTACAGTGCTCTTCTCTGTGTTGCCAGATGTAGCTGACTGACTCCAGTCCAAACCCTCTCCAAAAGGTTTTTACCTGCACAATCAAATTCAAAACCACCCAATCTGGCAACCTTTGCTCGCCGCTGTTGTTTGTGGGCAGGGTTGGGAGTTTCGAATCTCCCTGGGCTGCGCACAAATGGGCAGGGCTTATGTTTCGTATTCACATCATGCCGAAACGGCTAAAGACTCGTAAGCACGGCGATTCGTTTGAGGAACTACGAGTCGACTCTTTTATAGATGAATCAATGGTTTTAAACACTGTGCACTTTCAGATTTAAGCCTCAGCTGGACATTTCACTGCACTTAAAGCTGTGTTACACTCTGCATGAAGATCATTTTCAAAAACCCATAATAGGGGCTCTTTAAATAGTTGGAATTGTATAGTATATTCCTCACAGTATGTTAGCATTTCAGTATGCTGAAAAATAGCAGTCAATTCACGGTACAGTATATAATGCACTACATACTGTAGATAAATGTTTTTGCCCTTAATCATTGTTTCTTTTGCATTGTTTTCTCCTCTCAGAGCTTTGATTCAGAGCATGCTGGAGCGCTGTGATCGGTTCCTGTGGTCTCAGCACGCTTGAGTGTCCTCCTCATCTCCACATCTGCCTCCAGGACAGTCATGTTTCATTAAACCGCTGGTCTGGGATCAGCTCTTGCGTGCAGCTGGAGATTATAGAGCCGACTGTTTCTAGATCAGCTGATTTCAGGTTATTGGACATGCATTCCAGTCACAGTCGAACACAGATTCCTATTCATAGCTTTTTCACACCAGCACTATGACTGTATTGTGCTGTAAATGATTCATGGGTGTCACATGACGTGGTCTGAACTGTTTATCTCTTTCTTATTTAGCTATTAAACATGGCAATGCACCAGTATTAAACTATGGGTCTTTTTAGTGAATACAAACAAAATCAATTTGTACATAAATACTATCGCTACATTTCTTGTGCTCATTATTAAGACCTAATATGCTAAATGCATTCATATATATATATTAGTGTATAATATTATTTTCATCTTGAAGTATTAGAGAACACAAATAAGCACATGAGTTAAAAACTAACAAGCCTGTTCTCTTAACAGAGGAAATGTCAAATAATTGCAAATGTATGAACTAATGCCATGCGGTTTGGCCGGTTTAACAATGAAAAGCACAATAAATAGCAGTATCATGTTTATTTATTACCGTGTCGAAAGTGTCGTCCCTTTGAATCCATTCAACTAAGACATTCAGATTTCCTTTCACTCTTTATGCATAATATTAATATAACTTGGTCAGACATGAATGTGTGGTGTTGATTAGGCATGGGACGATAACCGCTTTCAAGGTATATCGCAATTTGGAAAAGTCCAGGTTTTCATACCGCCAAAATTTTCTGCTATACCGTTCCTAAAGTATGAGTACGATTTTTTTATTTACATTTTTTTTGTTCGTTTTTTAGGTGTGAATTGGAAACAAGTGTGTTTTTTAAACAAATGAAGACCGCAGAAGTCAATGATTCACTTTAATTATTTAGCCTGACATCTTTACTGCTTCAAAATACTTTAAATGTTTCTCAAAATGAAATATATTGTGTTCAGAGGGCAAAAAAGTTTTGTTTTTTAGCCAGACATTTAAAAATACTATATTTTAGAGCAGTACACACACAATACCGTCATACCGTAATATTTCTATACAAGGTTATCATACCTTCAGAATCTTATACCGGCCCATGCCTAGTGTAGATGTGTAGTTTATAAGCTGAACGAGCCAACATTGTGTAGTACATCACTGACTTTGCAACAAGCAAACAAAGAAATATCTTAAAAATCCAAAAGCATTGACTGTGAGATGGCGAATGAGCCTATTATTCGAGATATGAAAGCCAGAAATATCCCTGTATGATATAGTTTAGTGGTTTAAAAGTTAAATAAGTTACTTTTTAGACTCAATTTTATGACTTTTATTCTGTTTCGCCAATGATATAACTTCCAAAGAAGTCTCAGAGTAACACTGCGGTGCGTTATTTGTGAATCCATGATTTAATAACCCATTTATTTGCTTCATTTCTAAATGTTTCAGCAATTTTGAATGAATCGCTTGAATGTTTCATTGAATTGCTCATTAAGACAGTGACTTGTCGCCACCTATTGGCAGTTTTAGTGTCATATTTATTTTATCCGTAGGCCTGAAGCTGAAATTCATCTACAAAAACACACTCCTACAGTCGTTACTGCAAATAAATATTAATATAACCCAAATTATTAAGATTAATATTCAGACTAATTAATTACTCATACATTTTCATAGAGTCAGCTAGCAACTGATATATAATGTAATGTTATACTTTAAACCCCATTTAGTATTATTCTGAGGGGTTCCTTTTATGGTAAAGAGGTTTTTAAGCTAGTGGTGATGCCTTCAAGTACTGCAACATGTCTTAACATATAATATAATAATGAAAACAATGTAGGTTTTTGAATGTTACAAGACTGCATATGGACATGTTTCTGCACTAACACATTTATATCTTCCGCCAGCCTGGCACTGGTTTCCTCTATATGTCCGTGAAGCGCGTGTTCCTGTCAGACGTGTCATTTTATCTGAGCGTTCGGCCTTTACAGTCATCAAACTGGAATCCCTGAAGTTCTCCTCACTTTTCAATTTGCCTTATCAGACTTTCAGAAGCGTCTGTTTTTCTCTGTTACTCCACTGACCTCTTTTCCAGGTGTGTCTTCAATCTGATCGTACCTGAGCCAGCAGAAGTGTCATCTGCAGGTGGGCAGAAAGCACAGGGATTACGGGAAACATTAACAAATATATATTTATATATATGCAAGAGATAATTATCAGAGTTCAAGCACTTAAAGGGTTAATTCACTCAAAAATAAACATTTTGTTAATTAATATTCTCCATCATCCTCATGTCATTCCAATAAAAAAGTTTAAGCATTCTGTCATAAACCTAAATTGAAATGTCACCTTTTTGGGGGTCTAACTTCTGACATTCAAACATCAGAATGTCTTTTGAGTGTCTTTTTTGCTAATTTATGTGCTTAAAAAAATGCTAAATATGTAAAAAGTCAATATATACAAAGGATGGTGTTCAGAAACAATACAAAAAAAAAAATTATAAATAGATATGAGTATAACCCAAATTATAAAGATTAATATTCAGACTCATTAATTACTCATATATTTGGAGAGTCAGCTAGCAATTCATATATAATGTTGTATATTTAAACTGTAAAGCTCATTTAGCATTATTCTGAGGGGCTTCTTTTATGGTAAAGAGGTTTTTAAGCTAATGGTGATGCCTTCAAATACGGCAACATGTCTTAACATATAATACAATAATGAAAATTATTCGTACCTGAGCCAGCAGAAGTGTCATCCGCAGGTGGGCAGAAAGCACAGAGATTATGAGAAACGGGAAATGGGAAAAGGGTTAGTTCACTCAAAAATGAACATTTTGTTAATTATTATTCTCCATTATCCTCATGTCATTCCAATAAACAAAGTTTAAGCATTCTGTCATGAACCTAAATTGAAATGTCACCATTTTGGGGGTATAACTTCTGACATCAGAATGTCTTTTGAGTGTCTTTTTTGCTAATTTATGTGCTTAAAAAAATGCTAAATATGTAAAAAGTCAATATATAAAAATGGTTTTCAGAAACAATCCAGAAAATGACACCCTAGAAAACCATGTAAAAAAATACTATAGTTATTTGTAGCAAATACTAGTGTTTTTGAACCATACTCTATTATACAGTATTTATTACCGTATATACAGTACAACACTGTTTTTTTATAATGTATTTATTAATTATTAATTTAAGCAATAAAACAGATACAACAACAAAATATCTGACTTCCTGTTGGCTTTGAGATTTCGCTCCAAGAGACTTTGGGATGCTTGATGTGTGATTTTGTGCGTGATTCATAGCTCAGGTGCTAGTCTGTCTAAAGTGCATAGGTGGCGCTGTCGAGTCATTTTGCCATGCCCACTTCCGAAACCTATAATAAATGTAAATTTTCGCCACTTCTAAGGTGTGTGCAACGTTTCGTGAGTTTACGGGCATGTTTACACCCTCAAAAAGGCGACTCATTCTGGAGACTAATGAGGTAAGACTTTATTTCGATGGTCCATTTGAGTATTAGTAGACTGTCTGCTTAATATCTGTTGATATTGACATTAAACAGACATTTAACTGACTATAAGAAACTTTGCAAGTACATGTCAACTTAAGCTACCCCTAACCCCAACCTAACAGTCTACTTATAATCTAATGAGAATTAGTTGCAATGTAACTTAAATTCAACAAACGGACCATCAAAATAAAGTGTGACCCTGGATTGCAGCTAGAAGGGCATCTGCTATGTAAAACATATGCCGGAAAAGTTGGCGGTTCAAAAATAGAGTGAAATAAAGACTAAGCTGAAGGAAAATAAACGAATGACAACATTTCAATATTTCAAATAAGAAGATTTTTATTTAGAGTATTTCTTAACTGAAAATGTCATCAATTTAGACTTTATTATTATTATTATTATATTGGAGTATGATAAAATAAAGTATGACCAATAATAATAATAATAATAAACGGAGCAATTCCAATAGGGCCTACGCACCGTTTGGTCCCTAACAAGAGAACAGAACATGGGTAGAAAAAAAAATATATATATAGTTAAAAAAAAAGGCATCAATAAAATTAGAGATATTGCATATTCATGCACCACAAGCCTTCACAAGATCTGACCCTGTTAAATCAACTCTCTGATGAGTATGGAGGTTATGTTTAAACCCATATGTAACAAAAATGCATCCCACCTCTCATGAAATAAAACATCTTTGCCATGTAAGACACAAGTTAGGTAGTCCAATGGTACATATTTAAGGCCCAATCCCAATTCTATTTTTGTACCCCTACCCCTTACCCTTGGCCCTTACAACCAAGGGTTAAGGGGAAGGGCTTCAAAACTTCCCCCTAAGAATTGGGAAAGCACTTCAACACCTGCACACGTCATCATATGTCATCGCCATCTCTTGCTTCATATGAGATCAGACGATCACGACTGCTGGAGTTATTCCAGTTGTGTTATTGTTTGGTGTTTATCTTCAGGAAATCACTGAAGGCGTATATTATGTTATCATAACCATCTAATGTGGCAATAAGATCGTAACTGTACTTTGTGTTTACACAGTGGCCATATTTATCTGTGTAAACACACGAAAACAACATTAACATTATAGCAGACACTGTAAAAGCTCATTCCCAGACACTAGACATTACTGACAGGGTATTCCAGTGTCATCCAGTGTCAGAATGTTGTGGGACTGCTGTACAGGAGTTATGATTATGGATTATAGATCGCCAAATTTAGCGTTTTTTTGCATTTTTTTTAAGCATGACGGTAAAACACGAACGCTGTTATGAATATATTAAAACGTGTTTGTTTGTCGTAAAAATTCGTAATAATGACAAAAAAATAATAATTTGTGGCTCTCCTTACTTCCGGGTTCAGTTGTGGCAGGTGTATTCTGGGAAATTTTCTTACCCCTCCGTTTTAAGTGTGGACCTGAAAAATCTTCGTTCGAAGGGTTGTATACCCCTTGCCCTTAGCCCTATGCCTTAAGCTAAAGAGAATTGGGACACCACTACCCCTTGACGTGAACACGCAAAACGAGGGGTAGGGGTAAGGGGAAGGGCTAAGGGGTAGAATTGGGATTGGGCCTAAGTATTACCCTGTGCCATACAGACTTTGTAGGAGTTTTGTCCGTTATCCTGTTCAGGATGTTTGTTCATATTAAAATCTTCGTTTATCCCAAGCAGCATATGCTTGGGGTCACAACCAATATTCAGTACGACACTGTTAATGAATGCTACAGCATACTGCAGTATTAATATAGTCAACTAATAGTGTACATGGTGCAGTATTTTTACTACAGTAAACTGTGGTGTATTGTAGCATAGTATTTTTTGTTTATATTACTATAGTTGTTGTGTTACCATAGCAACTGTATAATCACCACAACAGATTAATACTTTACTATAGTATAATTAAAAGCACTGTAATATTTCCTATGAATTACTACAGTGTTTTCCTCATTTGCGTTGGCAGCCGTGTGTTGACACCATTGGAGTGATTGGGTCAGTAACTGTGTTAAACAGAAGTTGGGTTTGATGATGCGTTGGGATTTGGAGGTTTTTTTAGGGGCAGGACAGTCGCTCTGTGTGCTTTCGGGATCGTTTGATGTTGAATTGTTGTCACCAGTCGCACAGATAACAGAATTCTGCACATACCTGTCGACCGAGGCCAGCCTATAAAAGTCGGACTCTTGGTCTGATAATTACTCTGATTTATAGTCACGCTTCATAAAACACTTCAGATGCTGATGTCTAAATGCCATAGCTCTTCTTTTTAAACATTAAACATTGCTATTATTGTCTGGTTTTGTACATTTTGGTAACTTGTTTTGAAGAAAGAATAAAATGTTCTGTATTTTATGAGAGTACAAAAGCGTACCGATGGATACGACATGCTTGGTAAGTACAATTAGATTGCAAATTATTGTTGTAATGTTTGCGCTATGGAGCATAATAGTGTATTTGTGTAATAATTGTAATATATATCTATGTGTATTTTAAAGTTTTTTTGCTTATTATGTTAGTATAATATTGTTTGTCAAATAATTGCATAATTGTGTACGTATGTGTAAATTTTATCCAAAATAATTAATTGCTATTACATAAGCATAATAAATATATAAACAAAATATTATCACTATCAAATATTTTGTTTATCCGATGAACCTTACAATACAAACTATGTTCTTCATATATATCTAAAATTATTTTAAATTATTTTCTAAAATTTGTACAATTTTAATTTATTATTCATTTTGATTTCAATACATTTTATTATTAAAAATTTTATTATAAAAAATTATTCGATTTATTAAAATATGTCCCAACTGATTTTTAACGGAGAGAAATTTCTTTTGGCTGTGCCATGATGTGCACACACACACAAAATATATTACTACTGTTTTTATCACATAAATATCTAAATATAAAATTGTTTAATTAAGTAACATAAAAAATATGTTATATAATTTTCTAAAATTATTTAAACGTTTTCATTTCATTATTAATTTTAATTAATTTTATTTAAAAATGTATTTTTTAAAAATATTAGATTTTTTTAATATTTCCTAGTTGATGTTTACTGGAGAGAAATATAAGTATAAATCAATTTATCATTTAATAAATCATTTTGAATAATATATTTCTTTTGAGTTTGCCATGATGACAGTACAAGTGTGTATACACACACCCACACACACACAAAATACATTACTACTGTTTTTATTACATAAATATATAAATAATTATTTAATTAAGTAATATAAAAATATGTTAAATCATTTTCTAAATTTTTTTTTGTTTTTATTTCATAATTTCAATTTTAATTAATGTTATTTAAAAATGTATTTAAAAAATATTGGAATTATTTTTATATTTCCTAAGCGATGTTTAGTTTAGAGAAATAGAAGTATAATTCAATATATAGTTTATTAAATCATTTTGAATAATACATTTCTTTTGATTTTGCCATGATGTCAGTACATGTGTACACACACACACAACATATTACTACTGTTTTTATTACATAAATATATAAATAATAATTTAATTAAGTAGTATAAAAATATGTTAAATTATTTTTTTAAAATTATTTTTACGTTTTTATTGCATTCATTTTAATTTCAATAAATGTTATTTAAAAATGTATTTTTAAAAATTATTAGTTTTTTATATTTCCCAAGTGATGTTTAGTTTAGAGAAATATTAGTATAATTTAATATATAGTTTATTAAATCATTTTGAATAACTAACTTCTAAATAAAATTAATAATTTATTCGAATAACTAATATATATATATATATATATATATATATAATTTAATAATATGTTTCTACTGTTTTTATCACATAACTATTTCTACTATATATAAATAAATTTTTGTGATACAGATGAATCTGAACAGCACTGCTTGACTTATTGACAATCAGCACATGATTCTTCTTGCAGGAAACTTTCTCATGCTTGATTCTGTCTGTATTCGTCATCTCGTGTCTGCCGCTCTCTGCTACATCTCACTTTCCCTCCCAGAATGCAACAGGTACCAAAAACTGGTTTACACATGTTCAAAAGAGACGTACAGTTTAGTACTGAATGCTTTGTTTTAGTTTTAGCTGCAAACTATATATAAGGCAGATGATGTATGCATATAAAGTCTTGATTTCTATTATTGCAAATCATCCAGACATGAACTGAAATGACAGAATCCTGTGTTGTTTATTTCCCCAGTGTATTTGGGATCTGAGTTTATTCAGGAAGCTTTACGCAGAGCCAGAGAGCTGACAGACGCCGCATACGCACACACTACTGACAGGTGACACTCACAGACTTTAAAGTGGACTTATTATGCCCCTTTTACAAGATGTTAAGTCTCTGATGTCTCTAGTGTGTGTATGTGGAGATTCAGCTCAAAGTATCACACTAATAATGTTGTATAACTCTCTGAAGCTGACCCTTTTAGGCTTTGATCCTAATTTTGGTGTTTTGGAGACTGTCGCTTTAAATTCAAATGAGATTGTGCTCTTTTCAGAAGAGGGCGGAGCTACAGACTCCTCTTTATGAGCATAGTGGCAGATTCCAAAACAAGACTAATGTCCTATGCTAATGAGGGTGGGATGGTCACTAGTGGGCGGGGCTTTCCTCCTCTGATGACACGTACTGTACAAAGGGAGAATGTCAATCAAAGTGTTTCTGCAGAAGTGTGATTAAAAAGATGTATTAATTAATTTCTTCCATTATAAGCTGGTTATATTCACACACACTGCTGCCACATGACTGGTTAAACCCCTTATAAAAGTGATTGTATGTGATAATATGTCCTCGATGCTTTAAAATATTGCTGATCTGAGGTTTATTGTCAACCAGTGTCCTGTTGCTTGTGTTCGTCAGGGTGAAAACGTCAGTTTCGGATGGTTCAGTTCGACCCAATGACCTGCTGGCCTTATTTAAACAAACCGGCCCCAAAACCAAAGCCCACATCAGGTCTGCAGAGTTTCTGGACAACACGGTGGAGCTGATTAGAGAGATGGTTTACACACACTCTATGGACAAACCCGAGCTCAGCGGTACAGTACAGAAATATTGTATTATTTTATTTTACTTCATTTTATTTTATAATAATTTAACTTATAATAATTATTTCCATTTTGTTTATAATTGTACAGTTAATTTTAATTCATTTAAAATACACACTGCGGATGTTAATATGGCTTGTATTTTGTGTAAAATATTTTATTATTTTTTTAATGTAAAATATTTTAATTATTTTATTTCCGTTTCATTACAATTATACAATTATCCTAATTTTATTTAATTTAAAATACACACCACATTTCATTTTTTTTATTATTATTATACATTTGATTTGATTTTATATTATTTTAAAATGATTTAATTAGTCATTTATTATTTATTCATGTTATTTGAAACACACCACGTGTTAATTTAGCTTATTTAATGGTAATATTTTATTTTATCTTATTATTTTATTTTATTTTATTTTATTTTATTTTAATTTATTATTTAATTTAATTTTTATTTTATTTTATTTTATTTCATTTTATTTCATTTTATTTTATT
>CAIGQQ010038644.1:1591138-1606226 GCA_903798035.1 Danio albolineatus | reverse complement strand
TTAAGGCGTTTCTGTTTCAAAAATGCAACAAATGTCAGTTTTATCACATCAAAATCACATTATGATGGAGAAAATGGACAATGAATCATAACATGATGCATGCCATGGATAAAACTGACTATTTCTGACAGTTTCCACACATTTTTTTATTAAATTGGTTAATGTTGACAGCGACTAATTAAACAGATTAATAAATACAATTAAACGTCTCTGTTCATGAACAACAACCTGTGTAGATGTGAAATCCTCTGGCCAATCAGCATTAAAGCCACTGCAGGAACAGCCAATCCCATTAACACAAGACCAACAGCAACTCAACACAGCCAATCAGCACACCTCTCCCAATGACTCTGGCATCTGATTGGCTGACAGAAATCTGTTGGGCAGCAGTGAAAACAAGGCAACAGCTGATCTAGTTGGTGAAGATGTGTTTATACCTAGGCTTAAGAGTTTCTCAGTGTCAAAAGTGCAGCTTATATCAGTTTTACTGTCTCTAAATCCCTTTCTGGAGGAGAATGTGTTCACTGAATCCCAACATGTTGAATACCCTGGATCAACCTAACCTCTAATGACAGTTTCCATACATTGTATTTTAGTTATATTTAGTTTTATGTTGGCGCAAGCTAATCAAATAGATCAGTAAATCTTTTGAATAGTTCTCTCAATGTTACCATGGTGATGAACAACAATCTGTGCAACAGAAAACATCCGACCAATCAGCAGAGGAATCATTGCAAACACAGCCAATCACATCAACACAAGCCCTACGGCAACTCAGCACACAGCCAATAAGGACAACTCTCCCAACTTTCTGGAATCTGATTGGCTGATTTGTCATGTCAACCAGTGCAAACGAGGCTACATTTCAATTTATCTTTATTTGTATAGCGCTTTAACAATGTAGATTGTGTCAAAGCAGCTTCACATGCATTATAAAAATATGGCCAGACGTCTTGTGCAGAGCTGCAGTCTAGGCGCCGGAGGCTGGAGAACGCTGGACGTCCATCGCGGAGAACCGCAGGTGGGGTCACCGGTTGGTGAACAGGCTGGCCCTTCAGGAACAATGTGAAGATTCGTCTCTCACTGAGGTCTTACAGGGATCGGTCTCATGCTCTTCACTCCTCCATGACCACCACAGCAGCTGCTCAGGATACGGCCTGGTCCAGGATTATGGATTTTTGAGTTATGTGGAAATTAACAGTTTATATTAGCATACATTTTTAAGTTAAGTTTTTTTTGGCCAACATTTACTCCAAGACATTAACTTTAATGGTTTTATTGACCCTTTTCACATTTACTGAGGGTTTCCTCAGTAGCAGAAGTCGTCATAGTTGGGAAAACTTAGAGCGCAGTGAATGGGAGAATACAACAAATCATATTTTTACAGTCTTATTTGCTCAAATATTAAAAGTAAAACTCCACAATGGTGTTATAAAGACTTTCAGAACAAGGAATTAAAAAATGTGAGATTGATGATGGCAGCCAGAGGGGAGAATAACTTCTACTTTACTGTCCTGTCCTATAGACACTGCATTAGAAACGCCTCGCACAAGCGGTCATTTGTTTTTTTTGTAATTTTAAAGCAACGATCAGTTCAGTTTCCTTTATTTTGTCATTCAAAACATCACAATAAATTGTAATGCAGAACGAAGATGATATAATACATTCATTAATACATATAAATGTTAATATATTTAGAAAAATAAATCAGAATATTAAAAACAACAAAGGGTTTAAGATTATGATGACCGTTAAACGTGTCATAACAGGCTTGTGAAAAGGGTCCATCGTCACAACTTTCATAATTGATTAATAGATCAGATTCATTTTCCTTCAGCTTAGTCTCTATTTCAGAGGTCACCACAGCGGAATGAACCGCCAATTATTCCGGCAAATGTTTTACGCAGCTGGAATGCCCTTCCAGCTGCAACTTTTTGTGTGGAGATACAAACTCCACACAAAAAACACCATCTGACCCAGCCAGGACTCGAACCAGTGACTTTCTTGCTGTGAGGCCACAGTGCTAACCACTGAGCCACCCTGCCGTCAATGAATAGTGCTTAAAATGCTTAAAAATATAGATTTTTATATTGATAAGCGGCGTTGCAGTGGCGTAGGGTGTATCCCGATCGCCTCACAGCAAGAAGGTCGTTGGTTTAAGCCTCGGCTGGGTCAGTTGGCATTTCTGTGTGGAGTTTGCATGTTCTCCCCGTGTTGGCGTGGGTTTCCTCCGGGTGCTCCAGCTTCCCCCACAATCTAAACACATGCAGTACAGGTTAATTGGGTAGGCTAAATTGTCAGTAGTGCATGAGTGTGAATGAGTGTGTATGGATGTTTCCCGGTGATGGGTTGCAGCTGGAAGAGCATCCACTGCCTAAAACATATGCTGGATAAGTTGGCGGTTCATTCCGCTGTGATTAATAAGCCGAAAAGAAAATGAATGTATATTGATAATCAAATTATGTTTACTAGATGTTCTCACTTGAAGCTTCCCAAACAATTGAGACTCAGAACAAACCTCATAAACTAAGTGCATCAGGATTGCAACAGAATGAAACTCTTTTGTACCAGACTGTAGCTTTTGCACAGATTCTTTAATCTCAAAATGAGGTGAAAACAGGGTCAAAATCAAAGCTTTGTTCATTTCTGCCTTGATTTTTACCTCTGAATGTCTATAGGCTTGTTTCATTGCTGGCTCACCATGTGTTTATTGCTTGTTTTTTCAAAATGATTACATTTTAGTATGATTAACATACTATGTTACTTTTATTAATATTATCTGTTGGCCTTTTTTGCTGACTCACTCTTCATAAATTATTCAACCTCCTTTTAAGCTTCGTTAATAATGCATGAATATTCTCAGATTTCCTGTTATTTTTGAGCCACTTTAGTCAGTTTTCATTGATTACTTCCTGCAGTATCACATCTTTTACACATTAATTCATTGGTACGTTGTATTAATAATACTTTAAACTTGCTATAATGACAGAATAAATGCCTCATCATTTCTACAATGGGCATCACAGTGGCACAATGATTAGCACGATTGCCTTATAGCAAGAAGGTCGCTGGTTCGAGCCTAGGCTGGGTCAGTTGGCATTTCTGTGTGGAGTTGCATGTTCTCCCTGTGTTTGTGTGGTTTCCATAGTACACATGCGGCATAGGTGAATTGGGCATACCTGTCAACCCTCCCGTTTTTCCCAGGATTCTCCCGTATTTTACAGTTCTATCCCGCTATCATCCCGTAAAGGTATTTTCCCGTATTTCTCCCGTATTTTCAGTCTTTCTCTGAAGGGTGGCAATAAACATTAAGAGCCGATCCTCCCTATACGCAACCCATACCGCCGAACCACCAGGGGCCGCCCCTTGCTCTTAAATGTAAGTCAGTTGTGTGCTTTCGGTTTATTTAGGCATGAAACACTGAAATAAACATAAAAACAGCAGGATTCCCTTTCCTTTTCATTACAGGTGCCGTCGCTCCTCCTGTGCAATCCTCAAAACAGTCATAAAGCAGTGCGTGACTGTCAGACGCGCTCCATAGTGATAAACAGACGCTGTTTACCAAATGGATTCTGTACACGGGATTTGAAGCGTAGTGAAGGTCTGGGTTTTGGGTGCGTGTTTGAACAGACATATACACATATTTAATAATAATAACAACATCTAAAGATGTCAATCTTGGTGTTTTTTTTTCCAAACACAACTAATTTGTCCTAAATGAGCATAAAAAATTAGAAAAGCAATCAAATGCTTTCATTAATGTTATTATAATGTATTTTAAAGTGACACTTCTGTTATTTAATGTAATCAAACGAAAAATCTTAATAAATGAGATTCATTCGTTGCTCTTTAATCAGAATGTGTGAGTTATACGTTGAAGAAAAGGTTAATGAGATTTGATAATTCTATTTCTTTATTAATCGTAATTATCTCAACTATTTTGGGGGGGGGGGTGTCCCATATTTTCACATCTCAATGTTGACAGGTATGGAATTGGGTTAGCTAAATCGGCCCTATGTGGATGTTTCCCAGTGTTGGGTTGTAGCTGAAAGGTCATCCGCTGCATAAAACATACGCTGGATAAGTTGGCGGTTCATTCCACTGTGGCGATCCCAGATTAATAAAGGCACTAAGCCAAAAATAATGAATCAATGAACAAATATCTCTGTTTCCTATTGAAAATAAAAATTAAGCACAATTTTCCTGAGCTGGTTTTTGTATGATGAATCATACAGTTACTATGACACCAAAATCATTGCAATTGCTCCAGCAAAATACCATTGCATGTGTGATGTTTCATAACTATATAATCATTCATTCATTTTCAGCTTAGTCTCTTTATTAATCAGCGGTCACGACAGTGGAATGAACCACCAACTTATCCAGCTTATGTTTTACACAGTGAATGCCCTTCCAGCTGCAACCTATCACTGGGAAACACCCATACACACTCATTCACACACCCAATTCACTTATACCCATGTCTTTGGACTTGTGGGGGAAACTAGAGCACCCGGAGGAAACCCACGCCAACACGGGAGAACATGCAAACTCCACTCAGAAATGCCAACTGACCCAGCTGAGGCTTGAACCAGCGACCTTCTTGCTGAGGCGATCGTGCTTCCCACTGCGCCACCATCATAACTATATAATATCTTATAATAATATAAAAACAATCATCTATAGAAAACACACAAAACATACATCACAATTAGAGGCAGATTTATTAAGATCACCTCATCTGATTGATTACATATGTAGAATATTGCATAGTATTACAGTAATACACGTGGCATATATATATATATTATTTGGACATCAGCTATGGCTTGTGAAGGGATCAGTAACTCTAAAAACTACAGCAGATTTTCCTGCATATGGCGGACTGATTGTCTAAGAGCTTTCTTTGCCCAGAGTGTGCCTGTCGAACAGGTATTCAGCCATGTTGTTTTGAGGGGCTCCCATGCGCCGCAGACTGCCCACCCAATCCGACAGCTCCTTGATGGACTTCACCTGCTCATCCAGGTAATGCGTCTCCAGGAAATCACATACCTAAGAGACAGAGTCACAGAGAACGTGCCAATCAGAAGAGTCACAGCAAGCACAGCCAATCACATCAACGCGAGCCACACGGTAACACAGCACACAGCAATCAGCTCAATAGCTCTGACATCTGATTGGCTGGGTGCTTTCATGAAATTGAGGGAACAGCTTGTAGGTATGTGGACAAAACAGCTCAGACTATTTAAAGGGTCACGAAACACCAGAACACATGTGTTGAGCTGTTGACAGTCATATATGTGTCCCGCGCTGCTATAAACACTATGAGGACACGTATATTTCGCTAAAGAGTGAACATTGGTTGTTTTTGCGTTATTTTGAGCAAATTCGTTCTTCCGGTTTGAAATTTTTTAAGCTGCGTCAGGCCGATGAGATTCATGCGTGTGTTCCAGCGTGGAGAGTGGACGTCTGTACCGGCGAGTGCATCGTGACGTCTCTGAGTGTGCGGCATTGATTCATGAGAAAGACTTGGTTCAAACCAATCAGGGCGCTCTATTGTGTATGCGGTGCAACTTCATTAATATGCATGATAGCTTCGAAGATTGCTTGTACCTGTTGCAGTGTCCAGATGGCAGAGAGACGCCACGCTGTGTTGCCAAAACAAGTGAAAGAAGAAGAATTGTTTGGAGACACAGGTCGTCAGTGTTGTGTTTATGTGCTGCAATGAAGGTTTTGTTTTCATTTCCCGCTATGAGAGCGCAGCTGGACTCACATGACACGCAGCAGAAATGCGTTTGTAAGGACGAGAGCTTTCCGCATCTGGAAAAGGTGAAATCTGGATTTGCCGCTCGTCTCCTTTTAAAACAGACGCTGGTCCAGTTCATGTTGATTGTCCTGTCTCTACACATTTGGTAAGCGATCAGTGCTCTTTGTTTGTTTATTCAGATGGTGAAGATAGTTCATATCGTCAGCAGTACTGTTTCATTGTTTAAAGATAGACCTTAGTCAAAATGATTAGAACTGTTACTGAGTTTACAGTATGTTAATATCACTACAGTATTATAGACTGAAAGATCCACTGTAAATGCTGCTGTCCGAGTGTAAACATGTAAACACCGCAGTCTATACACACACAGCTTTCTGACGCTACCAACCGAGTGCTTCTGAGTTACAGAGAAATGCGAAGGGTTTTTTATTTCTCTCATACGCCATGCGGTCTCAAACACTCCATTAAAACCGCACTCTTAGCAGTTCCTCACATCTCGTTTGTCACGGGGGGACATGCAGCAAATGTTCCTGGATAAAAGCATAAGTGCCAAACCGCCGTTAAAGTCGACAAATTAATAATTTGGCAAATAATTGGATGACTGATGTCCAGGTAAACACAGTCACTGTCTTTCTCCCCTGCGTCTGTTTATTTTGCCTCTGTGAAAATCAGCGTGTGCGCAAATGGAAACTCCTATTTTTATGCAAAACCTTCCCTCTTTCCCTCCCCTGACACTCCCACCTAAACAGAGCTGGACACACCCACTTTCCTTAGCTTTTCCAAACTAGAGTTGTGAAAACACCCCGCTGAGACAGGGGTTTTGTGGCCCTTTAAGACATTAAGGCCCCGTTTACACTAATGCGTTTTCGTTTTAAAACGCATAAGTTTTGCTACGGTTACGCCATCCGCCCACACTACGCCGGAGTTTTCGGGCCTCGAAAACAGAGCGTTTTGGAAACGCTTGAGAGGCCGTTTTCATTCTAAAACGCTGCTGCTCCGTCTCAGTGTGGATGGGGGAAACAGAGACGTCTGAAAAAGGAGGCGTGGCTGCTGAGATTCGCTACTGAGATTCGCTTTTGGGTCATTGTGTAACCTTCCCTTATTCGTCAAGCCCCTATCACATGACTATAACCCCACCGGAAGACGGCAGACCAGCCTTCACTGTAAACAACAACATGGACACAGAAATGAGAGCGTTGTTTGCACTATTGTCTGTTTTAGGTGCCATTGGGCAGTTATACTCTGCCTGTTTTACTACAACAGCTGCATATATTCACAAGAGGCAAGCTATTGTTCGAGCACTTGCTAATCAAGCAGCGTAAGCCCTATTTAGAACGTCGAGCGAGACACATGCTTCCTGTTTATACTTGAACGCGCATGCCCAGAGTGGCCGAATGGTCACGTGATATACGGTTTTGGTGGAGTAGTGTGGACGGAGATATGTTCAGAAACGCTGGGTGAAACGCTAGTGTGGACGCGGATCGTTTTCATGCTAAAACGTCGTTTTAAAACTAAAACACACTAGTGTAAACGGGGCCAAAGACAACTCAAATCAACAATTTAGGCATTTTTATTGAGATAAGCTCATTGGATTGATTATATATATTTATATGTGTGTTTACTCACATGAGGATCATTGTGTTGAGTCGCCACCTTGTGAAGCTCCAGTAAAGACAGATTGACACTCTTTTCCAGAGCCAGAGCACATTCTAGAGCTTCCAGACCACTGCCCCACTCATCCCGATCAGGCTTCTGCACACACACATACACACATTGAGATAAAACCAAAGAAACACACTCATAGACACAGACACAAGAGTCTAACACACACACATACACAGATACACACACACACACAGACAGTCCTAATGCGTCACAAAAACGCGTACAATAGCACACACACTAATCTGCACCTTGATGTCCTGCAGGAAGATCCGTCCTCCTCTCTGGTTCTGCAGACTCATCAGCTTCTCTGCGTGTTCTCGCTCCTCCTTCGACTGATCGCGGAAGAACTTGGCGAAGTTGGGTAGAGACTTGTCGTCCCTGTCGAAATAATAGCCCTGGAGAGAAGAACAGACGCCAACATGAGCCCTGATGGAGACACTGATATTCACACACACACACACACACACACACACACACACACACACACACACACAGCTGGACGCTCACCATGGACAGATACACATATGAGGCATAGAGCTCCAGGTAAATCTGACGGTTTATTGCTGCCTCACACTCCTGGTGGAAGTTCTGCCTCACCTGAGAACTCATGATTCTGAAACAAACAAACAAACACACGCACACGCGCACACACACACACACACACAGTCAAAAACCTTTATGAGTAATACAAATTATAGATTATGAATATTTACACATGAATTACAACAAAAATACACAATTTTATTTAAAATAATACATGTTTCTTTACTTAATTTTATTGTTTTACACACACACATAGACATACACACACACACACACACATATATATATATATGTATAAGACAAAATACTATATTATTAATATAGTTATTATCAATATTATTGTTATGTTTGTATAAAAATGCATTATTCAATAAAATTACAATAAAAAAGAAACAATATAAATAATATTTTATATAATCTTATATATAATTTATAACTATATATATAATCATGACACTGATTTGAAATAACAATATGGATATATTATTTGTATTATATTATATGGATTGTTTAAAAATTGTGTATAATTAATATTATGCATGGCAATTATGTGCATAACAATATTATAACAACACAAATTATGTTATAATATCTATATATATATATATATATATATATATATATATATATATATATATATATATATATAGTTTTAACTGAAAGCTCTGAGTTGCTATTAGGGCTGCACAATACATCGTTTCACCATCGATATTGCAATGTAATCCTTCACATTAGCCACATTGCAGGATATGCAATGTATGCGTTTGTTTTATAATTCATCATTTGCATGTGTTTTTGATGCCTTTGATAGTATAATGACCTTAAAAACATTCAGGTATAGGAAATTGTACAATTTGTGACCTTGACTACGATTAATTTTATTGAATTGTCATTTTTTTTAGCGTTCAGCTACTGTATTGAATACCTTTAGACTCGGAAAACGATAAAACAATTTATCTCAATTGTATCTGTTTCTTGATTTTATTTATAAGTCGTTATACGTGAAAATACAACACATGCAAATACAGGAATGCACTGCAAATAGCAAATATCACAGACCACAAGGAAAACGTGTCAGGGGGCCCCAAAACGTTTATAGATTGTTTATTAGATTTTTATGCAGATCCACTCCCACTGCAGAATCATCCCGAGCTATCTAACATTAGAAATTATTTCCAAATAGAGATATGAAGTCATCTGGTGAAATTGTATTTATATCGCAATATATATCGCAAAATAACAAAAATAATGCAATGAGTTTTCCAATATCGTGCAGCCCTAGTTGCTATAATTAGGCCTGTCACGATATCTATATTTAGTCGTACGATATATTTTACCCAGATATATTGCGAAAAACGATATTATTGTCATTTTATGCCACTCGTTTTATAATGCCAGAATGACAATATGATAGCACAATGCAAGTACACTCCTCCAAAAAAACAATAACATTTTATTCTTAAGAATATTTCATTTAATTGGTCATTTTAACCATTTAATAATTAGACGTTGGAATCAGAATGTGAAAACACATATCCTAAATAAATAAATAACAATAATAAATGTTAACAAAAAAGTGACAGAGGCTGTGATATCTATTTTCAGTTGTCAGACACCTGCATGAAAATATACTAAAGTAGTTTTATAGTAAATACTACATTGTTTTTAACCACACTGACACCTCCAGTAGAGATAGAGATGTTGCACAATCAGCTAAATTGTTGCTAGAATTAGTTCTTATGTATAGGCGATATATATTGTATCACCAAAATGATTGAGGTCATGTCCATGTGTTGTACGATAAGTCGATATATTGATTATTGTGACAGGCCTAGCTATAATACTGTTAAAACATATATTTCCAAGGCCAAATATAAATAATACACTTTTTTTATATATATATATATATATATATATATATATATATGAAGAGTTTAGATGCAAAAACCTCTAAATGCCGTCAGAAAATTTCCTCAAAAATGAGCATTTTCATCAGACTCCTGTGTGTATGTTCAGTAATATTACTTTTATGGCAAAGAATAAGTCCTTTGTCTGGTCTTTAAAGTCAAATATCTCAACATAAACAAAGGAGGCTGAGAAAAATACATTTTTGATGGATTTTTGATTTCAGACGGCACCTATATTTAATTATATATTATTATATGTAATTATATATCATAATTATCTATATCTATCAATATATAAAACGTATTCCCTATATTTATGATCCAACATAGATATCACTATGCAATAATATCACAATATAATAATTCCTATTTGTTTAATATAGATTGATGCACTTACCCTGAGTCAATATGAGCAGGTTGTGAAACAAGGCAAATGTAGGGCAACCCGCAATCTGTTCTTCTGAGTTAAAATAAACGCGACAGATCTGAACTGCAGACAGACACAGAGGCAGACGCTAATAAACACAGTCTGGCTGCAGTGTGTTTAATAAAGAGCCGTGAATTATAGGCTTGTTGACATAAACATGCACACGCGCGCGTTATTCTGCCCCATAAATAAACCCGCAGAAGGCCACGTTTCATAATAAAAGTCCTAAATACTTACAAAAATAAATAAATGCTAAAAAATGACTTCATAAAATAGCACAAACACTATTTTAATATTACGTAAAAATATTAATCTACTCAAAAATACGAGTTAAGTATTTAGAAAACGCACGATGTTTCTCAGTTATTCCAATCCACCTGATGTCGCTGTGTATTATAGAAAAGCTTGTAATATGAATATTAAAGGAGCGTCCAATCATTGAGCGTCATTAACATTGATGGTCACGCCCTCATCTAAATCATTCGCTCATTCGCTACTAGACAAACACCCGCTTAGTGACGTCTGCTTTTCATCCAATCAGCTTAGAGTGTTCGCACACGTTCCATCAGAACGTAATCAATATTCATAAGCCAAACCTTGACGGAGTGAGTGGCGAGAAGTTTGAAAAGAGAGATGGTGGACTGTAGCTCTCTGCATTCTCCGCCTACTGTGTTTTTTGATTTAGAGACGACTGGCCTGGGTATGTGAATTTACTCCAAATCCTCGTTAAATGTGTGGTATTATGTCGACTATTCTATGAATGAAGCGGTCGTGTTTACCTCAGCTCAGAGTTTTGACAACAAAAGTTGTGTACAGCCGTTATACAGCGTTGTTTAGTCACCATATTGTTAAATTACAGGCTAAACATGAGTATTTAAGTTCTTAAAATACAACATTAGATAAATATAATTCAAATAAAGTTAATAAAAAGAAAATTAAACTGTGTTTGACGGCAATTTGGGCACAATGCTTTAATAGTCTCGTCTATGTACTTTCACATTTGTCCGTCACGGTTTAAACAAACGTTTTAATTTAATTCAACTCATATATGTGTGGTAAACGATCATAAAATATGTTATTAGTTATTATTATTAGTATTGGTATAGTTTATATTCTTAAAATCTTACATGTCTCTAAGTATTTTGAGTAAAAAAAGTATGTTTGTGGCACCTTATATTCAAATCTGTCTAACGTTATAGTATAATTGACAAATAATATAAATATTAGTTATTATTGTTATTTATATAAACTAATACATTTTAAATACATAAAAATTGAATAAAGTCAAGCTTGTTTGTACTAAGTAAAAAAATAAAAAATCATAAATATATTGGCTTCATGGTGTCAAATCCTAGCCTACATAATATCTGTATATTATAATTAGTAAATAATAGCAATTGTAAATTATTACTGTTTGTGTGTAAAATAAAAACTAAGACTTAAATATTCAGTTTCACATTTCTATGAAAAATATCATAAAAATCATAAAAGAAATCTAAAATTAGATATGGATAGTTTACACAAAAACAGAATTATTGTCTATTTTGACATATTTCTATATATTTTTAAAAGATTTTTTTATATATATTAATAAAAATTATATAAATGAGCAATTCCATGCAAATGTCAACCTTGACATGAAAAAATTAAGTTGTCATCATAAATAGCGAAACCTTTCTTTTTTTGTGTATTCTTGTATTTTACAGTGCTGTACAAATACTCAAATATGTCTCGGTCAATGTTTTCAAACAATTAAATTTGATTTACCAAAATCTCACAAGTGGAAATTTCACATCCGTCACATCCATAACAGAAAAGTGTCACATCCATAACGAAGCTTTTTCTTCATATATATATATATATATATATATATATATATATACACACACACACATACAGTATACACTTTATATACTTTTTATATTATATAGTTTAGTTATATATAGTTTATCTAATTTTTTTATCGTGTTATAATAAAGTTATTAATATATTTATTTATTTTGTTAATAAAGTCTTGATATTCTCCTTCTCCAGACTCCTCGTGTGAAATCGTCCAGCTGGCCGCAGTGAGCGGAGGTCACACCTTTAACCTCTTCATGGTTCCCCGTCGGCCTTTCCAGCGCGGAGCCTCCAGAATCACAGGCTTCAGTGTGAAACATCAGCGTCTGTTTCTGCACCGCCGGCCGCTGCTCACCAGCTCCCTCAGAGAAGCCCTGCTGTCCTTCATCAGCTTCCTGCGCATGCTGGACCGGCCGCTGCTCCTCGGACACAACATACGCAGGTACATCTATAACAGTGTCTTTTTATAGATCACATTTGTCTTGCAGTTTTCCTTGTTTTTGGTCACATATTATTGTTAAATGAAGTAGGGGTTCGTGATATTGGATTTTTAGTTATCTGCAATATTTATTGCGATATGAATATACTTATTTCACCAGATGACTTGAATAGCCCAATTTGGAAAGAACTTTGAATTTTTATAATGGTCGGGATGATTTCGTAGGCCAGATAATATGCATAAATGTTTTTTTTTAGGGTGAGTCTAACAGTATTCGAGTATGTTCAATCAAATGTAATCAAATAAAACTGTCTATAAGTTAAGGGTGCAGTATGCAAATTTGACACCAGTGGTTAAACTAGGGATTGCACTCCTGGTTGAAAACACGCAAGTGCTGGTTGCCAGATTAACGACATCAACAGGAGCTAAGGGTGGTGGAAACGGGCCTGGGCACAGTTCGGATAGCATAGTGTGAGTACGCCCTAACTGTCGAGCCTAAAGGCTGATTAAAGTCTAATTTAAGTCATGTTCTATATAAAAGCAACGGCACACAATAGAAGGAATATTTTCCATATTAAAAGGAGTTTTTGCCCTAACCAACACTTGAAATTTTTATTTTAGAAATGCCTCCTATTTCTTGGAGCTGAACAACAGCATAAACTGACGATGATCACCTCAGGTGAATGCCATTTTACATGACATTTATTGCCATATACTGAAAGCAGCAGCAGATCTTGAAAATAAAAGACCATTTAAAATTGCACTTTAGAACTGTGAAGTAATGCAAGCCAACACATATCAGTGATTCAGCATCTACATTTAATAATGTTAAAGAGATTTAATACGTATTAATTAGATTATCAACCTTACCATTTCGTTGGAGTGCAGTGAGTACACTATTCCGTGCTTCTGAATGGCTGTATTTAAATTTCGGACGTGCTTTATCTTGTGCAAACAGCCTAATTGCTTATCACTGCAAATCTTGTCACGTAGCGTGTTGTTAGGACGCGGGATTACAATATAACCTGCTCACCTAATGTTTAAGTTCGTAATATTTATATTATTTGCTAATTAATAATCTAATATGGAACTCTGAATCTGCGTCTCATTTTAGAGTCTGCTACTGTCCACCAGAGGTCGCATTAAGATTACGCATGCATGCTTTGAGAGCCTTTCTGAATGAATGAATGAATGAATGAACTACGCTGTTTTCCACCAAGGCAACCCGGGATGCTGAAATATAATTGGCTAAACTGGCAGTGGGCGGGTTAAAGGGACCAAAACTAAGACAGGCACTTAACGCACATTTTCAAAGCAGAATATCTGACTTCAGCATTGTTTTTCAGATAAACAAGAATGTTCACTGAGCATGTTTCTTAAATATCTGCAAACATATTATGGTATTTTTTATGCTTTAGAAGAGTCAAAAACTTACATCCAGCACCTTTAAATGCAATTAACTTTCATTGTTAAAATTTCTGGTACATAAATGATTTAAATGCACTTGAAATCTTAGTCTTGGGCCTTAAAAACAAATCAAACAAGCTTTTGTTCACTCTATTAAGGGTAAACTTCACAATCACGCAATCAATTCTTTTTGCATTCCCTCTTATAACCAGCAGGTGTCCTCAGTGTGCGGTTTCTAGCACACCTGACCAGTGAATCCAGCTCATGTAATCTAACCAAACAAACAGTACCTCTGTTTCTATCCATAGATGTGAATTTAATTTGTGGAAAACTGAAATATCACATAAAAGCTTTATGAAATAATTTAGCCGTTCAGAAAAAATATACAAGGAGAATGATTTTAACTGTATGTGTATCCGCAGGTTCGACTGTCCTGTCCTGGCCAGAGCTTTGGATGAGTTCAGCCTCCGCTCACACTTCCTGAAGGAGGTTTCTGGCTTCGTGGACACTCTTCCTCTAGCCCGACAGCTCCTGAAAGACCACGGCCTGCAGAGTTTTAAGCAGGAGAGCCTGGTCAAGAACCTGCTGGGGGTCTCGTATGCAGCCCATAATGCACTAGAGGACGTGCAGGCGCTTCAGAAACTCTACTGGAGGCTCAAGCCCTCGGCGAATCAGATTCAGCAGCACACATTTACTCTCGACTCATTGGCCGATGCACCTGTCAATCAAGTTCCAGTTCGAGCATCAGGACAGAGCGGTTTGTGTGAGAAATTCAGGAAAGCGATGGATGTTACGGGAGAAAAACAGGAGGATTAATTTCTGAAGTCCAGCTGGTCTCAGGTCAGAAGCACAGTCATCCTTTAGTTAATTCAGTGTTCATTGGAGCAGCTAGACAGGTTTAGCGTGAAAAAATGAAGCAAAACTGCTTAGTGGTAATATGTTGAATGGTTTGAACTATTATTTTTTTTGTGTACTTTAATTAATAAAAGTATTTTTAATATTTTTACATTTTGTTTTCATACATTTTATACATATAAATTTTACATACATAATTATTATATTTTAATTAATATTTAATAATATTTAATATTTAT
>CAIGQQ010038644.1:1526708-1542072 GCA_903798035.1 Danio albolineatus | reverse complement strand
TTATATTATGATATATATTATATTATTATGTAATTATATTATATTATATTATGATGTATATTATATTTTGTAATTATATATATTATGATGTATATTATTTTATTATTGTGTGTATATGTCTGTTCAAACATGCATCAACAACCCAGAGCGTCCACTTTCACTCCGCTTCAAATCGCATGTACAGAATCAGTATGGGAAAAGGCGTAGACTACAGACCAGTGGTTCTCAACTGGTTTGGCCATGGGACCCACATTTTTACATGGTCATCAAGTCGCGACCCAAATTTTTAGGAACTATATTTTAATTTCAGGAATTACAATGAAATAATTTGTATTTATTTGTTAACATACAGAAGTAGTGACAGATAAATCATAAGAAAATCACCAAGGCTTACAAATAAACAATTTTTCTATTGATTTTATTGGACAAAATGTATCAAATTATACAAATATTGCGATTCCGCATTTCAAAATAAAAGTCGGGTATACACATTTCAAAATAAAAGTCCGGTATGAGCATTTCAAAATAAAAGTCTGGTAAAATCCGGTAAATAAGTTAAAAACTAATGTTTTACACACACTCCGCGACTCACTAAAAATGTTCCCGCGACCCACCAGTTGAGAAACACTGTTATAGACTGTTTTGAGGACAGCGCAGGAGAGGCGACGGTGCCTGTAATGGAAAGGAAAGGGAATCCCGCCGTTTGTATCTTTATTTCAAAGTGTTTTCAGGCCTAAATAAAACGAAAGCACAGAACTGACTCACAATTAAGAGCAAGGGGCGGCCCCTGGTGATTTGGCGGTATGGATGCGTATATGGAGGATCGGCCTTTTGATGTTTATTGCCACCCTTCATAGAAAGATTAAAATGCTGGAGAAATACGGGGAAATATCTTTACTGGCTGATAGGATAGAATTGTAAAATACGAGAAAATTCCAGAGAATTAACAGGCATGGTAAATGGGCTTGACAAACCACCTGTAGAAACACTCTCCTCTCCATATGCACCACACACTTTACTTAAGCTCCATCTTACAAGGACTCAATAAGAAAAACAATGTTTACTTGTAAATGTACCACACAATCATGTTGCACCACTTGTTTCCTTCAACCTTAAATACCCCCAACAATATCCTGCCTAATATTGTTCTGTCTTATATAAAAGTACTTGTTCAGTCTGTCTGGTTATAATATCGAGGAATGACGTGAGCAAAACTGCCGCTACAGTGTGTTTATGTTTGCTGTGAGGTACCATATGAGAATGAGAGAGAGTGTGTGTCACTGATGGATATTTGTCTGTCCTTACCGCGTCTCTGGTGGCTGGTCTCGACCGCCGGCTCCTGGACGCTGCGAGGGATGGGCGTCTCAGTCATCACAGGGTTTGGTTCTGGTGATTTGTCCATGGGTTTGAGCTCCAGTCGCTCGTGATGGATCCACAGATCTGGAGGTTTCAGGTCTTTGGAGGAGCTCTTGTATTTGTGGGAGCCGGTGCTCGACTTACAGGCCGCACGTTTCCTGAGAAAGAAAAAAAAAAGACATGCTTAATGACACATTCACACACACGTGTTAATTTCCAGATGCTGTTTTAATATTATCTGATAGCAGAATGTAATGTAGCAAAGCCTAATCTGCAGTTATTTGATCAAACATACAGTAAGAGCTGTAAAAATATATGATTAGAATTCAAATGTTCACATATTGAGCGCAGTTTAATATGTCATTTATGGCTGTGATGTAAAGCAGACCTTTACTCCAGTCTTCAGTGTCACATGATCAAGCAGAGATCATTGTAATATTTACTTTCATGTTTAAATGGAGTGTGGTTTTTAAATCGCTTCAGTTTTATTGGTGCATGAACAGCTTAAAAGCTCCAAATGAATTTAGATTCGACTGCATTCGATTTAGCATCCTGAGATTTTAAATATTAATATAAATGCATATTATTTATGTATAAGTATATATAAATATATATTTTTAAATCATTTATTTACTAATTTAATTCATTAAATGATCCTGAGATGAGCTGAAGTCAGATAATGTTGCACTGACTTGGATTAAAAGTAATTAGTGGGCTGGGCAAAAATGTACCGGGATTAATCGCATCCAAAATAAAAGTTTGTTTTGACTTAAAGGTGCTGTATGTAAGCTTTTGACTCTTCTAAAGCATAAAAATACCATAATATCTGTGCATATATTTGAGAAACATGCTGAGTGAACATTCTTGTTTATCTGGAAAACAATGCTGAAGTCAGATATTCTGCTTTGAATGTGTATTTTCTGTGCCAGAATGCTGTCTTTGTTTTGGTCATTTTAACCCGCCCACTGGCAGTTTAGCCAATTATATTTCAGCACCCCGGGTTGCCTAGGTGGAAAACAGTGCATTTCACTCATTCATTCATTCAGAAAGGCTCTGAAAGCATGCGTCCGTGACCGAAATGCAACCTCCGGTGGACAGTAGCAGACTCCGAAATGAGACACAGATTCAGAGTTCCACATGAGGTTATTAATTAGCAAATGATATAAATATTATGAACGTAAATATTAGGTGAGCAGGTTACATTGTAACCCCGTGTTCTAACAACATGCTTCATGACAAGATACACAGTGATGAGCAATTTGGCTATTTGCACCAAATGAAATGTAAGTACAGCCATTCAGAAGCACAGAATATGCACTCACTCATGAAAAAGTGAGGTTTATAATCTATTTAATACATATTAACCCTCTTTAACATTATTAAATGTAGATGCTGAATCACTGATATGTGTTTAGTTTTAAAGTTCAATTTCAAACGATTTATTTTATTGTCCAGGTCTGAGCTGAAATATCTGCTGCTGCTTTCAGTATATGCCAATAAATGTCATGTAAAATGGCATTCAAACTCACATTGTTAGCATTTAACACTGAATAAAGCACATGAGGTGCACCTGAGCTGATCATTGTCAGTTTTCTGTTGTTCAGCTGTGAGAAATAGAAGCTGTTTCTAATACATCAGCTCGAGGTGCTGGTTAGGACAAAATCTCCTTTTAATATTGAGAATATTCCTGCTATCGGGTGTCCTTGCTTTTATTTAGAGCATGGTTTAAATCACTCGCTCCTGTCCTCAATCTGGCAACCTGCGCTTCAGTTTGTTTTGATCCAGGAGTGCAATACCTAGTTCAACCACTGGGTGTCAAACTTACATACTGCACCTTTAAAGTGTGTGTGCATGAGTGTGTCCTGTGGATATGCATTATGTATGTATAAATACACGCATGCATATATTTGAGAAATGTTTATTTATATTTAGATATCAAATACATATATTTATACATATATGTACGTGACACATTATATATAGATTTAAATATCTGTGTAACAAAATTGTTTGGTATAGTTTGGTTTCTATGTGTGTATCACATATATATAATAAATATATATATATATAATACACACACACACACGTCAAAACAAGCTTTTATTATCTATTAATTGTCATTAATTGGGCTGTTTTGCAGTTATAAAAGATCTTTGCGTCACTGAAAACCACTGTCAGACAGAATGTGCTTGAATATGTATAGGTGTGTGAATATATGTGTGCGTGTGTGTAAGTGAAGCACACACTTCTTCTGATGTGAGTTGGAGCGGCGTGTGCACAGAACGGCTCCTACGACCACAGCGATGATGGTGAACACACCGACCGACACGATCACCACGATCACCAGAATGTGATTCTCCTGACTGCCTGTGATGCCCGGCTTATCTGAGAGAGAGAAACAAAATGATAACGTCCTCAATGTTGACCCATTCAGTGTATTGTAGTCTACTGCCAAAAATATATCCATGCAACATAAGGCTGGTCTTGTGGTCCAGGGTCACACACCATCATTCTTATAAATAAAGAAAGAAATAAAAAGGTATCATTCCCATTACACAATAATCACATTTAAAATAACAACTGGTATTATTTCATGAACATTTCTTTTAGCTAGAGTTATTTTTAAACCCGTGTCCTGATGGAAGCATTTGAAGAGCAGAGTTTAGGAAGTGTGTCTGATCTATAACAGAGATGCCCAAAGTAGGGCCCATGGGCCAAAGTTGGCTCTTTGTAACCTTTGATTGGGCCCACCGTCCCATCTGAGAGGAGAGTATGATAGAGCAAATGCATTTAACAGAGAACGTTGTTTTCTAATTTGACGTTATTAAATAAGTTTAAAAAAAAAAACTCATTTGGAGCTATATTTAGTTTTTTGGTTTTTTTATATTTAGTTTTCATAAGAAAAAGTTTGGGCACCCCTGATCTGTAAGAATCACAACTGCTGCTTCTCGCATCAAACAAAGAGCTAAAGTGTGTGTCTTCTGTTTACCCATGTTGGATCCAATCCCGTGCTCCGGCAGAGTCGGGTGACCCGGTTTCACCTGAAGACCTAAAAACAACATCACATCACTGACAGTGGTAGGTGTTTGGATCAGTGTAATCACAATACTGGAATTCGGTACCAATCGATACTGAAATTTTAAAAACATCCATTTCCTGCTAACATTTGAGCGCTTCTTAAACAGCGCTGATTTGCCATTGTGTTCACGTGCTCTTGAGTGTAAACACAGATACAGGGACACTGGAGCGTTTCAAAGTCACTTCGATCAGCTGATGTGTCTACGAGCGATCCACTGATGAATCGTGACTTTAAAACGCTCCAGTGTCTCTGTATCTGTGGTCAATCGCAGTTATTTCTGTTGAGCAGCAATGTTTTAAGAAAGTGCTCAACAGCGCTCAAATGTTAGCAGGAAATGGATGTTAAAATTTCGGCATCGATTGGTACCGAGTTCCAGTATCGTGTAGTTTGGATAACAATTAATAGCTAGATATCTACTATAATACAGCACCTACTGTGATTGTAGAATATTATAATATTTCTTTTTGCATAATAATCTAATTCATCAACATGCATAATACATTCACATTAATTCAAATGAATCATGCATGTAAAACTAACAACTAGACTAATTAAATTTAACTTAAAGGGACAGCAAAAATGACATTTAGCCACTATTTAAAGTGGTTTCAAACCTTTATGAGTTTCTTTCTTCTGTGGAAATACTAAAAAAGACATTATGAAGAAAAACGAAACCTGTAACGATTGACTTCCATAGTAGAAACACAAATATTATTGAAATCAGTGGTTACAGGTTTCCAACATTCTTCAAAATATCTTCTTCAGTGTTCAACAGAAACATTTGAAACGATGATAATGACAAATTTTGCTTTTTAGGGTGAACAGAGTACCTTAAAGTACTGGACTAACTCATTTAACTTCATGATTTTCTGTGACTGTGGTAAACATGGTGATTTACCTTGATCGCTGGACATCTTGTCCGAGGGTTCAGCTGTAAAGGAACAAACAGAAGCATGAGTAAGCTGCATGAGCAGGTCAGAAAGCAGCCTGATGTTGAGTGTTAGGACCTTTAGGAGTGCGGAACTGCACGGCGTCAGACATCGGCCCCATGCCTTTAGAGTTTCTGGCCTGGATCTTGAAGAAGTAGCTGGTGTCCAGAGTCAAGCCCTGAATCTGATGAGTCAGTCGGTTCCCCACCACCGGCTCCACCACCCAATCATGAACTTCCGCGTTCACATCCGTGCTGTAGTAGATGATGTAGCCTGAAAAACACACACAAACACACACAGGTTTGTTTTACTATCTCAGTGAGAACATTACATTGACTTCTACTGTTCTTCTATCAGGTTAATGATCATGTCTGTGGCCTACCCACAACCCTAACCTCAACCTTACTAATAAAACATCTTCTGGCTGATTAAGAAGCACTTTTAATTAGCGAGGAGCGGTGAAATGTCAACACTAGTGGCTCATTTTGATATCTCACTATATGAGATAGCCCTCACAAGTATAGCTAACACACACACACACACAAACAGACACACACACTTAAAACAAACACACAGATGTGCTGCTGGATGGTGCAGATGGATAGAAATGAGATCATAAATCAGCACTTCTGAATCTGCAGTGTCAGAGATGTGAACATCTCAGCATAAACTGACAAACCTGACGTGATGTGAGCAATGATTTCACACACTCAGGTGGTCGCGCGCACACACACACACTCATCCACACTCACATACACACTCTAACACATGTACACAAACACATGTGCATACATAAACACACAAATGAGCACACACACACACACACACACACACACACACACAGACACACACACACATGAAGTTTTATGCGTTGTGGGGACTTCCCATGAACATATTCACATAACATCCTTCCAGGTACATAGTATTTGCTAGTATGATTCATAGCATGTTTGAATGTGTTTTCCAAAGTCACCCGGACGCTTTACTATTTCTGGTAGACACGGTCAGACCCATGCTCACTGTAATGGTTAATATTACCCACAATGCATTGCACATTGGAAGTGAATTCAACTAGAACTACAAAACATGGGTAAAAAGTGATGAACTACAAACATGGTGGATACGGAGAGGCTTTTGATTGATTGATTATATCAAGTTATCTTCATTATATCTAATCTGCATATGTTGAACCCTCATATTCTGCGCTTTTACATTTCCACAGTACTGAATTCTGGATGATTTATGAGTCATTTTCCTCACAGGGACCCAAAAAAAAATGTCTCCACAAGGTCACACACAGTCTGAACGTCGAGTTGACTATGCTTTTATCTGCATATATAAATGTAATGAGATGATGTCTCAGTGTAAATGATCTGTTTCTCAGTGTGTGTGTGTGTGTGTGTGTGTGTGTGTGTGTGTGTGTGTGTGTGTAATGCTGCTGTGTTTTCCACACCTGTGATCTTGCCGTTAGCTTCAGTCGGCGGCTGCCAGTTGATGTTGATGACTCGTGGATTTCCTTCTTTACTGATCACCGTCACGTCTTTGGGTGCAGAGCTGGGAACTGCACAACACAACACAGTAAAACTACCATATCTGCATTTACATTTAATTTTATATATTAAAAATTATGCAATCACTTTGCATGCGCTGTTACTGTTATATAGTCCGTTTAGAGGAATGTAAACAATAACAACAGTCCTAATGTATTTCCTCTTAAACATTTTTAATTTCCGTATCTGCTGAGAATCCAAAAAGATCTATCTATCTATCTATCTATCTATCTATCTATCTATCTATCTATCTATCTATCTATATATATATATATATATACACACACATCGCTAACTAATATGATCGCTGTTATAACACTAAGTTATGCTCTTGTTAGATCTATGCAATAGGCAGGAAATCCTTATGGGCTAATGACATGACCACATTGAAAACGTCTTTACAAAATTTATTGCATACAGGTTGAGAAAACTGGTAAATAAATAACAAGTTGAAAACAGTTTACCTTTTATATATATATATATATATATATATATATATATATATATATATATATTAGGGCTGTGCAATTAATTGCAAAAAAATAATAATCGCGATTTAAGCACATGCAATTTCTAAACAGCGTAAGGCTGCAATTTTATCTATTAATTTATTTACATTTTTGTTCACGTTCTTGTGCGCATGATTTTAATATGTTAACCAATCAGAGCTCACTCCGCACATGACGAAGTTGAGCGGGAGAACCGAATAGGTGGTTTTGATTTACGTCAGTTTTTATTTATTGTTCTGACTGGAATTGAGGTTAGTTCATCTTTATTTCTTCATGTTGTCTGTTTTTGAGATGATTTATTACAGTTTTGTTGATCCAGCAGTGAGTACTACTTTATACAGTATGTGTTTAACTAGAGCTGAGGTTACTTCATCTTCATTTATTTTATGTTGGCTGTTTTAAAGACAATTTTATTACAGTTTTATACATTACAGTTAATACTGTGCTATTTCATTGAGAAATGTTTTGTTATGCACTTCTTTTGCACTGAATACATTTACATGCATACAGAATGCATGTATACAGCTTGTTTGAAAAAGCAAAAACAGTTGCTAATAAAATCGCAACTGCAGTATTTAATATAAAATAAAACAAATAAATAAATATATACATAAACATAGTTATTTTATATAGACCAGTAACAAAATATACATTATATAGGTAGTATATGGTATTACATTGGTGCAAACTCACTGGACTCAAAGGTGGTGCTGTGTGCAGTCATGCTCCAGGTGCTGCTCCTGCGGTTCTTGGTCACCATGACGGAGAACTCGTACAGTGTGTTTGGCTTCAGAGCTGAGACTGTGTGGATCAGAGACGTGGTGTTCGCCATCTGACAAAACACATCAAACACACGTTCACACAATCCACACACTCAGATTTCACAATAAAACACCGCACTCATGCTGTATTTGTGCTTACAGGGAGTGAACACTAGATGGCGATCGACACACGCACAAACTCAAACACACACACACAAACACTTCATTATTTGTGTATTTTTGCGATGCTTCTATGATTATTATTGACATTTTTCCAGTTTGTGAGTTAATTAAAACGTTAGTCATTTCTTTTCTTTAGAATTTTGCAATCTTCATAAATTTTTGTTTAATATATTTCACTTTGATAGTGTTTTTGTAATGTATTATGTTGAGTTTTAGTGTTAGTTATTTTAGAACAGTTAGTTATCAGATTAAAATAAAAATCAACAACTATATTACAGTAATATTATAGCACTATAATAATGAAAATATATTTGCACATAATGTTAAAAATATTGATTTTTAAAAATACACTTAAATCAATATATCTGTAATAATACATCTAGTAAAAAATCTAACACTCATTTTTTTTTTGCTTAATTATTAATTGGAAATAAAATATAAAGTCTTAAAATAAAAAATAAATACATGTATTAATTATGGCAGTATTACTACTGTACTGTACAATATACAATATTTACTAAAAATATTGATAATTATTACAAAAACAAATGACAAGTAAATATGTTATTACAGTAATGCAACAAGCACAAACACTAAATAATAATAACAATTAGTTATTATTATAATATTGAACAAATTAAATTAAAATATTAGTAAAACAAATGGTTCTCTTAAAGTACTGCTCTTCTTTTATCCATTTACCTACAATAAATATATTTTAAAGTCCATTTTGAGTCATAGAGGTACATGGGATTTTTTTGCATGCATAAAGCATATAAAATAACAATTTTTTTGCTTCGTAAATTATTATTACACTGAATAAGATTTTATTGTGTATATTCTGCAAATCGTACTAAAAGAAAGCATGGCAGTCATTATTTAATTTGTTTTAAACATTTGTTATAAACTGGATTATGCTTTTATTCCTCTTAAAGGGGTGGTCCAGAGTGTATTTTTAAATCTTGATTGTTTATAAGATGCAAAGCAATGTGTGCTCATGCTTCACTTGCAGTGTTGGGTGTAACGGGTTACTAAGTAACGCGTTACTGTAATTAATAACTTTTCCACTGAAAAAGTAAAGTAACTAATTACTGTTCATTTTTAGGTATTTTAATTACAGTTACTTATAATGTACCTGCGTTACATTGTAAAATAATTAAACTCACTGAATAATCTTACACAATTTAATTAATTTATTTTCTAAAGGTAAAAGTAAACTCTGGCGCTTTAAAACCATCGTAGTGCAGATGCGTGTGATAGCGCCGCGCGCCAGTTAGCTGCTAGTCATAAAGCGGAAGATGTCGGACTCAGCTGAAGCGAGTGGCTGTTTTACCAAATGAAAATATTCCCAGACAAGAACATTACAGTATTAATCTATTTATTTTTCCTCATTGTGCGCCTGCGTGCTGTAGCGCGCGGCTTTTTCAAGGCTATCGCGCACCTTACATGGGCTGGTTAATTACTATGAGAAAGGCTAGGATGACTACGCAGATGTGACAGAGGGAGTCGGCGAATTTAACATGACTGATGCTGCTCTGTTTACAGAGTAATAAGACACCTTTTGCTCGATCGGATCACAGGTAAACAAGAGACACAATTCAGTTCAAAAACATGCCGTATAAATCTTAAGCCTTTTGTCCACTTCCGATCATACTGCACGGGCTTTCATTCTAATACCGCCAAAAATAATGCTGTTTTTGTAAAGATTGCCTGATCCTGCCTGATCGATAGATATGCAGAATAATATTTAAGAAGGTTACATTGCATACTAAAAATTATTATGCATGTAATTATTATAGATTTATTTTTAAAATAGAATATAATAAAGATGATTCAGAAAACTAAAAGGCTAAACTATTTCTTGTTTGACTCATATGTTTTATCTAAGTATTTATTATTTACAGAGTTAAATATTTATTATTTGTCCACTCAAGGTTTATAGGGATTTCAAGAAGTATTTAGTTAAGTTACTTATTGAGTAATTAAGTTACTTTTCAGACACAGTATTTAGATAAGTATTTTAAATACAATATTGATTAAGTAATTAGTAATTAATTACTTTTTAAAAGTAACTTACCCAACACTGGTCACTTGTAGAAAATCAGGTTATTTGTTCATATATCTTACTTTGATTATATACAGCTACTCAGCTAACATGAAAACCACTGTAATATTTCCTAGTTCCTCCGAAAGCCAGCCCTCAAGAGGCTCTGATTAGTCAGCTAACATAATGGCAGTGTCACGCCTCTACTAGCCCACGCTTTACCTCTGCTGTGTAAATACTGTCAGTCAGTGTAACTGTAAATGACCTGTGAAATGCTAGCTATATCTGTTTAATAACTGTCTGAAACAGAATTAAATTAAACTGTAAGCGCTTCTGTCTGTGTGTCCTGTCCTGAGGAAGCCCAAATACAAAAGAGGTGCTGTGGAAAGATCATTTGGAAGCATTTTAGTTTTCTCTGCTATAACATTACAGCGTGTGACCTGAAGGGTTTGTGACATCACTGACCAGGATGTATTTTTTTGTAGTCCCCAAAGTTCGTTCGCTGTAGTCTTCCCTAAGCTAACTCTGTAAAAGCCAATTTCTTCCTTACAGGGCCGGCCCTGTACATTTGGGGGCCCTAAACAGAATAATTTTGGGGCCCTACCTTGCTCTAAATAGTAGAGTATTGCCGTTGCAAACCAGCCCACGATGATTATATAACTATTAAACAAAGCTTAATTTTTTCTATTTAATAACCGTCTGAATGATTTTGAGATTTTAAAACACCACTGTTTTTGTTAGCAGCTTCCAAAATGAAGTGTTAAACAGTGATTCCTACTTTGCGTCCTTCCCCCAGTATTTAAAACATATTCTGTTAATTTAGCGAACAGATCAAAGAGTCTATAAAAGATTTGAGGTTGAGATTATTTTTTAAAATATCAATTCCAAAAGTAAAACCTCTGCAATGAAACGACACTCAACAATAATAAGTCAAAAGTGAACATGCATTACCTAGTAATAAATATACATTTTTGACAAGTCAAAACTAAAATAAATAAATAAAAACAACAAAACTATTGTCATTAATGCAAATATTGATCTATAAACAAAATCAGTAAGTAAACAATATAAATATGAAAAATGTAGCAGAACTTTGGATTGAATCTTAAATTTAAGTAGCAATATTCATTTTTGCCTTCTGATTTTAATCAGTTTCCAGGTTTTTGTGAAGAAACAACAGAATGTTGACATTTCCCCCTTTAGCTGATTACTTTTATGATAACTCCAGATTATACTTCGTTTACGTTCAGTCATGATGTCGACAGCTCCACTCTCAAGTTTTATAACCCGCGCTGGGTGTGTGCGGTGTCTGTACCACTGTGCCGTGAGATAACACTGACCCATCAGCAGAGATACAGCGGAAGAATATTATAGTTCCCATTGGTGTTCCTATTTAAGTAAATATTTATATAATATGCGGCGCTATAATTATTGAGATATTTCAAAATCTCTGATCACTCAGTAAAAAAAAACAAAGAAAAGATCAATACTTTTACTTAAGGATCGATACTTTTGATACATTCCCAGTATCGAAAATATTGATACTTCAGGATCAATCCGCCCATCCCTACCAGGAACTATGTTTCTAACTACAGCTCCAGAGATGTAGTTGCAAGTGCACATGTCTGCGACGCAGTTTGCGAATGTTCATTGAAACGACGGATTTGGGAAATGTCAAACTTGCGACCTTAGTTGGCTAACGATGGTTTTCAGAAACGCACCCCAGCACAACAAAAAATGTTTCTGAAGACGATCACCTACTGCACCTTTAACAACTTCAGTCCCCATAATTCTTTGCTGCTGTGATTTTATATATTATGTTCAGGTGTTTGTCACTTGTGTTCTTACATAAGCCTTTTGTGTTTGGTTTTGCATTGCTTCTGGATTGCATTGTGAGTACTGTTTGTCTCTAGTGCTGTTTCCAGTGTCTAGTGTGCTGCAGACTGAATATTCAACTAGAGTATTCGAGCCATTCAAAATAATAAGAGACTCATACCTGAGTTAATATGCGGCCAATAATTATTTAGATGTTTCAAAATCTCTGATCACTCAGTAAGAAAAACCCCAGAAAGGATCGATATTTCTCCTTAAGGATCGATCCTTTCGATACATTCATAGTATCGAAAATATCAATACTTCAGGATCGATCCGCTCATCTCTACCAGCTATGTTCCATTAGCATTGAACTTTGAACGTCTTACATTCAGAGATGTTATGTTCACACAGCTACATCACACATCAACTAAAGTTTAACATATGACATCGTAGAGGACCGCCCCTTTAAACTGTGTGTGTGTGTGTGTGCACCTTGTATTTGGTGTTGGCGGGGATGTTGGTCTTCCAGCGGACGGTGTAGTATCTGGCGTCGGTGATCTTCTGGTTTTTGGCCAGTGAATTGTCCGCCCAGCTGACTTTGACAGTGTCGTGGCTTTGGGCGCTGGCCTGGACGCCCACCGGGGGCAGCATGGGTGTTGGGTCAGGTGCTGGGGTGTATGGGTTATTGAAGAGTTCATAAAAATCAATATCAGGGTCTATGGGGTCTGACAGCAGCGTCAGAAGCAGAATTAATGGAGAACAAAACAAAACATGAGAAAAATCACAGGGGTTTGGATGAACATGGAGGATTGATCGGGGTTAGACGGGGAAACATGGATCGAGGTGAAAGGGAAGAAGTGAATGAAAAAGAGAAAAAGAGACAGTGTTAGAATCCAAATAACCCATATCTCCAGTTTAACAGCATGCAGAAGACCAATCACTGATCATGTTTGCCGTCAAATAGATTATTTTCATTAGAAGTAAACAGATTATGCTGAATTTGCATAAGTAGAGGGAAACACACAGAGCTTCACTCGTCTTAAACAGGGATAGCTTTTATAATCGTCTCTAAGCAGAGGATCTGATTACCACAGAAGATAATCATTTATCAATAACTAAATATATATATATACAGTATATGGCTTACACAGAGATGAAGCTACTTTCTAGGTGGATAAACTTCAGAACGTCTTGCATTTTTCTCTTAGTAACAATAATAATATTAGTAATAATCATGAAGATAATCATTCATTCATATTCCTTCAGCTTAGTCCCTTTATTCATCTGGGTGCCGCCACAGTGGAATGAACCGCCAACTTATCCAGCATATGTTTTACACAGCAGACTCCTTTCTAGCTGCAACCGAGTGCTGGGAAACATCCCATACACACTCAACACACACACTCAAACACTACAGCCAATTTAGTTTCTTCAATTGACCTTTAGCACATGTGTTTGGACTGTGGGGGAACGCACCGGAGGAAGGAGGAAACCCATGGCAACACGGGGAGAACATGCAAACTCCACACAGAAATGCCAACTGACCCAGCAGAGGCTCGAACCAGTGACCTTCTTGCTGTGAGGCGACAGTGCTAGCACTGAGCCACCATGCCACCCATGACAATAGTAATTAATTCCTTTTCTTGTCGGCTTAGTCCCGTTATTAATCTGTGGAATGAACCGCCAACTTATCCAGCATATGTTTTACGCAGCGGATGCACTTCCAGCTGCAACCCATCACTGGGAAACACCCATACACACTTATTTACACACATACACTACGGACAATTTTGCTCACCCAATTCCCCTATAGCGCATGTGTTTGGACTTGTGGGGGAAACCGGAGCACCCGGAGGAAACCCACGCCAACACTGGGAGAACATGCAAACTCCACACAGAAATACCAACTTTGCTACCAAGACACCCCGATAGTAGTATATTATATAAATATATTAAAATTATTTAGATAAAAATAAGCTTAAATAAATCCATAAATGCATATATTTACAATAACACAACTGTAAAATTATAAATATAAACATTTATATAGTTGAAATCAGAAATATTAAACTCCCTTTGAATTTTATTTCTTTTTAATATATTTTCCAAATGATGTTAAACAGATTCAGGAAATGTTCACAGTGTGTCCGATAACATTTTTTCTTCTGGAGAGAGTCTTATTTGATTTATTTCGGCTAGAATAAAAGCAGTTTTTAATTTTTTAAAGACCATTTTAAGGTCAATATTATTCACCCCTTTAAGCAATATTTTTTTCCGGTAGTCTACAGAACAAACCATCATTATACAATAACTTGCCTAATTACTAGGCCCACACAGAATCTGCGCGCGCAGAATTCCGCAGATTTTTAGCCCATCATTAATTCTGTTTATTTACTGTTAATGTGTGTAAATGTATATTTATTCAGTTTTTAAATTAATTTCAGTAATCATACTGTCTAATATGAAAATAGTCATGTGATTTATTTACAATAAAGCTTGTAAAGTACTATTTTCTGTCTTTTAGTAGAGATTTTATATGAGAGACTTGCTTTGTTTACCAAATAAAGTGGATCTAACTGGATTCACATTGTAAACATTAAGGGTGCTTTCACACTTGGTTCAATTGCCTGGACCGTACCCAAGTTCGATTGTCCCCCCTTGCCACCCGCTTGGTTGGTTTGTGTTCACACTGTCTTTTTTCCTTCTGAACCCCGGTACGCTTGCGTCATCAAGCCGATGTTTTGTGTACGTCTGTTGCCAGGCGACGGACCCGAAAGCAAAGCGCCAAATGGGAGAGACGTCCGTACATCGCGGTTGTTTCGCTTTAACTGAACCTTTTGGTTTAGAACAGTGGTTCTCAAACTGTGATACACGTACCACTAGTGGTACACAAGCTTCCTTCTAGTGGTACATGGAGGAATCAATGAATAATTAAAAAGTGAATAAGTAAAAAAAATGAACACACTTTTAACCCTTTGATGCGTACGATAACACCAATGTGATCAGTAAATTGATTTTAATATGCTAAACATTTTATTTAAGTGAACTGTGCAGTGCTGTAGCTGAATAATTAGGCCTACTATGCTACTGTACTTTGACACCGGTTATTATTGTGGTACTTGGAGAGACAATTTCTTT
>CAIGQQ010038644.1:1497645-1516708 GCA_903798035.1 Danio albolineatus | reverse complement strand
TTAATGCAAGTAAAAAAAAAAAAAAAAAAAAAAAGATGCCTTTGGCAGAATGTTACAAGCAGAAGTGGCATATGTGGTGTAGTAGGGGCCTTTTGTATCACTGGTTTTGGTGTGTTATATTGGGAATTGATAGCGCGCTACAGGCGGAGCAACCAAATCACGTCATCGAAAACAAGTGGCGGCGCCAATGCTCTAAATTAAACTGGAGTAAATGTGGATTTTTTAAAAATAATGTAAATATATCATGCTTTTTCCTACATATTTCTCAGAGGCATCATTGACATTTCATTAAGGCACAGATGTCTTGATACCCAGGGTTTCGAGCTGCGCAGTTCCAATTATGGTTTAACTTTGACTTGCGGTTTCACCTTTAACTCTTTATGTTCAGTTATGTTTAGCTTGTTCATGTTCTGTTAATCAGATAATCATTGATAAGCTGGCAATGAATTGAGTCTAATCGTAAATAAAAGCCCAGAAATTTCAGTTCTGGTTAAAATGTATGTGTTTGCTGTGTCTGTTTACCGTCCAGGTCGCTCTCGAAGGTCTCTGCTGCGCTCCATTCAGTGGCCGGTCCGGTGCCATTGATAGTGGTTGCAGACACTCTGACTGTATACACCTTCCCTCTCTCCAGACCTGAAACACAACAGCAATACTACTGTCAGTCAACTGACAATACTCTGTGTGTGTTAAACATGTGTGTCTTGAAACCTTAAGAGTCGGTTTTATAAACAATGTTCAACTAGATTTTAAGATTTCCTGAGGAAAATGTTAAAGTTTTTGACCCACTTCTGGGTAGTTTTGGGTAGTTTTAGATCTGCTGGATCTTTTTTTCTGCATTTTTTATTAATTAAATCTATATGTTAAATAAATAAATATGAATAAATGTTAACAAACTGAATCAAAGCAAATACTATATATTAAAACAAAACATACTACAAAAATTGCAAATAAAAATATGTTTCCAAACATCATAACACCAAGACTAAATTCAAAAACAAATGGCTGAAAATCAAATAAACTAATTAATACTAAATTAATGTCCAATAATTAATTTAATTCCTTACATTTATTTAGCGCTTATCTGGACACTTAAAAGCACTTTACACATTTTTGGGGGGATCTCTTCATCCACCACCAGTGTGCAGCATCCACCTGGATAACGTGACGGCAGCAATTTTGCACCAGACAGCATACCACACACCAGCTGATTGGTGGAGAGGAGACAGAGCAAATTTGGCCAGGATGCCGGGGTAAAAACCCTACTCTTTTTCAAAGGACACTCTGGAATTTTTAACAACCACAAACCTTGGTTTAACGTCTCATCCGAAAGACAGCGCTCACTGAGCAGTATAGGTTTCCCATCAATATACTGGGGCGTTAGGATCCACACAGACTGCAGGTTTAGCGCCCCCTGCTGATCTCACTAACACCACTTATATAATATATATTTTATAATATACCTAAAATACACAAATGTGAACAAAATCGCTGGCCTCCTTCAAGCGAAGACAGAAAATCTACAGTGGTCCCTGAAATAACTTGAAACTGGATAAAGTCATTATTAATCTAATGGCTCGTTTCCACTGAGTGGTTCGGTACGATTTTAAGGCCGTTTCCACTGTCTAAAAGCGCAGCGAACCGTACCGTACCACTTTTTGGTCACTTTGCAAAGGGTACCAATGGTACCAAAAGGCGGAGCTAGACGCGCAGCTGAACGCTATTGGTTTACAGAGATACGTCATTCGCTCGCGCAACAAGCCAGAATGAAAACAAAGGGCCCGCCATGTTTAATACACAGCCGAGAGACAATACTCCGAAATAATATATACATATAATAACGAGCCATGGTCGACCCGAGCTCAAACAAATTTTGTCGTCGTCTTGAACAGCCACAAAGCCAAAAGAGCAGATTCTCCCCAGTGCCCCGTAGTTTTTACGAGCCCGTCTGAAGCGCGAGCGGTTTCGCTTTTCTCACGTGCGCTCGCGTGTGCGTCTATATTTGAAATAACAAACTTCTTGAGCTGATGACAATAACGTGCTCTTGATTATTGACATGCTTTTGAAACCCGATCCTTTGAATCAGACAAACGCGAGAGTGATGCATGCAAAAACAAAGGAGAAGCCAGAAAAAACAAAGGAGCAAATTATTATTTCAGCAAACATGAAGAAACTGCTGCGTTTAACCATTATCACCACCTTCTGGACTATTATGAACTCAGAATGACGGAATTACTCTCTAACAAGAGGCTACATGTGCTGGTGAAGATTACAGACACAGATGAGAGGTTCACACTGACTGTGGGCTATATTTCCTGTTGTTTTTGAACCTAAATAAGGACTAAATGTCTGCTGTGTGTAGTGTTTCTGTAACTGGTAACATATCAGAGTCTGTAAGGGGCTGTATGTGTTCATATATGCTGCATTTATTTATTTATTTATTTTATATAATCACAGACAGTAGGCTATTTCACATCATTGATCTGCAGTTATAATCAGATCATGGTTATAGAGAGGTCAGTAATGAACATTTATACACCAGTGTTTATGTGTATGAAGCATCTGTGTAGTGAGAAGTGCTTCTCATATGATATGTGAGCGACCCGTACAGCTTTACTGTAGACATTTCCTCCAGCGAGAATGACGTCGACTGAAACTTTCTGTCGTACACCACGCACACCAAAAGAGTTCCCTTTAGCAGTGGAAACAAAATCCTGATAAAGGTGACCCGTACCGTACCATACCGTACCACTCAGTGGAAACGGGCCATAAAACCACTGACAATGAACTGTAGGATATCAGATACCGCTTTCAACAGAAGAATTTAACTATTTCTGTGTACAAAAATATACTGAGAACGTTTTATACGACCTATATTAAGAGCATATTAAGCTTTTCAACTGTTTATGCTGGTACATCTCCCTTTCCCGCCTTCAGAGCTTAGTTAAGACTTGCTCCAAGATCATCTGTGTGCCTCTGCTGAGTCTAGCAGAGTTACACAAGCAGCAAATACTAAGGAAAACTTCAAGTGTAATAAGAAATTACTCAGATTTTAAACTATTGGCCTCTGCAAGAAGCCTTTAATACCTTAAATATAACGTTTTCATTTTAAATGTATGGTTTTGTTGTTGTTGTTAGTAGTATTATTACATTTTTGAAGATATTATCATGCTGGGATGTGTGTGTTTTTTAATATTCTTTATCATATTGCTCCTACTGCCCTAATTTAATTGCCCCTGGTGGGATTAATAACTTAAACGTAAAGACAGACTATTAGCAATGGCCAGGACTGAATTGAACAGTGTGTCCACATCTCTATATACTAATAGATGAAACTAAAAACAAACTAAAAAGCATCCTAAACTTGTACAGAAAGTCATGAGAAGCACCTGGAGCTCTCTAGTGCGGGTGTGGTGTGTGTTTAATGTACCGTCGATGAGCTGGAAGATCTGCATGGTGGAGATCTCCACCGCGTCGGCTCTCCTCAGGCCTTTACGGTAGCGTAGTTTATACCCCGTCAGCTCTCCGTTCAGGCTACCAGCTGGAGGAGGCTGCCAGCGGACCATGATGCTCTAGGGCACAAAACAGGACACACGGTGAGCTGCTTCAACACAGACATGAGCGCTTTTTAATTGAGCTGCTGCTGCTGGGATTGTCTTCAGATGCACCTGAGCCAGAAAAGTGTGATGAGCTGATGTGAGAACGACAGCGCAGCCTTCAGGCCACGCAATAATGAAGGAAGAAAAAACACTCCCAGTGTGTTCATGACATTACAGCTCTGAAAAACTCTGCCTGCTCATACTTCATCACTTCTTCTGGGTAGGGATTAATCAATAATTACTGCTCTTAACAGACTTGAAGGAACCTAATACAGAAATGTACTGTGGAAGCTACAGTTTGTGCCGAAATCACCCTCTCAAGAACTATCAGGAGCATCTCTAGTTTTACATAGGCCCTTTGCTGTTTACAATATACATGCTGCCCCTGGGAGACATTTTTAGAAGACACGGGATCAGCTTTCACTGTTATGCAGATGATACTCAATTACATATTTCAACTAAACTGTCTAAACTAACTGAGTGTATTAAAGATGTTAAAGACTGGATGACCAACAACTTCCTTCTCTTAAACTCATTCAAAACTGAACTATTACTTATAGGACCTAAATCGTGTACACAGCAGATCTCACAACTCGACCTGCAACTAGAGGGATGCAGAGTTAGCATTAGCTCTACTGTTAAAGATCTGGGTGTCATATTAGACAGCAATTTAACTTTCGAAAACCATATCTCCCAGATCACAAAAACTGCATTCTTTCATCTGAGAAATATTGCTAAGTTACGAAGTATGCTATCCATCTCAGATGCAGAAAAGCTAGTTGACGCTTTTATGACTTCTAGGTTGGATTACTGTAATGCTCTGCTCGCTGGTTGCCCAGCCTCCTCTATTAACAAACTTCAGCTAGTACAAAACGCAGCCGCCAGAGTTCTTACCAGGTCTGGAAAATATGATCATATCACCCCAATGTTCTCCTCCTCACACTGGCTGCCTGTTCAGTTTCATATTGAGTTTAAAATATTACTTCTTACCTATAAAGCTTTAAATAATCGAGCTCCTGTTTATCTAACCAACCTTCTGTCTCGCTACAATCCAACCCGCTCTTTAAGATCTCAAAACTCAGGGCTTCTGGTAGTACCCAGAATAGCAAAGTCAAGTAAAGGAGGTTGAGCCTTCTCATTTATGGCTCCTAAACTCTGGAATAGCCTTCCTGATAATGTCGGAGGCTCAGACACTCTCGCAGTTCAAAACTAGATTAAAGACCTATCTTTTTAGTAAATCATACACTCAATACATCACATAGCGGTATGATGCATGAATGTGCTCCACACATCTCGTTTATATACACTATGAACAGCAGCTACGCTAATCATTCTCTTTATTCTTCACCTGGGGATACTCATCCCGAGGCCCCCAGAGACTATGCAGCACCACGGATGTGATCCAAGACCCGCGACGAGACGATTCCAAGGTTCCATAATCCTGGACCAGGCTGTATCCTGAGCAGCTGCTTGGTGCATGGCTGAGTAGCAAGCAGATGAGCCTCAAGTTCACTAGCCTCCGGCACCTAGACTGCAGCTCTACACAAGACGTCTGGCCATAGGAAAAATGGTCGTGCCCAACTGAGCCTGGTTTCTCTTGAGGTTTTTTAATTCTTCACTTTCGCCAATTGGTGAAGTTTTTCCTCGCCGCTGTCGCCTCTGGCTTGCATGGTTCGGGACTTGTAGAGCTGCGCATCGATGGATTAATCTTCAGTGTTTGAACTCTCAGTAGTGAATATTAAACCACACTGAACTGAACTCCAACACAAATAACTGGACTGACACTGTTTCAATTTACTATAACCTTCTATGTGAAGCTGCTTTGGCACAATCTACATTGTAAAAGCGCTACACAAATAAAGGTAAATTGAATTGAACATCAAAGATTAAAAACATATTACATTAGTATGAACATCACAGTGGCGCAGTGGTTAGCACTGTAGCCTCAGAGCAAAAAGATCACTGGTTTGAATCCCAGCTGGGTTAGTTGTCATTTCTGTGTGGAGTTTGCATGTTCTCCCCGTGTTGGTGTGGGTTTCCTCCGGGTGCTCTGGTTTCCCCCACAGTCCAAACACATGCAGTGTAGATGAATTGAATAAGCTAAATCGGCCGTAGTGTATGAGTGTGTGTGAAGGCATGAATGTATGTCTGTTTCCCAGTGTTAAGTTGTGGCTGGAAGGGCATCCGCTGTGTTAAACATATGTTGGATAAGTTGGCGGTTCATTCCGCAGTGGCGACCCCAGATTAATAAAGGGACTAAGCCGAAAAGACAATGAATGAATGATTAATCACACTTCAGAGAACTTCCTTTGCTTTATTATTATTATTACTCCTCTACTGTAGAGCAGATGAAGGTTACCGTGATCAGTCTCCAACGACCACATCACCGACACATTCATACGCAGAAGACACTTTTAATAAAAGCAGATCTCACCGTGGAGTTGAGGACGTCCAGAGTCAGGTTCTGTGGGGCTGCGCTCGGCACTGAAACACACACAACACACACAGAGCGTCATCACACACACTCTGAGGCTCAGTGATGGCTCTCTCTGATTGGCTGCTGCTGTGTTTTTGCATCTTTCTTCTTCTCCTGTTTGATGAACACTAGAGACAGTAGCAGCCGTTGTTTATGAGCCAGCGGTAATAAAACACTTGATTATATTGTTTACACTCATGTGTTTTGTGTGTGTGTTTTGTGATTATGCCAGCAGCTGTCACACAGTCTTCCCAGAAAACATAGAGAGAGAAATGAGACAGAGATATATATAGATGAGTTTAGATGCATCTGAAATTCTCTTTTAAATTGAGCGTGTTTCTCAAGCTCCTGTGTGTAGCTTCATTCATTTCACTTTTATGGAAAAGGAAAGGTTATTTTCATTGCATTTAATATAAAATAACTGCAGATAAACATATAAGGCTGAGGAAAACACTCATTTAAGAAGACTAGAACTCCTCATAGACAAAGATACAGCGCATCCGGAAAGTATTCACAGCGCTTCACTTTTTCCACGTTTCTTTATGTTATAGCCTTATTCCAAAGTAGATTAAATTGATTCATTTCCTCAACATTCTACACACAATCCCCCATAATGACAATGTGAAAAAAGAGTTTTTGAAATTGTTGCAAATTTATTAAGAATAAAACACCTGAAGAGTCACATGTGCATCAGTATTCACAGCCTTTGCTCAATACTTTGTTGATGCACCTTTGGCAGCGATTACAGCCTCAAGTCTTTCTGAATATGATGTCACAAGCTCGGCACACCTGTCTTTGGGAATTTTTGCTCATTCCTCTTTGCAGTAGCTCTCAAGCTTTATCAGGTTGGATGTGAAGCGACGGTGTACAGCCATTTTAAAATCTCTCCAGAGATGTTCAATAGGATTCAGGTCTGGGCTCTGGCTGGGCCACTCAAGGACATTCACCAAGTTGTCGTTAAGCCACTCCATTGATATTTTAGCAGTGTGCTTTGGATCACTGTCCTGCTGGAAGATGAACCGTCGCCCCAGTCTGAGGTCAAGAGTACTCTGAAGCAGGTCTACATTCAGGATGTCTCTGTGCATTGCTGCATTCATCTTTCCCTCTATCCTGATTAGTCTTCAAGCAGTTCCTGCTGCTGAAAAACATCCCCACAGCATGCTTTAATGTAGGGATGGTATAAGCCTGGTGATGAGCGCTGCCTGGTTTTCTCCAAACGTAACGCCTGGCGTTCACTCCAAAGAGTTCAGTTTGAGTCTCATCAGACCAGAGAGTTTAGTTTCTGACGGTCTGAGAGTCCTTCAGACGCCTTTTGGCAAACTCCAGGCTAAGGAGAGGCTTCCGTCTGGCTCTACCATACAGGCCTGATTGCTGGATTGCTGCACAGATGGTTGTCCTTCTGTAAGGTTCTCCTCTCTCCACTGAAGAACGCTGGAGGTCAGACAGAGTGACCATCGGGTTATTGATCACCTCCCTGACTAAGGCCCTTCTCCCCCATCACTCAGCTTAGATGGCCTGCCAGCTCTAGGAAGAGTCCTGGTGGTTTAAACATCTTCCACTTATGGATGATGGAGGCCGCTGTGCTCACTGGAACTTTCAGAGCAGCAGAAATGTTTCTGTAACCTTCCTTAGCCATGTGCTTTGAGACAATCCTGTCACGGGGTCTACAGACCTCCTTTGTCTCCATGTTTGATTTGTGCTTTGACATGCACTGTCAACCCTGGGACCTTATATAGACAGGTGTATTTGACAGATTGAATTCACCACAGGTGAACTCCAGTGAAGCTGCTGAAACATCTCAAGAATGATCAGTGGTGACAGAATGCACCTGAGCTCAATGTAGAGCTTCACAAAGCAAAGGCTGTGAATGCTGATGTACAGGTGATTCTTCAGGTGTTTATTTTAATAAATTTGCAACAATTTCAAAAACTTGTCATTATGGGGGATTGTGTGTAGAATGTTAAGGAAATAAATCAATTTAATCCATTTTGGAATAAGGCTGTGACATAATAAAATGTGGAAAAAGTAAAGTGCTATGAATACTTTCCAGATGCGCTGTATTGACCTTATTCCGCTCCGCCCACTTTTAATACTTCGCTCTTCCGCATTTTGTCATCCAACTTCCGGTACGCTGACACAGTACATCAGATGACTGTTTCTGAAAGTCATTACATAGTGTATAGTTAGCTGTCATTTTAGAGAAATGGCATATAATGCTAGTTCAGTGAATGTTTTGAGCTGGGAGTACGGTGAAACCTCCCTGCAACCATCAGATGGTCTCATATTGCCTCATCCATCGTTACCGTTAATGTGGGTAGACGATATGAGCCAGAGGTAACTTACGGGGATATTTTTAATGAGTTTGTCCTGTCACGAGGAGTAGATGGAGCGTTTATGAAGACTTATAAAAGTACAGAGGCCTACCGATATTTACACAGTGGGAAAGTTGGTGGTGTTCTAATACACAGTGAGGGGGATTTCGTCTATTTAAAAGCAAATGTGCACCCCAGCCAGTCCAGGCCACTCAGCGTGGGGGCTACTTAGTAAGCAGAGATCAGTGGAGACTACAGGATGTTCATGTATTGCTGGTTTAGGAGGGTCCTGTAGCCACGCAGCCTTTATATTATGGAAGGCAAGTAAATATATAAATAAACAGTAATATCCTGTAAGGTCTGTGTTAACATGAGTAAGCCATAAATGTAAACAGTATGCTGACGTATTTGTGTAATAACACACAGCTGCTGACTCGGTTACCATCAGCAGACTGAGTATCTGGTCAGATCTCTTCATTTGTGAGGTGTTGAGCTTATTCTTCAATGCTGAAGTCGCTCGTGTTTGTGATTGTTTTAGAACTTCTGATTCAGTCTCCTATGGGAGAAATGACTAGAAATAATAAACGGCAGAAAGAGGTCAAACTACTCGCTCTACAAACAAGTGTTTGCATGATTATACAGACAAAATAGAATAATATAATAAGAAAACATCAGTGTGAAACATCAAGCAGCAGAACGAGCTGTTTTTAATGTCTAAACATAAATGGAAGTGAATGAGAGCGGAAGTCTCCAGCCAAAAAGACTCAAATGGCTGCGTCCGCTTATACACGGAGGTCAATATAGTATTTTTATTTTTAGAATTTTGCTTTATGCCTCAGAGATACTATTAATCCATCAGATTGAAATTTCTGCCATTGTTATTGTATTTTAACAGCCTCTCTCTTCTGGAGACCTGTAGAAGTGCTCTAAAAACTCAAGAGGAATAAATCAGCTGGATATAAACATGTTGATTTTGTTGTGTAGAGCAGAGAAAACAGAGAGAGTTGTTTAGCGTGTGGTTTCACAGTCAAGTAAAGCACAAACCCAACAGCGTTCCTCAAGCGATGAAAGGCTTCTGCTTCCTGCATGTTAATTGTTTAGTGTGAAGTCTGAAGCGATCATGTTAGCGTGTCACTTACACACCTCAGTGTTTAGATGAGACGCAGACACTAAAACACACTCATGAATACTAAGAACCAACTCTTAAATCTGTGTGAATCTCCATTTAAGCAGAGATGCTGTCTGAAGACTAAGAGGAGACAAAGAGAGAATCACAGTGACGCTGTTTCCATCCACATATATTCATGTGAATTTAGAACAAACACCACAGTGGCTTCTCCTAACGCATCAAACTACATTTCTCTGTCCGATAATTGCCGTTAATTTATCAGGATGTGACAAGTTCTGTTCGCGTCATTTGATGGAAATGCAGCCTTATCCGCAGATGTTTTATGCGATATATATAAATATACTTCGCATATTTTGATTGGAAACATAGTAATCTGAAGAGTAGAGGTTAATGGTGACCGGTTTAATCCTCAGGAGGGATGAAACTCACCGTCTGACAGTGTTCGGACGGTCACGTCTTCAGTGGAGACGCCGGGGCCGTGTTTATTATACGCCACCACCCTAAAACTGTACTCGGTGAACTTCTTGAGGCTCGTCATGGTGTAGGACAGACCCGAGACGTCCACGTCCTGCAGGAAAAACACCAGAGATTAAAACCACAGTAGCTTTACAAAACATGTTTGGGTACTTTGATATACAGTTAGCCCTCCTGAATTATCAGCCCCCCTGTATATTTCTGTTTAATGGAAAGAAGATTTTGTAATTAGGGTAAAGTTAGGGTAATTAGGCAAGACAACCCAGAACAAATATAGCTTAAGGGGGCTAAAAATATTAAAATGGGTTTAAAATGGGTTTAAAAAATGAAGAACTTCTTTTATTCTAGCTGAAATAAAACAAATAAGACTTTCTCCACAAGTAAAAATATTATAGGAAATACTGTGTAAAATTCCTGAATCTGTTCAACATCATTTGGGAAATAAGAGAAAATAAATAAATAAATAAATAATACTAACTTCAACTGTGTATTGAAAGATTGTCATATAATGGTTGTCACACATTATAGCATTTGCATGGTAATCCAGTGTGGTTTAAAAAAACAAAAACAAGAACACAACAGGCATCCAAACAGCTGAGCACAAAATCAACAAATATATCCAGTCAAGCCCAGGGGTTTGAATAAATAGTAAAACATTAAAGAAATAAACAAACACATGGTTTTAGCATGTTTTTTTATTATTATTAAAAAAAGCTTAATTTTAAAAACACTGTATATAAATGTATACAACTGTACAGATGATAATAATAATAATAATAATAGCAATAATAATAATAATAATAATAACAATAATAAAAAAATTAATAATAGTAATAATAATAATAATAATAATAATAATAATAATAATAATAATAATAATAATAATAATAAAATAATAATAATAATAGAAATAATAATAATAATAAAATATATATATATATAATAATAATAATAATACAAAAATAGTAATAATAATAATGATAATAGTAATAATAATAATAATAATAATAATAAATAATAATAATAAGGCGCCACGGTGGCGTAGTGAGTAGCACGTTCGCCTCACAGCAAAAAGGTTGCTGGTTCGAGCCTCGGCTGGGTAAGTTGGCATTTCTGTGTGGAGTTTGCATGTTCTCCCCGTGGTTGCGTGGGTTTCCTCCAGGTGCTCCGGTTTCCCCCACAGTCCAAAGACATGTGGTACAGGTGAATTGGGTAAGCTAAATTGTCCGTAGTGTATGTGTGTGAATGAGAATGTATGGATGTTTCCCAGAGATGGGTTGCGGCTGGAAGGGCATCTGTTGCGTAAAACAAAATGCTGGATAAGTTGGCGGATCATTCCGCTGTGGCGACCCCAGATTAATAAAGGGACTAAGCCGACAAGAAAATGAATGAATGAATGAATGAATAATAATAATAATAGTTATAATAGTAATAATAATAATAATAATGAATAAGAAATAATGAATAATAATAATATTAATAATAGCAATATTATTAATAATAATAATAACAACAGTAATAATAATAATGAATAGTAATAATGAATAATAATAATAATAGCAATAATAATATTAATAATAATAATAGTAATAATAATAATAATAATAATAATAATAGTAATAATAATGATAATAATAGCAATAATAATAATAATAATAATAAAAATAATAATAATAGTAATAATAATGAATAGTAATAATGTTTAATAATAATAATAATAGCAATAATAATAATAATAATAGTAATAATAATAATAATAATAATAATAATAATAATAATAATAGCAATAATAATAATTGGAAAATAATTATAAAGTCCTGTGTGGCAAATACCTGAAAAAGTGAGCAAAAAATGTGTGTAAACAAAATTTACGATAGCAAATGTCTGTAAAACTAATAATAAAAACATAAATCCTTGTATTTCTATTAGGGGGTTCAAAATTAATTGTTTGTTCGGTGCACTGCGATGCAGATGTGGACGATTCAGCATCAGTTCAGTAATAGATGATAACTGGTTATTGTGTACTGACGTCATTTATCTCCTATGCGCTATATTGTGGTAGCTTGCTATGGCGAGGGAGCGAGAGTAATTAAAACACTCCAACTACTTAAAAACACAAAAACTCTGCACAATTCACTGCGTGTGTGTTTGCTGGACAGTCTTTCACTGACACTGCAGTTACAGCAGAAGCCCCTGCTATGGAGAAAACCCCATTTCTGTCTCTCTCTCTCACTGTGGACATTTGACCTGCTGGCGGGAGGTAACTTTCCTCTTGGCTGTTACAACGATACTTGTTGATCGAGACACGCTTCCGTTTATCAGTGTTTATCTTCGGTGAACAGCACCAGAGCCAATCGCAGCCCTTTCTGTTGAGTGCGTGAGCAATCATAGAGCTCTCTTAACTAAGCTCAGAAAGGAAGCGCAAGACTTATATTTGTTTATTTTCTATGAATGCTCGTGTTGTTCTGTGCATGTACTTGAGTTCATATATCTGACTGCTTGTATTTAAAGGACAAAACTGTACTACAAATAATATATAAATCTATTTATATATTTCAAGACAAGAATTATTGTGCTGTGAAGTAAAATATAAAATTGTGTAAGGAAAGCATCGTCAATGCACCGAGATAATCGAAGCGAACCGAATTGATGGCATGATAATCGTAACTGAAGCAAACCGTGAGACCAGTGTAGCTTCACACCTCTAATTTCTACAGTACTGCTCTCACCAGTCAGGACAGACCAAGTGGCTGAACATTGAATATGCCTTGCTATGCAAATATGGGTGGTGCTATGTTAATAAGCTCATTAATAATAAACATTTCTAAATATATCAAAACTATTTCAGCATTCATCCACCCTGACCTGCTCAGACTCCTGTCCTTTCTCGATATAGAAGAGTTTGTAGGTCTGGATCTCCCCGTTTCCAGTGACCGGCCTCTCCCAGCTCAGAGAGACGGAGGACGAGCCCACAGACACAACCTGCAGATTGGGAGCCGGACCCGGGACCTGAACTGAGAGACAGAACAACATACAGTCACTTACACATACGGCAATATTCAATATATCGGCATAATGAACATGCATAATATTGACAGAGGTAATAATAATAATAATAATAATAATAATAACTAGTGCTGTCAATCGATTAAATTTTTTTTTACTAATTAATCGCACAATTTTTTGGCAATTAATCGCGATTAATCGCAATTAAAAGACTGAATTTTTTAGATATGTAAATGTGAAATGTAAATAATAGGGCTGTCAATTGATTAAAAAAAAATAACTAATTAATCACACTTTTGTTTGTGATTAATCATGATTAATCACGAAAAGCTGTATTTATTACAGAAATAAAAACACAGGCATGTAAGTGCCATTTAAATTTTAAAACAATCAATGCCAATAACTAACAAAAATTATTTCCATGTTGGATTCTATGTGAACTACAAAAAATACAGGCATTGCAAATATGGAAATTGGATAAAAAATTATAATAATAAAGTATTGAATACAGACAATTGTATTCATTGTAAAGTTGTTTTGCGAGTTGAGAACATTAATTATAGTCCTCCTTAGCATTTTGGTAGTTGCTAAGACAGTCCAGTCTGTTGACATGTGACCTAAGAGTGAGAAAAGTCTCTCACAAGCAGAATCACCGATTTCGGTGCTTAATTTCTGTGCCACTGATGCTGTGACAAGGACGCAAGAAGCACCAAGGGGTACATCAAAGTCACGTACTAAAGACTATAGGCTAGACTTCTTACATGGACTTTGGTCACGCCATCTCTAAACGTTCAATTCTAAACTGCTTTGAGCGACTGTCTGCGATGTTAGGCGTTTAATCTTGTTGTTAGGATATCCACACATACACAAACACTCTCTCTTACACACACACAGACAACGCGGGCAGTACAGTGAGCTCACACGGTATAAGCGACTCCCTTCAGAGTCATCAACGCGCACGGTCACGTTCATCATCGCGCCGCCCTCAACCCGAAAGTGAAAAAGAAAGTGACCGGTTCGCGGATGAACGTGCAGACCGGGAGGGAGGGAGTAGGTGTTGCGGATTAAGCTGGATTTATACTTTCGCCTGGCGCCACATCGCTCGACTCCGCTGAGTGCGAGCGCACCTCAAGGCTATACTCGCCGAGGGAGGGGGGGTTCGCTCACTATTCTGTCGGCCGCCTAGGTCGCCTCTGTGGACGCGCCGGCCCTGAACACACGTCGGTCACAACAGGAAATAAGAAAAAACTGCCGCTGCGTTAAATGCGTTAATTTTTTTAACGCGTTCAATATTTCAAATTAATCGGCGTGCGTTAACGCGCTAATTTTGACAGCCCTAATAATAACTCATTAATAAAGTCATCTGGAATGGCAGAGAAAGCGTTCCTGCAGGACTCCCAGAGCTCATCAAGATTCTTTGGATTCATCTTCAACGCCTCCTCCTTCATCTTACCCCAGACATGCTCAATAATGTTCATGTCTGGTGACTGGGCTGGCCAATCCTTGAGCTCCTTGACCTCCTTTGCCTTCAGGAGCTTTGATGTGGAGGCTGAAGTATGAGAAGGAGCGCTATCCTGCTGGAGAATCTGCCCTCTCCTGTGGTTTGTAATGTAATGGGCAGCACAAATGTCTTGATCCCTCAGGCAGATCTCTCGCACGCCCCCATACTGAATGTAACCCCAAACCATGATTTTTCCTTCACCAAACTTGACTGATTTCTGTGAGAATCTTGGTCCATGCGGGTTCCAGTAGGTCTTCTGCAGTATTGGTGATGATTGAGATGCATGTGTGATGATTGAATCCACCTTTTGCCACTTTTCCAAATGATCAACTAGAAGGTCAAGTTATTATTTGTTGCGCTTACATCTGAGATCCACGACAAGACTTTTGTCAGGTAGTGTATTTGGTTAAAAACAACACTTGATAGCGTCATAAAACTACAGTCACTCGTACAAATCTGAACACGCACACAAAAACATCCTGAAGTGAATGTTTCATAAAGTTTGAGAGTGAAGAAGTGAGAGCAGAAGTGTGTGTGTGTGTTTGAAACACAAAGGACCACTGAAGTCATTCCTTCAGTCTCCTCCACTGCTTACAGTTCTACTTGAAGACTCTCTTTTCTTTTGTTTGACACTTTATTTCCTCTGCTTTGGCAAACTTCAACAGCTCGTGGTGACAAAAGACGACACGTTTCAACCCACCGCAGCTGGATACTTTAAATAATGACAATATCACATGCTAAAAGAAGACTGCTCCGGCGAAACGCGGCGTCTAAATCCCACTGAGGATATTTCCACGCTTCTGACGAGTGAAATGCATTGTGGTCCATGTGTGGGATGCAAAGGAAAAGGAGGAGCTGTGACCTAGAAAGACCTGGAAACTGTACTGCCTTCGTTTGATTGGTCCGTGTAAAGTCAAAGGAGACTAAAAGCCCTTTGATTTCAGGAGTTTGGATTAAGACTAACAGCACAAACTTTATCGGAGACGTGTTGAGGATGTTGTAAAGGGAAATAAAATAATTAAATTGTCAGGGAAACAAAGAGCTCTCTGTCAGATACTGTACAACACATTCTCAAACACATGATCTGACTCTAGGCTTTAATTGGATGAGTTGCACATGAATAAAACACTCAAAAATACTTATTTAAAGGAAAATGGGAGCTAAAACTAAACACCATAATTGAGGATGAGGTCTGGATTGAGTTATGTGAAGGATGTTATAAAGGAATTAATGGCCAGTTATGGAAAGAATTTGGTTGGAAAGTAAAAATGAGGTACTTTAATTCTCCTTTTGTAATTTCTACATATATAAAGGGCCAATCTGTTGCTTTGTGTTGGAGAAAATGTGGTAAAATTGGAGATCACACCCACATTTTTGGGACTGTCCTAAGATTCAAGAATTTTGGAAAAATGTTAAAGAAATTGATAAGATATTAGATATAGAAATACCCCTGGATCCAGTTATGTGCTCACTGGGAGCACTGGCTAAAGAAATGTTCAATGATTAAACAAGATTTGTCCTGAGGATATTATTACTGGTTACACAAAAAGATGGAAGAAGGTTCTCCAAATGTGGCTCAGTGGATTCAGAGACTATAACAGGTCTATATAATGGAAAAAATGACTGCATGCCTACAAATGAAGACTGATATTTTTCTGAAGAGGTGGAATAGTATTACGACATATTTAGATATGTATATTTAGAGGTTACTTAACCTATCACCACTGTAATTTGAGGTAACTACAATATAACAATGTAACACAATGTAATGATGCAAAAATTATCCCCTGAAAAGTATGATGGCAGTACCTTTTTTAAAAAAATAATTAATTAATTAATTAATTAATATTTCATTATAATTTCATTATTATTATTTTTTGTTATGTATTTCCCTATCTGTAAGGGATCACATTGTTGGGAAGGGGCTGTTCTGTAAAAAATATATTTTGAAAAATCTTCAATAAAAAGTAAAAAAAAATTTAAAAAAATACTTATAGACAGACTTAAAAGGCACATTATCTATTAAAATTAAGGTACAAATTAAGCGGTGAACAGAAAAGCAGACATTTTGAAGAATGTTGGAAACCTGTAACCATTGACTAACACATACAGTAAATGTTAATGGTTACAGGTTTCCAACATTCTTTAAAGTATCTTCTTTTGTGTTCAAGAGAAGAAAAAAAACCCTCAAACTGGTTTAAAACAAGTAAGTAATTGTTAATTAACACTATTCCAATTTATTTATTCATGGGGGGGGGGGGGGGTATTATATTTAGAGGTTACTTAACCTATCACCACTGTAATTTGAGGTAACTACAATGTAACAATGTAACACAATGTAACTTGATGCATAAATGTATCCCCTGAAAAGTAATTATGATGGCAGTACCTTTTTTTTTAAATTAATTAATTAATTATTATTTTCTTTTTCATTATAATTTCATTTTTTTTTTTAATTTATGTATTTCCCTATCTGTAAGGGATCACATTGTTGGGAAGGGGCTGTTCTGTAAAAAATATATATTGAAAAATCTTCAATAAAAAGTAAAAAAAAAAAACCAATACTTATAAACAGACTTAAAAGGCACATTATCTATAAAATTAAGGTACAAATTAAGCAATGAACAGAAAAGCAGATATTTTGAAGAATGTTGGAAACCTGTAACGATATGGATTGAACAAATATGGAACAATCTGTTTTCTCACTGTCAACTCAGAAACTCTGGAATGATGTGTATGTGTTTTAAGCGGGTATAACATGACAAAAAAATGAAGTGATGGTTTGCACATCAGTTTGGCAAGTCAGCCACATTTAGTTAAATAATTGCCGTAAAAAACTTGAATTTTGCTCATTTTACATTTATTAACAGTTATACAATATTTAAAGTCTGGATTTTTGACACCTTATTTAAAATATGTGGCTGAAAAACAGCCATTCACTTGTTTTGTTTTTTTTTGGTGGGGCCTGTGAACATTTTGGCAGGGCAAGCAAAAATCAGAACCACTGGCCCGATCAGGTCAGTAGAAAAAACCCTTAGTGTTGAACCCTGCTTAATTATAAACATATTTCAATAAATATCTATAATTGATATTAATAAACCAAATATAACATGCCTTTTGGGTCAAGGATATTAAAAACAAATAAAAAAAGCACCGTTGAACAGAAAAGCAGATATTTTGAAGAATGTTGGAAACCTGTAACCATTGACTAACACATGCTATAAAAGTCAGTGGTTACAGGTTTCCAACATTCTTCAAAATATCTTCTTTTGTGCTCAAGAGAAGAAAAAAAAACTTAAATTGTTTTAAAACAAGTGAGCAATTGTTATTTTACACTATCCCTTTAAAATGAGCCAATTTTTTTCAATACACACACACACACAAACTAATAAAGCAATCCAACAGCAGGAGGTTGTCCTCCCATTTAACAACGCACAGAACAAAAACCTGAGCTCACATCCTACACCTCACATTACTGACGCCCAGATGCAGCTTCTGTTTGCTTGAGTCTGGATGATATCTGCGGCTGCACGATGTATGATTTCAGCACAACAGTCACATCACAGCATCTGCAACCCGTCCAATCAGGATTATAGTTGAGCAGGACTTAAAAACACCCCTGAGTGTGGAGTAATTCCAATGTTTGGCCATAAAGTTACCTCTAAAAACAGCCTCATTTGCATCTTTTAAGGCCTGTGACTGTACGCATTTCAAGCCAGTTTATAGTAACTCAAGAACAATTAATACAGTGTACCAATGAAGGTTTCACAGTGTTATTTCTGTTACACTCACTGATTTAACTTGTGCACCTGAATACTGTTAGACTCTCAGGAAAACCATGAAGCATTTATCTGACTTGTAACTTTGCTTTCAATACAAAATCCTCATATTTACATCCAAATTGATCCTAAAATGATGAATTCTTCCCCCATAGAGCGGTTCATTTGATCAGTTGAAATGATGCTCAATATCGCACTATGCGTCGCAGGGAAATGAAATCTTGCAGTGTGAGTTTTTTCCAGTATTATTCCACTGGCCTCTCCTGAGATCCGCTCACAGGAGCCTCTATCCTGACAGCTCTGACCAGACCTGAGCTCTCGTCTCCTTCATACTAGTCGCCTGTGTCCAGCAAAACCTTCCTGACAGATCGGCATGTTTACACTCCTGCAGCCGGACAGAAAACAAGCAGCCGCTGGAAAACGAGGAACCTCAGAGCTGGCAGACCTGTGTGTGAGTGAGTGAGTGAGTGTGAGGCGCAGTAAAACTACTTTTATTTGTGTGTGCGTGTGTGTGTGTGTGTGTGTGTGTGTGTGTGTGTGTCTGTATGTCTATCTATCTATCTATCCGTCTATCTATCTATCTTTCTATATCTGTCTGTCTGTCTATTTATCTATCCATCTGTCAATCTATCCGTCAATCTATCCGTCTATCTATCTATCTATCTATCTATCTATCTATCTATCTATCTATCTATCTATCTATCTATCTATCTATCTATCTATCTATCTATCTATATCTATCTATCTGTCTGTCTGTCTGTCTATTTATCTATCCATCTGTCAATCTATC
>CAIGQQ010038644.1:1446126-1463547 GCA_903798035.1 Danio albolineatus | reverse complement strand
TTATTTTTTTGACGTTTTTATAAAGCAGGCCCAAAGCCCGATACGCGCGCTAGCTATGACATGAACATTGGCAAATGTGACTTTTTTTGACGTTTTGATTTATTTTTTTGATGTTTTTATAAAGCAGGCCCAAAGCCCGGTACGCGCGCTAGCTATGACGTGAAAATTGACCCGAAGCCCAGCCCGAGGGGCACAAAAAGTTGGGCCCCGACAGGCTCGGGCTCAAATGCAGGGCTCCAACTGACGCGCACCTCTCAAAAAAAATTAACTACACGTTGCAACGACACTTAGCACAAGCTCTTTGATTAATCGGTTAAGTAGCGGTGATGAGCACGGGCGGAGTTGAGAGTTGTGATCCAGATGGAGCGAATTTTAGTGTACCGTAAAGGAGCTCTAGATGGAAACTTTTGTTTTGTGTTCACCTTATGATTAAACTTGTTGCACGTCTGCTGGTTCCCACCTCTGAAAGAGCGAGTTTAAGCTACTTGTAGCGTTCAGAAAAAACTAAATACTCACTAAGAAACCTATTAAAGTGCTATAGAAAGTGCTATTATAGAGCCACACATACAGCATGCAGAAGTATAAATGCACAGCTACACGCAAGGCATCCGCCATGGGTCACATCGATCACTTGACGCAGAAGTATAAACCAGCCTTAAGATGTAAATCACTCATGTTTAACGTTTTACATCCATGTCTGGGGTCATCATTATGCACTTAAAACCTGCCGGAACTACTTTAGCTGTGCGTTTATACTGGAAATAAACAACTGCACACCTTAGAACTTACATCAGCCAATCAGAACCAAGCATTCAACAGCCCCTGGGTCTGCGGCACGTGGAGTGAGAGTAATACGATTACAGACAGTCCAAACACATCATATTCCGGCACATGCTTTGGTTTTCTGAGTAACTTTTAAAGGCAGCATTAACAGCGTTTTACACAGCTCTTTAAAATCCTGCTAATCTGAGAGGGAATCCGGCTGCAATCTCAGCATGTGAACAGCGGCTTCTAAAATAACCACGCCACAAGAGTTATGAGTCACTTCACATGCTGATATTAAGAGATTAAAACGCCAGTGTTTAATAACCCAACGCTGCCTTTCACAGCAGAGATACTGCAGGAAGAGTCGGTCACTCCATAATTCTTATCTCTCAGAGACGCTCTTAAAAACAGCAGTGCGTTATTTATTCCTCCAAAGTCACAGCCAAGCGCTTGCCAAAGACACACGGATAATGACTCAAACACAAGAAATGTCTTTTAGTAGAGGATAAAAAAACGTGCATTGGCATTGAGAGTGCAGCATAAATTAATCACTTCAATGAAAATAGTACAGGCAAGCATGAAAGAGAGCTAAAAATATCAACCGAGAGAGTTTGTCTCGATACAAGTTAAGATCTGCGCAGAAACTGGTGATTATCACAATAATATTGAAAATGCATGAACAGAAATACATTAACCTAGAAAAGCAATAAACTGGATTTATATAAAAACATCCCCAAAATCCAGTTTAAGTAATTATAAATGTATGATTTACCCAGAAATTAAAACATGATGCTTACTTTTAATTAAACTATGACCTTTGGTGAATAAAAGCAAGTCTATGGCCATACAGACCATGTGAAAGCCCCTTAAAATATGTAAATCAAAAATACATCCAGGCAAAACTACACTACCTGACAAAAGTCTTGTCGCCTATCCAAGTTTTAGGAAGAATAGATAATAACTTGACTTCTAGTTGATCATTTGGTATCAGAAGTGGCTTCTGTGAAAGGCAAAGGCTTCTAGATTATGTTTATTTTACCACAATAACATATGATCATGCCTTGATTTTATTTATTTCATCAGGACAGTGCGGTCTGACTCTGCTTAGACAAACAGAAAAATGTCCAGTATAGAATATAAAGTCATGCTGCAGTGGAAACAGAATGAATATTGTGCATGACTCCCATGAGCTTGGAGGACTGCATCCACACATCTCTGCAATGACTCGAATAACTTATTAATAAAGTCATCTGGAATGGCAGAGAAAGAGTTCCTGCAGGACTCCCAGAGTTCATCACGAGTATTTGGGTTCATCTTCAATGCCTCCTCCTTCATCTTACCCCAGACATGCTCAATAATGTTCATGTCTGGTGACTGGGCTGGCCAATCCTGCAGCACCTTGACCTTCTCTGCTTTCAGGAGCTTTGATGTGGAGGCTGAAGTATGAGAAGGAGCGCTATCCTGCTGAATATCTCTCCTGTGGTTTGTAATGTAATGGGCAGCACAAATGTCTTGATACCTCAACTGAATCTGTCTCATTTCAGAGTCTGCTACTGTCCACCAGAGGTGACATTTCGGTCCCGGACGCATGCTTTCAGAGCCTTTCTGAATAAATGAATGAATGAATGAATGAATGAAATACGCTGTTTTCCAGCAAGGCAACCCGAGGTTCTGAAATATAAATGGCTAAACTGGCATCGGGCAGGTTAAAATGACCAAAACAAAGACAGCGCTCCGGCACGGAAAGCACATTTTCATAGCAGTATATCTGACTACAGAATTGTTTTTCAAACAGAAATGTTTACTCTGAAATATCTGCAAACATTTGACAGTATTTTTATGCTTTAGAAGAGTCAAAAACTGACATACAGCACCTTTAACCAAATTAATTAATTTCAATTGAATACTAATATCTTGCGAAAAAACTAGTAAAATATTATGTGCTGTCATCACGGCAAATTAAATTAGTTATGAGCAGTGATAGAGAATGATAAGGAGGTGGTTGAGACGAATGACTTTGACAGAGATCATCGTTTTGAATTTAACATAACCTTTTGTTTCTTTGTTTAATTGCTGAGCTACAAACTAAAATTAAAGGATTCAATTAAATCCTGTAAATAAATCCGATTTTTAGAATGTAAGATATCTGCGAGCAAATCAAGGTAAAGGCAGGAGCAGCTCGACTACTGTATTCTGCATTGAACTCCATTGTGTTATAAATTGGATTAAGTTTTTATAAGTTCATAATTAAATGTTATAAATGACATTGCATTAGTCAATATGTATTAAAACAGCATTTTCTAGTTATTTTTTAAATATTACCGAATAAATTAGAAAATGGTGTATATATTTGGCCCACAGCCCTCAATCAAGTTTGCTTTTTGGCCCTTTATAAGAAAAAGTTTGGGCACCCTTGCTCTATAGAAATAAAGATTAACTGAATTAAAAAATATTAAAATTATTATGTGTTGAAAATCTTCTCTGTTATACAGCACATAGTTTAAAACGATTAAAATAATTTCAATTTATCTATCATCAAGTGTGTCTTTAATGCACAGCCCAGAGACTGCGACAGTAGGTCGTTTATGTGCTTCCACAGACGTTCAGGAAGCATAAAAATGTTCAAACACACACCTGCATGAGTGTTTATCAAAACATGCAACTTTACACACCTAAACGCCCTCCTCCCAATGTGTGTTTGTGTTACTGCCTGACATAAAGGGGTTTATTTTTACCCATCAGAACCCAAATCAGATTTCCTGACTTCCCATGAGAGACTCGACTTCCTGAGCTCGGTAACATAAGTGCGTCAGTACCTGTAAAAGAGGTGAAAGAAGCTAATGGAAAAAAGAAAATAAAAAAAAACATCAGAATGTGTGTGTGGATGGCCCGAGAGCGTCTATTTCAGCTCAGATCAGCAGGAGGGAGTGAAAATAACAGCTCATATCTGAGGTGAAGAGATCATGAACACACACACACACTCACAAACACACACACACACACTCACCCCACCGCTGCCTGCTTTATCTTCCTCATGTTATACTGGATTTAAAGCACTGCTAGCATCTGTGTCGTGCACAAATAATAACCCTAATTACAAAAGGCAATTATGATATGGCTCAAGTTCAAGAGTCAGATCAAAGGTAGTTTCAGCTTCAGACGGTTCGACCAGATCTAATGCAGGCCGCGCACACACAATACAGACAAGCTTTAATCTCAATAGCCGTGTTTATATTTAAAGATGTGCATTACATTTAAGTGCAAAATGGAAACATTACAATTAGGCATGGGCCTAAGATTCTGACGGTATGATAACCTTGGATAAAAATATCACGGTTTCTCGGTATGACAGTATTGTGTTTACTGCTCTAAAATATATCCTTGTTAAACACCTGGTTAAAAACAAAAGCTTTTTCCCCTTTGAACACAGTATATTTTATTTTGAGAAACATTTAAAGTATTTTGGAGCAGTAAATATGTCAGGCTAAATAATGAAAGTGAATCATTGACTTCTGCTGTCTTCATTAGTTTTAAAAACACTTGAAAAGCTGAGACGCTCACTAGATTCCTCTTATAAGACTTGGAATTCCTTTCTTGATTACATCAAAGGCCTGCCTATTACACCTGGTGCTGGCAACCTGTAACATTTAACATTTACCATTTTATTTGAAGGGTTTTTGTCTTTCATTATTATTATTATTTTAGTTATTATTGTTTTTCCCATCTGTATGTGGTTATCCTGATGTCATGTTCTCATGTATTTTCTTAATTTGGTATTGATTGATTTATTGTTGTTTTGTTGAGTTAATGAATGAGAGGTTAGGGGATGGGATTAATAATGGACGATACATTACTGCTTACCTCTTAATATTTAATTTGTATTTGTCATACAATACAAGCAGATTTCTTTACAATTAAAGCATTTAAATCTTTGGATATATTTTCTGCTGGAGATACTGTCGTCCTAAAAACAAAACCCTGACTTTTCCAAACCTTGATAACGGTTATCGTCCCATGCCTAATTGCAATAAACATTTCTGAATAAAGTAGCACGAGTCAAAGAGAAGAAAATAAGACCCTTCCTGATAAACTGGCGGAAAATATCAGACAGAAAAATGATGTTTGTGTGGTTGGAGAAGCCACTGTGGTCTTTTTTCTTCTCTAATAAATGATTCAAGTCTCAAGCCTGATTTATTTATTCATTTATATAAATATATATATATATATTTTTTTTCTTTTTCGAAAGTTAACAATACAGAACATAAAAACTAAGCAGCAAACTAACTAAAGTAAAGCATACACACACTGTATATACAAAATAAATAAGTAAATACAAATAAATAACTAAATAAAAAGGGTCAAGCCTCATTTATACTTTCACTTGTCACTGCGTCGCGCACCTCCGCTGACCGTGCATGCACCTCACGAAACGCATGAGGCTTTTATGTTTGATGTATTCGCATTTGTAATATTCTTTACCACAACAGGGGGCGTTCAAAAGAAACCCAAAGTAAAATCAGAAGAAAAACAGAAAAGTAGGAGGTTTGCTATCAAACTAATTACTTCTATAATTTATTTTAATGATTATAATTTTTTTTTAAATAACCATTCAATATTTATTTATTTATTTTTATTTTTAAATCAAACTTTGTTGCATTACTTGCTTCTGTTCATACCTCGAACAGTTTTACCTACTAAGGTTTATTAAAATATGAATGACATCAGAACATGGGTTGCTCTACAAATATATTTTTTATTATAGAAAAAATAAACCATTATCACCAATAAAGTGCAGAAAAATAGGGCATCAGTGTGTTGTAAACCAATCCGATCAAATATTCATTTTCAGTTATCAAAATATTAGAAATAATTTGTTAAATAATTTGTTAAAAACATATTTCTGTAGTTAAATAATCTGTTTTGGCTTTAAAGAGCCCCTATTGTACACTAAAAAGAGTCATATTTTGGTTTTGGGGGTCTTCATCAACAGGGTGATCTGCATCCATGGTCAAAAAACACTTTTATTGCTGATAATATTATTAATATTATTATTAATATTTTTATCTCATTATCCCAGTGACTCCCATATGATTCGTTCAGTGATTAATTTGTTTCCAAACCCCACCTTAAGTCTGGTTTATACTGCTGCGTCAAGCGATCGCAGTGACACACGGCGCATGCAACGCGTGCATTTGTACTTCTGCGCGCTGTGTGTGCTGCTCTGCAATAACACTTCCGAAACGCTAGCTGTCAGTGAGGTGTTTATGTTTCTCTGTGTCGAGTTTCTTTGCTGGTGTTTTGTTTTTTTTCTGAACGCTACCTTAATGCTACTACGCTCGCTCATTTTGAGGCGGAAACCGGCGGATGTGAAACAACTTTATTCATAAGTTAAACACAAAGCAACAGTTTCCATCTAGAGCTCCTTCACGGGACACGACACTTGTAAACACTCACTCCATCGGGCTCTCACCCCCTCCCACACTCATCAGCTCGACAAGCCGACCAACCACAGGGTCTGCGCTATGCGTCGTTTCGACGTGTAGTTACATTTTTCAAGAGGTGCGCGTCAAGCATCGGCCACGGCGATCACGCACAGGCTGCGCCGTTGTTTACGCGTGTGCTTGACGCAGAAGTATAAATCAGCCTTTAGCGTGATGCTAATCTGCGCTGATTGAACCGATGACAGTCTGTTGCGATTGGTCAACATCGTTCAGCGCCACCACGGCTTATCAATATTAAAGTAGTCAGAGTGCATAGTGTATGTGTGAGCATTCCTGCCAACACTGCCATTTTTCCCGGAAGTCACCTGTATTTCAGACCCATCTAACGGCACCCTCCCGATTAGTTATTTCTCGCGGAAAATTTCAACCACCCCATGTCCCGGTGCTCCCTATGGCCAGTCCGCCCCTGCATACATCAATAGTGTTCTGATCCTTCCTTTAATAAACGGTCGACGAATCCCCTGTTATAAGCGTGTAGATTTCCTCAGAGGGAACACAGCACAAGGCTGGGCTATAATGCTGAGGCATTTCTGCAGAAATAAACCTCAACCACTCAACCATCCTTACACTTCTAATAATAAACAGCTGAGCACAGCGACTTCGTGACATGATTTAACCGGCGTCTGCTACAGTGTTGTTCTTCTTCTTCTTGCTACAGTATTTGTGGGCGGGGCTGGGAGTTTTAATTTTCCCAGGTTTGTGTACGCACAAATAGGCGGGGCTTAAGTTTCGTATCCGGCTAAAGACTCGTTATCAAGAGGATTCATTCAAACCACTATGAGTCGACACTTTTATAGATGAATCAATAGTTTTATACACTGTGCACTTTCAGATTTTAGTGAAGTGAAGAGGTCTGCCTATGTCATCATCTTACAGCGATGAAGCCCTTCCTCTGATTATCAGAAATAACCGTGATATTGCAGCTCATGTAAACACTCATTGCACCTTGAACGCTTCGAATGCTTTCATCCAAAGTATGATTAGATGTATATGGATGTAAGGTAAAGTATGCCAAATGCATAGACGTGAAAGCAATTATCCGCACTTCAACGTCTGGAAATAGAAAACGGACATTCTGACCAGGAAGCCTCATTCATAAACCATGAGAAAACCATTATATGCAAATCAGCACATTCAATTCAGCGCTGCAATTATGTCAGAGCAGAGGATCTGAGAAATAGTTTTTTGTGAGGGCCACTTTGCAATAATTTCTTTTGTGTTTTCTGCAGCTCTTTTTGCATGAATCATAATTGTGCTGCTTGGCAATTATTGTGGCATTATTTACTTGCCTACATCACGCTTCAGAAATGTGGTTGGTCACAATTAATCAAAGAAATTTAAAATGATTTCTATGAGTTCCAGTGCAGTGGCTTGGCTGAAATCACATCTCGAGCAAAAAAAAGATCATTGACTCCCACAAAAAAAAAAAATCAGCACAGAGATGCACATAAATAAACTAAAACCAGGCTTTGAAGTTCCTCCTCCACAGAGGAAAACGTTGTCTAGACATATGTGCACTAAACAGTGTCGCTATTAATTACATGTGGGCCTGTTCAGTCTGTTTGCGCTGAGCTGAAGCCGGGTTGCATATAAAAACATGAAACAAATCTTTTCAAAGTTGCTAGAGCAGCCGACTGCGGTATTGGTTACCTAGCAACCAACAGTAAACAAGGCAAGCATAATGGAGACAGCTGATTGGTCATGCGGGTGTAATGTTCACTAGGTCAGAGTGAAGCAAGCGTGATGTTTTTAACGTGGTTTTGGACTTGATATGTGAACAGCCCCATACAGATTTAACCTGAGAGATACAGTACAAGCACTGATCTAGAATAGACACGTGATTACAAGCTGCGCGGGGCGATTACAACTTATAACACACAATTAAACACATATTTAGCAAACTCCACAAAACCAGGCGACAATTTCTGATCTGGAGGAAGAAGAAACTGGTCTATTTGAACTGTAAACGTTACTGACACAATACTTGCCAAGCAGCACAATCATAATTGTGCTGCTTGGCAATTATTGTGGCATTATTTACTTGCCTACATCACGCTTCAGAAATGTGGTTGGTCACGATTAATCAAAGAAATATCAAATGATTTCTATGAGTTCCAGTGCAGTGGCTTAGCTGAAATCACATAGAGCAAAAAAAGATCATTGACTCCCACAAAAAAAAAAAAAAATCAGCCCAGAGATGCACATAATAATAATAATAATAATAATAATAATAATAATACATCTTATTTAAAGGCGCCTTTCTGGCAACTCAAGGACACCGTACAATGAAACAAGAACAATAAAATACTAAGAAAAATAATATTAAAATACACAACAATAGTGCAGGTACAGATTAAACATTAAAAGCCATCTTAAATAGGTGGGTTTTGAGTTTTGATTTGAATAATGTAAGAGAGTCAATGTTTCTGATGGCAGGTGGTAATGAGTTCCAAAGCTGGGGAGCAGAGCGGCTGAATGCTCTATTGCCCATGGACGATAGACGAGCAGAGGTAACAGACAAGTGAAGGGAAGAAGAAGATCTCAGGGTGCGAGAGGGAGCAGCAATGTGGATGAGGGCAGACAAATACGGAGGGGCGAGATTGTGGATGGCTTTGAAAGTTAACATCAAAATTTTAAAATCAATTCGAAAATGAACTGGTAACCAGTGAAGCTGCTGCAGGACAGGGGTGATGTGATGAGAAGAAGGGGTTCTGGTGATGATACGGGCAGCTGAGTTCTGGACCAACTGAAGCTTACGGAGGGATTTATTAGTGAGGCCAAAGAGAAGGGAGTTGCAGTAATCTAAATGAGATGTGACGAGGCTGTGGACAAGAACAGCAGTGGCGTGAGGGGTAAGAGAAGGGCGGAGACAGTTGACGTTGCGTAGGTGAAAGTAAGCAGACCGGGTGATATTATTGATGTGAGAATCAAAAGATAGGGTGCTGTCGAGGATGACACCCAGACTCTTGACCTGTTTAGAGGGATAAATGGAACAATCATCAATAGAAAGAGCAAAGCTGTCAGTTTTGGAGAGTGTTGATTTGGTACCAACAAGCAAAACCTCAATTTTTGAACTGTTTAATTTGAGAAAGTTAAGAGAGAGCCAAGATTTGATTTCTGCTAAGCAGACTGTAAGGGATGTAGGTGGAAAACAAGAAGAGGGTTTGCCAGAAAGATAGAGCTGGGTGTCATCTGCATAGCAGTGGAACTGTATGTTATATTTACGTAGAATATTACCAAGGGGAAGGAGATAAATGATGAAAAGCAGGGGTCCCAGGACTGAGCCCTGGGGGACACCCGAAGAAACTGTAAAATGCTGAGAAGTGAATGATTTAAGTTGAATGAACTGAGTGCGGCCAGAGAGATAAGATTTGAACCAGTCAAGTGGGATATTGGTGATGCCAAGAGAAGATAATCTATTGATGAGGGTGCTGTGACAAATAGTGTCAAAGGCTGCACTCAGGTCAAGGAGAATGAGAACAGATATTAGTCCAGAATCAGCTGCCATAAATAGGTCATTGGTGATTTTAATTAGGGCAGTTTCCGTGCTGTGAAGTGGGCGGAAACCGGACTGGAACTGTTCATACAGGTTGTTCTGAGATAAGTGGGTTTGGAGTTGTGTTGCCACAGTTTTTTCTAGGATTTTGGAAATATATGGTAAATTAGAGATAGGTCGTAAGTTATTAAAGTTAGATGGGTCAGAATAAATAAATAAATAAATAAATACATAAATAAACTAAAACCAGGCTTTGAAGTTCCTCCTCCACAGAGGAAAACGTTGTCTAGACATATGTGCACTAAACACTGTTGCTATTAATTACATGTGGGCCTGTTCAATCTGTTTGCGCTGAGCTGAAGCCGGGTTGCATATAAAAACATGAAACAAATCTTTTTAAAGTTGCTAGAGCAGCCGACTGCGATATTGGTTACCTAGCAACCAACAGTAAACAAAGCAAGCATAACAGCCGAGCTGTGCCGTTAGCTTGAACTGGAGCAGCTGTGCAACAGGGGGCAGGTGCATCGCATGATGATTGACAGGTTATTGAGCCACTAACAGCAAAAAGTGTGCAGTAACACAGCCATTGACCAATAAAGAAATAATCATACAGCCATTGGCTAAATTCTCCGTCAGTCAAACTAAGTAGGAAGTAACTGTGAGTGATCGACAGCACATGCAGATCGTCTAAACACTCGACAGCTTTGTTTAGATTTCAGTAACTATAACTTTGACTTTTTATTCAGTTTGTGGTCTTATTTTATCTGTAACACTGTAAGCTATGACATCGCCTTGCTTTTTACTACAAAGACGCCGTTTTCACGTGTAAGTACCATGGTAAACAACAGGTCTCCGGTAGAAACGGTGACATAAACAAACGAATAACCATCCATAATCCGTACTATTGTGTCAGTGGACTAAATGTGTTTGATAGGATGTTTTCTGTGGACTCTTACCTTTCGAAAAAAACCTTGATCTACTGCAGTGAATGCGTGTGTGTTTTGATTTACTATGATATTCACTCCATATCTATTAAGCATTTTCTGTAAAACTTACACAAATGTAGCAAATACATCCTTTACAAGCCTCCCATTGAAAAGCAACTAGCTGCAATGGGTGCTTGAGGGTTGTAGCTTTAGAATGATGTATAGATTGTGCAGATTATGTCTGTTCTTTGTGGTGTAATCTATTTATAAACACTGACATGTGGGAAAAATAGCGCCTCAGTGCGACCACGTCGGGGCGCTGGCTTAAGGGTTAAACATGATTCAAGACATCCAAACACACACACACAAAAAAAATGAAAATTTAAGACATTTTAAGGCTTAAAATGTAGTTTTTGAAATCAATCTGAGGACATTAAGACACCGTGCACACTCTGTACGAGTATACTTTAATGAAACGTACCATGCACAGTGAGCTCGGCCTGGATCTCGCTGGTCATATTGCCGCTGTCAGCCTGGCAGACGTATATCCCAGCATCCTCTTCGGTCAGGTTGACGATCTGCAGGCTTCCTCCGCCAATCACAGAGAACCGCTCATGACTGGAAAAAACACAACAGACACAAGGAGACGTTGAGACGACTCTTCCTTTCAGGAAATTTTACCACCGTGTTTTTAAAGGATCGCCAAGCGTTCAGAGCCCGGCAGAGCAATGCGGGACTGAGATGGAATTAAAAAACAGGATACAGTATGGATTTCATTTCCTGTGGCTTTTTCCTTTATGGCTCGATCGCACTGAAAGCAGCTTCCCAGGAGTGTTCACTTAAAAAACAAACTAGCGTTCCTCCGTTCCTCCCAGTGATTCAGGCAGAACGAGACTGAAGAGAGTTAATCTGAGAAACAGAAAGAAGAAATCAATAGGAGAGAGAAAAGAGGACTGAAGGAGAGTCCGCAGGGTCCTCGGAACGCCCTGAACATCACTTTATCTTAAAAGCACAGCTATAGAGGAATGAAACCTTCTCTAATTAGTGAGTTTGACTAAGGTCGGGGAGTAAAAGCAGCCAGGAATGATGTCCTCCCACTTCGACAGAACAAAATCCGCCTGCTCGCTCATCAAGAAGTTTGCTCCAGACAAATCCAGGTGTCAAACTTGAGCTCAAAGTTGGGTTTCATGTAGGAGTAAAGCTGATTTTGGTGTAGACTAGTCGTAAAATCTTATAGAAAGTGTGCCACTAATGCAAAATAATCATTAAAATAAGATACTATTATGTGTAAAAACTGCTACACACACACACACACACACACACACACACACACACACACACACACACACACACACACACACACACACACACACACGTGTCAATGCATTTAGAGTTATTTCATGAACCAGGTTTACATATTCACTTACAACATTACAATAACGACTTCTGTGTCATGCATTATTAGAATATCTAAAAAGAAAGAATAACAATCCAAAAACATTTGGTCAATGTCGTTTAAATATCTAAATTTTGCATCATTGTTATATTATATATATATATATATATAATAAATAAATAAATAAATAAAAACTCACCACTTAGGATGAACTAACAATACAAAAAATAATAATAATAAAACACAGAAACTACTCAATTAAAATGTAAACCAAATTATTAAAATAAAAGGTATGTTTTTATAAATGTTCATTTCATACACACCATGATGGTGTTCGCTCGCACTTATGCTTTTCAAGATGTTTTCCAGCATCCATACCAAAGCAATTTGAGCCAAGTGAGCGTCCAAAAATCACTACAGGACATTAGATGGCGCTTAATGAAAAATACTCCAGTACACAAGGTGGCGCTGTGCAACAAGAAAAAAATCTCACACTTCGTTCACACTGCACGCACGAGCAGCGCATGTTTTTTTGTCCGTGTCCATGTTAACAGTTTGGAGCTTTCATACCACACGCAGAAGCAGCGTGTCAACGCAGAGCGCAAGTGGTGCTAAAACAGCAGTGCTGTTATCATTTCCGCACTGTTTATGCTCAATTAAAGTAACAGTATATTGATAATGAACAAAAACACATTGAATTACATTAAAAATGAACAATTTTAATAAATGCAACAAAAATATCCACTGATTTTTATATATTCCAATAAACTTAAACGTTTAAAAAAATGCAACAAATATTATTTTGGGCCGAAACACAAAACCAGATTCAAAACAAATTTTAGTATAAGTTTTGCTTAAGTTGCACACTAGTTTGATCATGTATAATATCATTATAACTATATTGTATAAATATTGGTATAACTATAGGACTACATCATGCTGACAATCAAACACAAAAGACATAATATCACAGGCGATTGTCCCCGGAGTGCTCCTGAAAAGACACGAATGACGCTTCTCACAGAGAGCTGCAGGTTAAGGAAACAGCATGGGTGGAAGTTGATGCAGGTGGAGGAGTTCAGGTCTCTTGGGGTTTTGCTCACGAGTGAGGGAAGGATGGAACGTGAGATTGACAGGCGGATTGGTGCAGCGGCAGCAGTAATGCGGTCGATGTACCGGTTCGTTGTGGTAAAGAAGGAGCTGAAAGGCATTAACTAGGTTAATTATGTTAACTAGGCAGGTTAGGCTAATTAGGCAAGATATTGTATAACGATGGTTTGTTCTGTAGACTACTGAAAATAAAATTAGCTTAAAGGGCGAATAATTTTGGTAACTAGATAGAATAGACAGAGATTGATTGATCCGTGCAACAGCCGCCGATCAGCTGCTTCTGCTCTCAATATGTGCTGCTTCAGCTCTGCTTGCACGTGCGGTGTGAAAGAGGCATCAGACATAAAAAAAATGACACTTACACCTTATTTTGTGCATCAGTGTACACACTCGCATTAGTTCAGTCGTGAGGCATTAAAAGTCTGTTATAAAAATCTGCGCTAATCATCCTCATGTGCACAAGCCTTTAGCATTTAAAAAAATTCTAAAAGAGCAAGTAAACAATATTGTAATTCAAACATTCCAACATACAACAACTTAGGGATCCACAAACATTTTCACAACCTTATCATAACGTTATTCCAACGTTGCATCGCCTGATTTCCCTTCTGTAAGTTTTGTAGGCAAAGCAAAGCACCTGATGATGCTATATGTAGTTCGTCTGTGAAGAGAAGCAGGCTCTGAAAAACGAAGTCTCTGAACGGTAAACGCTGGAGATGACAAAAGTCTGAGAGCGTGAACGCTACCAGGAGCCCTGAGAGACCTGATAATTAAACAAGAAATTAAAAAAGAAAGAGGAGTCTATAAAGTACAAAGAGCCTCATTAACTGTCTTTTAGTTGGACATTAAAACAGCAGACGAAAGGAAGGTAACGGAGCATGATGGGTAAAAACTTTAGATTAGCAAACACACTTTCCCTCAATAAACTTCTAATTACTGCTGACTGATAGCAAGTAAGCTGGTTGTTGCAGTGGTTGTGTTTATGCAGGAGGCAGGATTGAAGCGATTATTATTACTAATAAACAGGCAATATGCAAAAAATAAATATTAAATGTAAATTTAAATATATTTATAAATACAGAAATATATTAATTAAAATCAATAAAACCAACCAGTCAGTCACTATTTTCTTAACGCCCAAAAATTAAGAATTTTAATCAGGGTTTATGAATGTTTTAATCAAAAGGCACCTATTTTACCCCTTTTTACAAGATGTTAGATGGTGTCTTCAGAATGTGTCTGTTTCAGCTCAAAACACTCATCAGATTATTTATTATACTGTCTAATGTAGAATCTGCCCATTTTGGTGTCTGAGTACAGTGTAGCTCTTTATAGCCTATGGCTTTAAATGCAAATGAGCAGCTTCTTCCCGTCCACTGCTCCAGCGTGCAGGTCTGCTTCTCATCATGCGTTACGTTAGATAAACAGCAGTCAGTGACAGTAGCTATGTTTGCATCCAAAAATGCTAATTAACTTCATGCACAAAACTAGAATAGAAATATGCATAAAAGATGTGCGAATAAAGCAGTGTTTTCATCCAACGAGTCAAAAAGAAACAAAATCATCACCTCCTGATTAACTCGTGCCAAACATCAAAAACGTAATTTGCTGCGGTAGGAGAAGCTGTGTCAATCTTTTTTCCATTTAATAAATGACTTGTGCCTTAGAAGGCAATCCTGACATGCAGTGAGGTGTGAGATGCGGAGCACAGATGCTCAAATCTGGAGGTAATTAATAATAAAATAACACTAATACTGAAACAGTTAAGGCGTTTTAGAATGTCCAAAACAACATTTCAGATGTTTTACGATGTGCTCAGCCTGCTGGATTATCCATTCACACACATTTTCATCATCACATGATCTCTTACAACAAAATCACATTTTTTAATGCACATACTGGAATTTATTTGGTAAAAGTGTTTCCATTGTAGTTTATGTGCATTTTTTCTTATCGAATAAAAAGTTTATCCTACTCAGTTATGCGCATGCTTTTTTTGTGCATTTTCAAAATTTATGCACATCTTGGCATTTCCATCAACCGTTTTTTATGCGCATATGCAAAATGCACATAAAATTAGGTGGATGGAAACGTAGCTAGTGCCAGACACGGATGAAGCTGAAATAAGGTCATTAGTCAAAAATACCAAGTACGTTTATTTGATGTATTTGTGGTGGAGTTCATTCAAGCCTTTCTGAAATGATGAGTCACACACAAATGCTGTTTGAAGTACACAAACACGCATGCGCACACACACATGCGTTTACTGACACCATGCGGCCTATGTGGCCCTGGTGGAAAACCGCACTCCTATGTCACGTTGCGGTGGGCCTTAATATCAATGGCATTTGGGTCATATTTTAATGTCAGGAAATAAAAAAAAAAAGTGACTTGTTGTGTTTCTATCACTCCAGTATGACAGTGGACACACTATACCTACACACAGTTCTGTCCAAACAGCTAACAAAAGATGATTTTCACTATAGGTGCCCTTTAAAGACTTGCTTAAGATCTTTTTAAAAGCAAGTAATCAACTTTAGAGTTTAAACATTTAATTGATTTCTATTATTTTTTATTCAGTTTACTCAAGATAGCTATGAACTGTAGAAGATGAAAACAACTTTCACTGTACTGATCATACTGTAATAAAAGTATGTTCTCAATAGTGTTTGTCTCGTTTTCAATTGCAATTATTCTGAGAATTTAAAAATCAATATATATATATATTTACTTTAGGAGCAATATATCATGACACTGAAGTGTTATTTGATGAAATGTATTCGAAAGATCTGCAGGGTTATGGGTAAAAATCAAATATCAACTTAATAATGAACAAAAGAATAAACCCAATGTATCTTGAGGCCTTAAATTGCTGACTTTTTACGACTGGCAGAAATCCTGTTTCTGGATCTGCATGCAAATCTGGCTATGAACAAGGTCACGGTGAATCTCTATGTTGCTTTACATAAAACCGCAGCACAAAAACAATCATCTATTTTGCATGATAAACAACAGCATGTGTGTCTAAGAAACTACAAACAATGATTTTCTAGGGTAAACTATCCCTTTGAATCATAAAATAACTCCCCTTGAGAATACTTCATTTGGTACCAAGCGCCACAAACTAAAAAAACACATATGTAATATCTTTATGACATCTGTGACTTGAAATCTTTAAGAATTAAATATATAAATTCAGATTTTTACATAGAAAAATGGGTTTTAAATCCAAATTTAAAAGAACACTTATATTTCGTGGAAATAGGGTAATTTTACAGCCCTTCCAGAGGTAAACGGTTGAGTTGTACCATTTTTTAATCCTTTCAGCCAGTTTTTGCATCTGACGGGAGCACTTTTAGCTTAGCTTAGCATAAATCATTGAATCGGATTAGACCATTAGCATCTCACTCAAATGACCAGAGTTTGGATAATTTTCTTATTTAGAGCTTCACTCTTGACGTTTACTAAGACGGAGAAAATGAAAAGCCTTGTTCTTTATTTCAGACAATTTTCAGGCATTGTGTAATATTGCGCTTCTGCAACCATGGTATAGCAACAAAGTTCCTCGATTGTTACAAAGACTGTATTTAAATTTTTTTTAACTGTGTCCTCTGGTTACTATTGAAAACAGCCATATCACCCTGCAGCCTAAGAGCGGTTAGTCACTGAAGCTAAGCAGGGCTGTGCCTGGTCAGTACCTGGATGGGAGACCACTTGGGAAAGCTAGGTTGCTGTTGGAAGTGGTGTTAGTGAGGCCAGCAGGGGGCACCCAACCTGTGGTCTGTATGAGTCCTAATGCCCCAGTATAGTAAAGGGGACGCATTACTGTCAGTGAGTGCTGTCTTTCGAATGAGACGATAAACCGAGCTCCTGACTCTCTGTGGTCATTAAAAATCCCAGGGAAATTCCCATTAAGAGTAGAGGTGTAACCCCGGTGTCCTGGCCAAATTCCCTCCATCGGCCCTTACCGATCATGGCCTCCCAGTCATCCCCATCCACTGAATAGGCTCTATCACTGTCTCTCCACTCCACCTATATCTGATGTGAGGTGAAACACTGGCGCCGTTGCATCATCCAAGTGCTACACACTGGTGTTGGTGTGGAGAGATCCCCCTCTCATGATTGTGAGGCACTTTGGGTGTATGGTCATACACAATAAATGCACTATATATATATACACACACACACACACACACACACACACACACACACACACACACACACACA
>CAIGQQ010038644.1:1441209-1445103 GCA_903798035.1 Danio albolineatus | reverse complement strand
TATCTATCTATCTATCTATCTATCTATCTATCTATCTATCTATCTATTAATTTATTTATTATTTTCAGTATATGATGTAACTACAGAAGTCTCAAGCTTTAAATAGGAGAATTATCAAATATCAATTGAGCGAGATGCTAATGGTCTAATCCGATTCAATATCTATGCTAAGCTAAGCTAAAAGTGCTCCCGCCTGGCCCGGCCATCAGCTGAATGGATTCAACAATGCTAAAACTCAACTCCTTACCTCTAGGAGAGCAGAAAAACGAGCCTGTTTCCACAAAAAAGTGGAGCTTTTTGTAGTGTAAACTAGCAATTCTGCTACTCCAGGATTTATTATCCTCCATTTCCCAGAATTCCTCAACTCAAAGACCCGTTGTTTGCAAACTGCTTAGAAAAAAATTTTTTTTTTAAAAATAAATGTTTAAAAAGCACATCCAAACACACATAAAGGAGAGATAATAACTGAAAATATGATATTACTATAGGAAAAGAGCATAACAAATCACAGCACTGCGCAAGGAGGAAGTGTTTTGTTGATCATTTAGGCTCCTGCTTGTTTTTGCTGAATGTGCATTAGTGCGGGACGCCTGACTGGATTTACAACACACTTATATTACAGTTTTCCTCCAGCCTGATGTCTGTGGTAAGAAGAGGTCGAGGATATATCATCAACACCCATCCATCTTACAGCATCCCGTCCCGAATACACAAAACGCAGGCATTTCTGGCTGATTTATCCACGTCAGAGAGGACAAAAGCCGCGGTTATCAGGACTCTTATACACCCCCAGAACTCCTGCTGATTTTTAGTAAAGCACTAAACGGCATTCCTGCTTTAATCCTGGACAAACGTGAGATAAGACGCACGGAGATCTGAATCTCTCTGTTCCTATCCAGACACTGTGTGAATGATAAACGCACAGAGGAACTGGCCTGAGATCAGTGTTTATCTGACCTGGAGGCTTTAAATGAGTGTTTATGCAGGGCCGGTAATGAATGAGCGTCTGAGCTGATAAGGAGGGTTTCACACACTGTGATTTGTTTATTCAGTCTGACAATCTTCAGATTAGGCCGAGATCAACATGCCGGAGACGCAAACAGCGGAGGAGGAGAAGAATGTGACTTATTGAGCACTGAAGATGAGGAGCTCTCGGCTGTTCATTCCTGGTGGTGCTCTATTTTTGAACATTAGTTTGTACAATATGGGAAACGGTCAGGATTTACGCTCATTTACTGCTCATTTTGAAGCGATTTAATTGTTTTAAAAATGATAAATAATAATAAAAATAAGTTTTTTTGTGTCAAACAACAGCTTATAAAGACTTTGAAGAGGATGAAAAAATAAAATTAACATTCTTTCATTTTCTTTTCGGCTTATTATTCAGGGGTCACCACAGCAGAATGAACCGCCAACGTATCCAGGATATGTTTTATGCAGCGGATGCTCTTCCAGTTGCAACCCATCACTGGGAAACACTCATACACACTTAAATCACAAACGTACACTACGGACAATTTAGCTAACCCAATTCACCAATGGCACATGTGTTTGGACTGTGAGGGAATCCAGAGCACCCGGAGGGAAACCCAAGCCAACATGGGGAGAACTCCACACAGAAATGCCAACTGACCCAGCTGAGGCTCGAACCAGCAACCTTCTTGCTGTGAGGTGATTGCGCTACCCACTGCGCCACCATGAAGCCCAAATCATTCATTCATTCATTCATTTTCATGTCGGCTTAGTCCCTTTATTAATACGGGGTCGCCTCAGCGGAATCAACCGCCAACTTATCCAGCATATTTTTATGCAGCGGATGCCCTTCCAGCCGCAACCCATCCATGGGAAACATTCACACACACACATTCACACTCATACACTATACGGACAATTTAGCTTACCCAATTCACCTATACCACATGTCTTTGGAGCACCTGGAGGAAACCCACGCAACCACGGGGAGAACATGCAAACTCCACACAGAAATGCCAACTGACCCAGCCTGGGCTCGATCCAGCAACCTTCTTGCTGTGAGGCGAACGTGCTAACCACTCCGCCACCGTGGCGCCAAGCCCAAATCAACATATTATAATTATACTATATAATCATAATAAATCATATATTATTAAACTATTTGTTTTTTTTCTCCACAAATAAATATATAGCATTCTTATTCGATTTAAGATAAAATAATATCTTAGCATGTTCAAAATCAATCTCAAAATGGTCAATTATTTTTTAAAATAAATATATTATTGTTACTATATATAAATATATGCAAAAAATTGCTTATAATAAATGTGATATGGGTAAACTTCATATATATGTATTAAAAGTTTGTTATATATTATATATTAAAAAAAAAAAAAATATATAATATGACTGAAATATAATATTCATAACAATCACACACAGATATGAAATTTAAGAAATTAGGTGCATTTTCCAGATGAAGTTTTGCCAAAATTATGTTTGTTAACTTTAGATGACTGAAACAACTTTATGTCTTATAGTAACCTTGATATGTTTACACTTCATATATAATTTTAAAAGGTTTCTTTACAAAACCAACAACAATACATGAGCAATTCCAGCATTATGGATGTGACGTTTGCAATAAACACTCAAAACGTAAATTCACATAGAAAGTATGAGTTAACATCTGAGTTAATATCAATCTGTAAACATGTTTTGTACTTTAAATGGGGAAAATAAACATGCGTTATGAATGTGACCAAAAATATCTGCAAGTTTACAGTATACAGCGTTCTGTGAATTAAACTGCACAACACAAAAGAAACGTTATTTTCGTGATCATTGATTTTGTTTCATATTTGCATTTAATAGGGGAAAGCGTTGTTATTGATGTGACATCTCTCCGTTATGGATGTGACCGATGTGAAATTGCCACTTGTGTGGCTTTGGTAAATCAAATATAATTGTTTAAAAACATTGACATTAGCCTCTTTCACACAGCGATACCGGTAAATATCCGGAAAATTACCGGAACAACTTTACTGGTAAATTAAAAAAAAGTGCTGTTCACACAGGCAAGGAAAATTCTCGGAAAAGACCATTCACACAACCTCAGCAAAATACCAGTAAATTCTGACATCATTAACCAGAAATGAGCTATAAACGGCTGTGCTGGTGTTCGTAAACACAGAAGTGGTTGGTGGCAACAAAACACAGAAGTTTTGTTGATGGTTTCACATTTATTTAAAGCTTTAGCATTCATGCAGCTGCTTTGTTCCAGAGATATCATAAGACACAAGCGTGAACTGCAGCTAAACGTTTACAGATTTGACTATATAACAAATTCTGTAGATGGATGAGTATTTTGAACAACTTCGATTAAAGCATCTGGAGGAACAGTTTCACATGTCAATATGTACATAGTTTTTGTGCTGGTGCTCACCGGCTGCTTCACGTGAACACAATTTTTTTCATGGCAAGGTTGACATTTAGAATTGCTCACATTTTCTATATATATATGCATACATAAAAATAGTTTGTGTTAAAAATAAACTTGTGTATGTTTATACAATGGGAAAAAAATAATAAGTATTAAACAAGTCACCATTTTTCGCAGAAAAAAATATTTCTAAAGGGGCCGTTGACTTTAGAAAAAGTTTCCCCAGATGATGGTAACAACCAAAGAAATCCATATAAGCAAAGAAAATAAATCTCATTAGCTCACAAATAAAGTTCTGTATAATAAAATGAAACGACACAGGGAAAAAGTAATGAACACATGAAGAAAGGGAGGTGTAGAAAGGCAGTGAAAGCCCAGACAGCAGCTGAAATCTCTCAGTAATTCATTTACACTTCCTCAGTGTAAATGAACATCAGCTGCTTCAGTCCAACATCTACATTAGCAGGAGGATGAAGATG
>CAIGQQ010038644.1:1423709-1436209 GCA_903798035.1 Danio albolineatus | reverse complement strand
CTCATTACATAAACGCACTAAATCGCACTTCAGCAGCGTTTATTTGAGAGCGCACAAGATAAATTATAAAAAATTTTCAAAGTATAGAAATAATAAATTAAAAAAAAAACATATGTGTTTATTAAATATGAAGAATTGGGATTTGAGCCTTGGACAGAAATAAAGGTCTATTATTTTTGGGCAGTAGAATGTATTCATTAAAGCAGTAAAACATATCTATAATAAAATATAATAATAATAATAATAATAATAATAATAACAACAATAATAATATATTTGTTTAAATAAATAAATAAATGTTTCATTTGTAAAAAGAAAAATATTACAGTTTTTTTGGAAAAGCATTGGAAAGGTAACAGAATATTACAATGATAAATTATAACAATTATCTATTAATATCTAAAATTTATATTATATATATAAATAATTTACTTCTTAAAAATTGAATGTAAATTTGTGTTTCATGTTTTCAATTAATCAGTTAATTAGCTATTAGTAAAATTATTTCAAAGTTCAGAAATAATAAAAGAAAACTAATAAACAAATGTGTTCATTGAATATGAAGGCCTATAACTTTTGCACAGCAGAATGTAATCGTTAAAGCAGTACAAATATATATAATAACATAATGATAATGATAAAAATTTTTTTTTTTTAAATAAATAAATAAATATTAATTCTGTAAACATAAAAATATTTTTTTTATTCTTTCTGGAAAAGCATTGGAAAGGGAATAGAATATTGTAATTATAAATTATAATATAATTATATATTATTATGTAAAACATTATATAATTGTAAAGTCGTACGGTTGTCTAATTGAATTATTTAAATTTGAATATAACATTAACATGAATATAACAAATGAATGTAACATTTGTGTTGTGTGTATGTTTTTAATCAGTTAAGCTTCCTTATTAGTAAAAATATATCTTTTTTCAGAAATAATAAGTCCAGAAATAATCAAATAAAACAACCAAATGTGTTTATAAAAATAATTTTTAAAAATTATTATAATTATTATTAATAATAAATGCATATCTTTTAAAAAATAAATAAATATTCAATTTTCTTTTGGAAAAGCATGGGAAACATAATAAAATATTATAATTATAAATATGATATATTACATTATAATTAATAAAAATATTTGAATATTTTAAAATAATATTAGAAATACTAAAATAAAACAAATAAACAACTGTATTAACTGAATAGGAATACAAACAAGACAGATTTAAGTGAAACAAGATAATTAAATAGTAATAATAATAAAGTATAAGTAAAAATAATAATAATAATAATAAAAAAGAAGAAAAAAAGCAACCTAAAATGATTAAAAAGCTGTAACAGCTACGCTAAAATCTCCCAAAGATAATCCTACTGTGGGGAAATAAAACACAAGAGGCTTCGGAAATGAATTCCGACAAAGTGCCAATAAAAAGCGTGTAATCGCGTTTGCACGTCCACAATGCAAACATCGCCAGAGCCGGCGGTGAAATCACATCAGGGTAAATTTACCAGCGCAGAGGGTGTAATAATGAATGACAGAGCGCTGCGCTGCTGACAGCACATTTACATGCGGGACAATTCAGTCCGTTCTCCATTATTCATGTCAACAGCCAACGCTCATCTGGAAAACGGAGGACACCGGCTATACAGCACACTCCGACACACAGAGACACGCTCACTGTACAGGGACTCTGCAGCTCTTATGAGGAGACATTTCAGACTTCAGGAGCTCTTTGAGACCAAAAAAGAAAATTTAAGAGGAAAAAATAATGAAAGAGAAAAGAATACAGCAACATGTTGAGAATGATGTATAATGACTATGGAGAACATCAACATCATGTGTGAACAGCCCCTTTGTGAAGATACCGGTGAATTCGTTCCAGCAATTTTCCGTAAAGAGAAGTTGTAACATTACCAGTAATTTGCCTAAATGTGTGTGAACGCTGAAGGAACATTGCCAGAAAGAGCGCAATCACGCTTAGAACGTGCTGACGTGAGACGTCTATACTCCAGCCAATCAGAACATTCAGACGCATTCACATCCACACTGTTTATGATAATAAAAGCCTTTGAATATTTTTCCAGACACATTTTTCTGCTAGATGTTAGTCTGAGAACGTTTCTATGTTCCTCCTTAATGCCGACTGTGTAAAAAAATCGATAAAAATCGATAAAATGATCGATAAAATGCTTATGATAAACCGCTGTTTGTTTACCTTCGAGCTCCACTTTAGGTGCTTGACACGTGTGCACTTGAAGCAGCCGGTGAGCGCCAGCACACACACACACACTATGTACATCTCGACATGCGAAAAAGTTTATCCATGTTTTCATCAAGGTTATTCACGGTACTTATCCATTCCAGGAATTTGTAATGTAGTCAAATGTGTAAAAATTTAACTGCGGTTCGCACTTCTGCCTTTGGATGTTTCTGGGACAAAAGCAGCTGCATGAATGCTAAAGCAGAGGTTCTCAACCTTTTTTCACTTTGGGGACCACTTCTTTCTCAGATAAAATTTTGAAGGCCCACCTGTCTGATATTTTCTCTAAAATGTTTGTAGAAAATGCTCATTTAAACCTTTATTTACTAACAAATAATATATATATGCCTTCTATTATTATCAGCATTTTATGAAAAATATATAATTTTATTTAAATATATCTAAAATTAAATAATTTTATATATATTTAAAAAATATACACCGTTTCAAAGAGAACCACAGGTCAACAGGGAGGTTGCAAAGACCAGCTTCTGCTTTAAACTGGACTGACTGAATATCTACTATTAAATATCTACTCTTCAAAAATATACAGAAACATGTAAAACACAATAAAATCTGTTAAAACACGTCGATCTGATGGCGGTTGTGTTTGCAGCTGGATATTATTGGGAGATCGCTGACAGGAACAGTGAACCGCTCCGGCAGAGAACGTCTGAAGCTCATAAGCAAGTTTATTTTAAATTCAATGGCAGAAACACCATTGAGCCTTACTATATCCTCCTGTATGGGCGCACGTCCCATATTATATTATTATAAAACACTCAGAGGACATTAATTTGGACAACTATGCGGATATATTAAATAGTTCACACAAAAATACTTAGAGACTTTCACTTCACGTAGTTTGTGAATAAACAGACTTGCTTACACTCTAAAAAAAAAAGGTTCTTCAGTGGTTCTTCAGTAGTTCTTTACAATATTTGAGGTGCTATTTAGCACTTTTACTGTGTAAAGAACTTTTAAAGCACCATGAAGGTTCTTCAGTGGTTCTTCAGTGGTTCTTTAAGGTGGTCAGGGTGCTATATAGCACTTTTACTGTGTAATGAATCTTTAAAGCAACATAAAGGTTTTTCAGTGGTTCTTTGGGGGTTAAAGTGCTATATAGCACCACTACTACTGGTAAGCACTTGTTCTTATAGCTAATTCTCATAACTTTTATGCCGGTTTTATTTGCGGAAAGGGTAAAGTAACACTATGAGCACCTTAAAATATAGGTGCTATATAGCACCATTTGACAAAAGTACTATATAGCACCTATTTTTTTAAGGTGCTGTATAGCACCAAAAAAGGTTCCCCCCTCGTTACGACCAAAGAACCAGTTTTGGTGCTATTTAGCACCTTTTTTTTTTAGAGTGTAGTTGAAGTCGCGATCATGAGGCTGTTTCTGAGTTTAAAGTAATCAATCAGAGAACGTGCATTACTTCGATCATTTTAATGTAGCATATTAATAATGAAATCCAAAAATTCTAGTAGAATATTGAGAGGTAATTTTAAGCTATCTTGCGGCCCACCTACAGGATCACTGCGGCCCACCGGTTGAGAATCCCTGTGTTAAAGCTTTAAATAAAAGTGAAACCATCAAGAAAAGCCTGACCACTATTATATTTACAAACACAAGCGCAGCCGTTTAGAGCTCATTTCTGGATAATGATCTCAGAATTCACCGGCATTTTGGAACAGATGTGTGAACGGTCTTTTCTGGAAAAATTCCAGAACGTACTTGTCTGTGTGAACAGCATTTTTTTAACTTACCAGTAAAGTCGTTCCAGAAATTTTCCGGATATTTACCGGAATCACTGTAAAGGGGCTATTGTTAAGTTTTTTGGTATGTTTCTGGTGTTGTGCAAATAGTTGCATGTAAATAACCCTTTATTCGTCAATAATATGCCCCTTTAAATATTAAAAATATCACTAAGGTGAAAAGGAATAAAAGTTGAAGTCGTCAACCTGCCCCAAGTGGTAATTTTAGCTAAAAACGACAGTCAAGTCTATGTTATTGACATTATTCTTCAATGTGGAAGTGCGCCCATTTTTGCAATTGTTTTAGTACTTCTGAGTCGCTTATGGGAGAAATGACTAGGAATAATAAACAGCAGAAAACGACCAAACTACTCGCTCTACAAAGTGTGTTCATGACTGAAAATATCAGTTTGCAACATCAAGCAACACAAAAATCTGTTTTTAATGTCTAAAAATCAATGGAAGTGAATGAGAGCAGAAGTCTGGAGCCAAAAAGATTCCAATGTCTGCTCCCCATCGTACTATCAATAGTACGTTTCTGCTGTTTCACACTTATTTCCAACGAGCCTGTGCTGCATAATATCCATGCAGAGCACACGCTAAATCACACAGTGGCCACGTGGAAAAGCCGGGCGCTTCTATAACATCCGTGTACACAGGCGTCAGTAATTACCTCCGCTAGATAATAAGGATATTTTACGCTGAGGAATTTAGTCAGACGCTGAATAGTCGATTAAGAGCGACTGAATTGACTCTTTTTGTGTGCTCTGCGGCGCTGAGCTGGAGCGAGTGTGCTTTAGTATGCCAAACCACACGAGGACAGAAGAGCGTGTGGGGGAACGAGGGTGTATCTGAGAGACTACAGAGCTCTGAGACTCTACCTGTGTGCAGATCTTACACACAGGCCTTTCTGCTGCTTGTGTTTCAGTAGAGGAGTCTACAGATTAAGGCATGGGATGATAACCGGTTTTGAAGTTTAGCATGGTTCGGAAAAGTCAAGGTGTTCAAACCGTTTTTTTGTTGTTGTACATACAGGCATGCTATAGACCAGGGGTGGGGAACCATATTTCTATCAAGGGCCATTTACATTTTTGTAACATCGTTTAGGGGCCACACTAAATTACTCACCATACTGTATATATCACTAACCTCTCTAATGCGATGGTTGGAACTGCTTCTCTTACTTTTCAAACAGTAATCCAAATTTGTTCATTGCCAAAACAGCTTGCACAAACAAATCCCCACCTTTGGTAGTGCCGTGCATGGCTTGCAAAGACAGAAATTCCTCGGTCGTTTTGAACTCAACGGTAATTCAGCGCACAAAGATGGCTTGTTGGGCAGTATTTGTTATGTCCGTTGTTTCATTCCAGGTCTGAGAGAAAAATTGGTAAAAAAAATCTAATATCACTGCAATTCGAAGATGGAAAAACCCCCTAAAACTTGCCTGATCTTTGGGGTGATGCTATCAGGAGCAAAAATTTACATTTCAGTTTTATCAGAGTTCAGTTGCAGAAAATTGTTGGCCATCCATTTGTTAATGGAGACTAAACAATCCTGCAAAACAGACAATGTGTCTAGTCTGTCAGGACTAAAGGAAAAGTATAATTGTACATCATCTGCATAGCGATGTAGCACTAACTGCTTGATAAACAAAACTGTAATAAATTGTCTTAATTGCGCGGTGTGCTGCATCAGCTCTGATTGGTTAACATATTAAAATCATGCGTACAAGAACGTATTCTGAATAAAAATCTAAATCAATTAATAGATGATAATTTTTTAAATGATACATTAAATAAATAATGAAAATAAATAAATTTAAAATACATTTTAAAAAACGCTGCCTTGTGCGGTTTAGAAATCGCATGTGCTTAAATCGCATTTTTTGTAAAGACAGAAATTCCTCGGTCGTTTCGAACTCAACGATAATTCAGCGCACAAAGATGGCTGGAATTTTTTCCAGTGCCATTAAGTGTTGTTTCAATGTTTTGTGCCAGTTATTTGCTCTGCGACAGTTCTTCGAGATAAACTCACTCTGGAAAAGTTTTACTTTATCTAGCGCGAGCAGCTTTGCAGCAGCCAAAAGACACTCTTTCACGAACTCTCCTTCTGAATGTTTTTTAGCTATTAGCTCACTTACCGCAAAACTTGTACGAATAACATTCTCTTTGTCAGAATGCACTTTTGTGAAAGCTGCCTGTTGGGCACCCAAACTCCGCCGAAGAGTAGTTTACTTTTATACAAGCGCATTTGTGCTTGCAGCTTCCTTAGCATGCTTCGACTAATATCGATGCTCGAGATTGGCTTTTTTTTCATCACTGCAAGTCCATCCCCACAGACTAGGCACACCGTGTTGCCTTTGACTTCAACAACAAAAAAAAAAAAACGTGGACATTGTGCGTTCACACCGATTGTTACTCTGACATAAGGGACATTAATATTTTATATTATTATAAAGTATCTATAATATATTTCTTTCTTTTTTTACTGTCACTTTTTTTCACAGACATTTCTTTATTTATTTTTTCCTGAGGGGTGATTATGAACTGACTGATTGGCCGGATCAAACTGTCTTGCGGGCTGCATAGGGCCTAGAGGCCTGACATTCCCCACCCCTGCTATAGACCTTAACAGTGCAGTGGCTTAGGGTGTGCTCACACTACGTACAGTTGCCTTGAACCGGGGCGAACCATGCTTGTCCCGTCTCCCGTCTCCCCCGACGGCCCGCACTCACATTACATTGGGGCCTGAGCACGTTTACGTCATCGATGATGCGCTGTTCAGTTTAAGAGAAGCGTCTCGCTCAGCACAGTGGACATTTCTTTATATCATTATATGGTTTCAGTGGTTTGATATGCAGTGACACACAGTCAGATATTCCCCCGAACAGATCAGCCACTGCTGACGCTCATAAACAATCATGACGTCCTCATGCTGCAGGAGTTAGGAGGTCTGCTGAAGGAGCAGCTGTGGTGCAGTGAGGGGTTTGTGTCTTTAATAATCTACGACAGTTTGTGTTCATTAAACAGTAAGAATGATTAATAAATCCATATCAAACAGTCCCCAAAAGTCACGTCTCCTCGTCAGTTTCGGGCTCAGGCGCACTTTGCACTCACACTACAAGCATACCGCACTAAAGCCCAAGTGAACCTCGCTCAGGCACACCTCTTCCAACAGGGCCAGGGCTGACCAACTGAACCATGCCTGAGCCCGATTCAGAGCACTCACACCTCTCAAACGATCCAGGAAACGAGCCTGGGCACAGTTCGGATGGCATAGTGTGAGTACGCTCTCGTTTATATCCACAGAAAAGACCGATATCCAATGATACCTTTTCACGTTGTACAGAAATCATTGTTTTTGAAACTAATGAAGACAGCAGAGGTCAATAACTTGTTTTCATTATTAAGCTTGACATGTTTACAGCTCTAAAATCTTGTAAATGTTTCTTAAAATTAAATATATCGTGTTCTTTAGGGGAAATAATGATGTTTTTAACTCAGAAATTTAAAAAGAGCTTATTTTAGAGCAGTAATTACAATACAAAGGTTATGATACTCATACCGCAGGGCTATTCAATTAGTTTGTCATAGGGGTCAGTTCATGAAGAGCATCCCAAATGAGGGGCCGGAGAGATATGACTTGCAATATGAATGATGACACAACAGCATATAAGAGCCCATATGCTGTATTTCTGCTCCTTAAGACACCCACGTTGGCTTTTCTACATTAAAATGCTAATATATTGTACCTTGAAACTAAATAACATCACTGCATTGCACAATGTGGCTTTATTATTTTTTTGCAAACATCTTCAAATGTTGCATTTCAAAGCACAACAAAAGCAGTGCATTGCTTAAGTAGGCTTCTTCTACATTCAGACACATTCATATGTTGTGTTTTAAACTTTGTAAAAATTATGGATACAATGTGTGGCGAGGGGGGCGTGGCCGAGAGCCGTGGGAACAGGCGAGGCCAGCCACAGATGAGAAACACCTGTGGCTCACAGGTGCCTCGAGTCCCACGGAAGGAGCTCTGGATTATAAAAGGAGGAATAAGGGCAGAGAAGGACGAAAGAGGACCGGGCCCGGACATATTGTTTTACTTTTGCTTTCAGTTTGACGGCAGTCTCCGTGAGGAGCTGCCGTCCGTTTGTTTTATTTATATCATTAAAATATTGTTTTAAAAATACGTCGGTTCTCCGCCTCCTTCTCCCCGGCGGCCAGGTGGCCGCCAACTTTGTTACAGTGGTGCCGAAATCCGGGAGAAGGAGGGACACGTTGTCCAGTTGCCCTCGCCGCTGAGAGGGGAGGCGAGTGTTCGGGAGTTAACCCGAGTGGGGGAGAAACCCGTTCGTCTGCCCAGAGTGCCGGGATGGCCTGGGGCTGGCGAGGAAAGGATCTGCCTGCTGCCGGCTCCCAGCATGGGGAGGAGCAGGGGACGCGGGGCTCCCCACCGGAAGGGAAAGAGCCGAAGCCATCCCAGAGAGTACGGGGGGAGTCGCCGCGATCCGCCATGATGCCGAAGCCTGCGTCCTCCACCGAAGCGGGAGCGGAGCAGGAGACCAGAGATGCCGCCAGCCAGCCAGGAAGCCGCCGCCGGACGCCAGAAGACGGACGGGTGGATAGATTCCTCCACAGGGCTCCCAGCACGTCGTCGCGTCTCTCAGTTGGTGGGGGACCGAGTGGCAGCGTGTCGGGAGAACCGAACCCCCAATTTTTTTTTTTTTCTTCTCCTCTCTCCCCTCTCTCAGTCTGCTCTGTCTATCCTCCTTTTTTCTCCATCTCCTTTTCTCTCGGCCCGTCTCATACAGGTCTTGCCGGTGCTGTGGCGCCAAAACCCCCCCCCCCGGAGTATGCACAGCCACGGGGTGCCCCCGGCCTGTGATGGGAGATGGGGGTATGTGGCGAGGGGGGCGTGGCCGAGAGCCGTGGGAACGGGCGAGGCCAGCCACAGATGAGAAACACCTGTGGCTCACAGGTGCCTCGAGTCCCACGGAAGGAGCTCTGGATTATAAAAGGAGGAATAAGGGCAGAGAAGGACGAGAGAGGACCGGGCCCGGACATATTGTTTTACTTTTGCTTTCAGTTTGACGGCAGTCTCCGTGAGGAGCTGCCGTCCGTTTGTTTTATTTATATCATTAAAATATTGTTTTAAAAATACGTTGGTTCTCCGCCTCCTTCTTCCCGGCGGCCAGGTAGCCGCCAACTTTGTTACACAATGATAATAGATTTTGGTTGTACGATTATAGCACACCTGTCAACATTGGGATGTGAAAATATGGGATACGCCCACCATAATAAGGGATTTTTTGGTGTCACTTTAAAAATACACACATGTAATATTGTAATGAAAGCATTCGACTGCTTTCCTAACGTTTAATGCTCATTTAGGACAAACTTAGTTGTGTTTGAAAAAACCCCACCAAGATCGACATCTGTAGATGTTATTATTATTAATTAAGTGTATATGTCTGTTCAAACGCGCACACAAAACCTAGTATCCACTTCAAATCACATGTGCAGAATCCGTTTGGGAAACAGCATCTGTTTATCACTATGGAGCGCGTCTGACAGTCACGCACCGCTTTATGACTGTTTTGAGGATTGTATAAGAGGAGCGACGACACCTGTAATGAAAAGGAAAGGGAATCTTGCCATTTTTATATTTATTTCAAAGTGTTTCATGCCTAAATAAACCGAAAGCACAGAACTGACTCACATTTAAGAGCAAGGGGCGGCCCCTGGTGGTGCGGCAGTATAGGTTGCCTATAGGGAGGATCGGCTCTTTAATGTTTATTGACACCCTGCAGAGAAAAACTGAAAATACGGGAAAATACCTTCACGGGATGATAGCGGGATAGAACTGTAAAATACGGGAGAATCCCGGGAAAAACGGGAGGGTTGACAGGTATAGATTATAGTCTGAAGAATAATCATGGTTTCACGGTTATCACGTCTAATGTAAATCGAAGCTTTATATTAGGTGAGTATTTAAATAAACTGCTGTTATCGTCTGTGTTCAAACATACGTAATCATTTCAATAATATGTAATAATTTGTCTAACATAGCCTATGTTTTGTTTACGTTGCACTGAAAGCCACGCACAACTCTCACCTCTAAACCGTGAGATGTTTTCTACTCTGTGCATCTGAAAGGCGTGAGCGCATCGCCCCGTTTGCGCGCACATATTGACCTGTATTCTTACATTGGAAATAATGAACTGGCACGATATGTGAATGTCCGGCTGCTATAGTTAATCCAGTGTGAATGCGTATTAGTTTTGGTGTAGCTATAAGCTCAGAACTTTAAACAAGCACACAGGTGCCATAACTTGGTTTAGTTGCAGCAGTTTCGTTCCGTGCAATTCAATTCAATTCAATTCACCTTTATTTGTGTAGCGCTTTTACAATGTAGATTGTGTCAAAGCAGCTTCACATAGAAGGTTATAGTGAATTGAAAGTGTCAGTCCAGTTATTAATGTTGGAGTTCAGTTCAGTTCAGTTCAGTGTTGTTTAACATTCACTACTTAGAGTCCAAACACTGAAGAGTAATCCATCGGTGCGCAGCTCTAGCTGCAGTCTAGTCACAGAAACGTGGCGTTGAGTATACATGTTTTCGGCTGCTCGCACCACTCGATATCAGGTGACTCACACTCTGCGCAGCCTCGTGCTGTATTGAACAGACGCACATCACTTCATAACTATAGCGGCCGTTTCTCGACTGAACTAAATTTATTCTTGATTTCTTGGTCACACAATTTGGATTGAATAGTTTGAACAATTGACTAGCTGTTATACCAGCCCATGTCTAGTACAGATCAAGTTCAGATTCACTTACGCTTCATCCACCGGCTGGTCATTAAACGTCCAGCGAATCGCTGGTATTGGGTGTCCTTTCATCACGCATGGCAACAACACACTCTCTCCGACAACCTTCGCCACGGCAACCGGGCCCTGGAGGGTCTCCAGCTTCTCCTCAGCCCCTGAATCTGCAAGAACACACACAGAAATATAAATGTGCAAATATACACTCTAAAAATGTCATTTCAACCGTAAAAGAACAAAAACAAACCAAAAAATAAATATTTGTACAGTGAACGGCCATAAATTGACTAACCCACAATTCCCTGCATCAGACTTTAATTTTTAATGTTTTTTGATGCCATCACTGATTCTACTCAGTGGTGGATGAAGTACACAAATCAGGCACTTGAGTAAAAGTACAGATACCCTAATAAAATATTCCCCCAATATAAAGTCATTCTTTTCAATATTACGCAAGTCAAAGTGCAAAAGTGCTTGATTTTAATGTATTTAAGTAATAAAAGTAACAGTTAAATAAGTAAAGCTTCATTTTGCAAGAAAGATGAATTCATTTATTTCCACAATCATTTACTGGAGACTCAGTCTGAATGAATCAGCGAATCTTTTACTGAAGACTGACTCTGAATGGAACAGTAGAATCAGTGATTCATTTACCAGAGACTCAGTAGGTACAAATTTAAAGGTACTACTCTGCCGTTAGAAAAGTGTGTATGAATCTATACAGTATGAATGTGAGCTGTATAAATGGAACTCAGACGTACTACATCCGCTATTTTGTCATGATCACGTGACCTACACGTGTCAGTTGTGTTGCTTCATGATGAATTCAGACACTACTCGGCTCGCATGCTGCTTTTAGCCTACTAAATAATATGGAAGTATGGGATTTTGGCCGCAGCCTCACACTAAACTGAATCATTTGAATCATTGTATCTTTTACTGAAGACTCACTCTGAATGAAACATTTGATTCAATGATTCATTTACTGGAGTCTCACTCAGAATGAATCATTTGAATCAGTGATTGATTCACAGTGGACTCAATCTGAACAAATCATTTGAATCAGTGATTCATTTTCATGAGAATCATTCTGAACTGATCATTGAAATCAGTGATTCATTAAACAGAGTCTCACTCAGGACAGAACATTTGAATCAGTGATTCATTTACTGGAGTCTCCCTCAGAATGAATCATTTGAATCAGTAATTAATTTACTGGAGAATCACTCTGAACTACCATTTGAAACCAGTGATTAATTTACAGGAGATTCACTCTGAACACAACATTTGAATCAGTGATTAATTTACTGGAGAATAACTCTGAGCTAATCATTTGAATCAGTTACTTATTTACTGGATATCTCCTCTTAAAGCATCATTTGACTCTCTGATTCTCTTTTACTGAGTCCTACTCTGAACAGATCGTTTGAATCATTTACTAAATACTCACTCTGTATGGAACATTTGATTCAGTGAACCATTTAGGGAAGTCTACCTCTTAACTGATCATTTGAATCAGTTACTAATTCACTGGAGACTCACTCTGAATGCATCATTTGAATCAGTGAATCAATTAGTGGAGTCTAACTCTTAATGGATCATTTGAATCGGTTACTAATTTACTGGAGACTCACTCTGA
>CAIGQQ010038644.1:1392539-1410315 GCA_903798035.1 Danio albolineatus | reverse complement strand
AGAGACACAATCCAGTTCAAAAACATGCCGTATAAATCTGAAGCCTTTTGTCCACTTCCGATCATACTGCACGGGCTTTCATTCTAATACCGCCAAAAATAATGCTTTTTTGGTAAAGATTGCCTGATCCTGCCTGATCGATAGATATGCAGAATAATATTTAAGAAGGTTACATTGCATACTAAAAACTATTATGCATGTAATTATTATAGATTTATTTTTTAAATAGAATATAATAAAGATGATTCAGAAAACTAAAAGGCTAAACTATTTCATGTTTGACTCATATGTTTTATCTAAGTATTTATTATTTACAGAGTTAAATATTTATTATTTGTCCACTCAAGGTTTATAGGGATTTCAAGAAGTATTTAGTTAAGTTATTTATTGAGTAATTAAGTTACTTTTCAGACACAGTAATTAGAAAAGTATTTTAAATACAATATTGATTAAGTAATTAGTAATTAGTAATTAATTACTTTTTAAAAGTAACTTACCCAACACTGGTCACTGCATATGAAACCACTAAAACCATATAATCATATAAAGAAATCTCCTCTGAAATCTCCGAGAGCACTTCTCTTACACTGAACAGCGCATCATTGATGACGTAAGCGTGCTCAGGCCCGAATGCAATGTGATTGCGGGCTGTCGGGGGAGACGGAAGGGGGGACAAGCGTGCTTTGTCCCAGTTAAAGGGAACTGTACATAGTGTGAGTACGCCCTTAGTGAAAGGTCTGCTTCAGATAACTCACAGCATCTTCCTCCTCTGCGTTTCACACTTAAGCTTTTCATTTACAGCTCTGTTTAACACACACCTTAAAACCAGAGCACAAAACATCCCCATAGAGCAGACCTGAGTGTGTTCAGGATGACCCGCTCCTCTAAACCAGCAGAAATGATCACACGCGAGCTGCTGATCTGTGTGTGCTAATGCTGGATGTTTGAGAGATGAGCTAATGACGCGCGCACACATACACAGTATACAGTGTTTACAGGAGGCATTAATGCAGTGTAATTCTCCTGCAGTGTTAATGCAGAGAGCAGAGGGTCTGGATGTGGAGCAGATTTAGAGCGGAGTAATGAATGTGGAGTGAATAGACGTCTAAGAGCTGGTTTCAGCAAATAATGACTCTTCTGTCATGTTTCAGTGGGATGCAGTAGACTAAAACACTGCACTGTGCTGTTCTCACTCAGCCTGTTTACAAGAAATTTTGATTAAAGTCAGAAAGAAAAATCAATTCGAGAATTTTTTTAAAATTGAACTGAATTGAATTTTATTTTGAACTTATATTGTAAAAAAAAAACTGGGTTGTTACGACAAACTCAACCTTTGGGTTGAATCCGTGTCATTTAAGCTTAATTTAAAAAAAAATTAACCTCCATGTTGGATTTGTCCAACAATAGTAAAACATCATTCATTCATTTTCTTTTCGGCTTAGTCCCTTTATTAATCCGGGGTCGCCACAGCGGAATGAACCGCCAACTTATCCGGCATTTGTTTTACGCAGCGGATGCCCTTCCAGCCGCAACCCATCTCTGGGAAACACATCCATACATTCTCATTCGCACATATACACACTATGGACAATTTAGCCTACCCAATTCACCTGTACCGCATGTCTTTGGACTGTGGGGGAAACCGGAGCACCCGGAAGAAACCCACGCAACCACGGGGAGAACATGCAAACTCCACACAGAAATGCCAACTGGCCGGGGATCGAACCAGCGACCTTCTTGCTGTGAGGCGAACGTGCTACTCACGCGCCACCGTGGCGCCCAATAGTAAAACAATTTAGTAGAAATAAAAAATAAATAAATACGGCTTAATCTGCCTCTCGTGTCTCACTGTCAAACTACACCCTCCCTCCTTTCACTTTATGGTAGGCCTGTCACGATATCTATTTTTTGTTGTACGATATATTGCACCAAAATATATCGCGATAAACGATATTATTGCCATTTTAAGACCTTTTTAGGCCACTCATTATATAATGCCGGAATGGCAATATAATAGCATCATAACGCAAGTACACTCTTCAAAAAAACACATAATATTTTGTACTTAAGAATATTTAATTTAATTTTAATATTAATTTATTTTTTAAATAATTGAATAATGGCGCCACGGTGGCCTAGTGGTTAGCACGTTCGCCTCACAGCAAGAAAGTCGCTGGTTCGATCCCCGGCTGGGTCAGTTGGCATTTGTGTGTGGAGTTTGCATGTTCTCCCTGTGGTTGCGTGGGTTTCCTCCAGGTGCTCCGGTTTCCCCCACAGTCCAAAGACATGCGGTACAGGTGAATTGGGTAAGATAAATTGTCCGTCGTGTATGAGTGTGAATGTGTGTGTATGGATGTTTCCCAGAGATGGGTTGTGGCTGGAAGGGCATCCGCTGCGTAAAACAAATGCTGGATAAGTTGGCGGTTCATTCCGCTGTGGCGACCCCGGATTAATAAAAGGACTAAGCCGAAAAGAAAATGAATGAATGAATAATTGAATGATTAGGCATTGGCATCAGAATATGACAAACGCATATCCAAAACAAATAATAAATAAATGTTAACAAAAACAAATGCAAGGTTAAAAAGTTACAGAGGCTGCGAGATCTCTTATATCTGCTACACCTCCAATAGAGATAGAGCGGTTGTGCAATCAGCTAAAATGTTGCAAGAATTAGTTTTTAGGTATGGGCGATTTATATTGCATCACCAAAAATGATTGAGGTCATGTCCATGTATTGTGCGATAAGTCGATATATTGATTATTGTGACAGGCCTACTGTATGGTTCAGTCCCTCAGTAGCGGGAAGAGAGTTGATGCTTTGAGTGCGATCGTCAGGTAAACTGTCAAAGCAGCGATGTCCTCGAGGTTAACATCAGCTGCGTCCCAAATCGCATACTTATGCACTATTCTACGCCATTTTGTAGTATAAATAGTGTCTGTAGTGCGTTCACACTGACAACTCTAACAATAATAAGTGCACTTTAATTACCCGGATGATGCACTCATCATCATTTATGGGTCTCGGCTTATTTATGGGTCTCATTGTAATATAATTCTGTGTCGATTTTCGTCACTGTTCCAGTGTATTGCACACTGTATGAGACACTATTGCAGTACAGTTATTTAAATAGTGACACACTGGTGTTTTGTGTGTTTAGAAATGTAAAGTTTTCAGTGAATATTTGATTACTGTTCCTTTTTCTGTACTACATTTACATTTGAACAATAAATCATCTGCTAGCTACAGTCATGGCCGTTCTCTTACTAAATACTGATAAGTAGTGGACAAAATCAATAATAAAATGCATAGGTCAGTATAACTACATTGCAGAGAAAGAGTTTGGATAGCTAGCTTGGTAGTAGGGGGCCCATCCTCATATTTTTTCATGGAGCCCAAAATTGCTAGCGGCTCCCCTGAGGCCGGGCCAGTAATGATCCTGTCTACTGTCCTGAGCATCTCTCATGCTGTCCCCGGGCCATCGGGCAGTCCTTATTGTTGAGCCCTGACCAAAAACATAAAGGATAAACCTATTTAAATATATGTTTAACAAATATATAGTATATTTAAAGCATTTATTATTAATTTGTCTATTATTTTAATCGTCAGATTTGAAACAGGATGAGCCAGAACTAAATAAAAATGCTGGTAATTCGGTGTGAAGGTGAAGTGGTTGCGGCGGGAGGTGAAGGACACTGGAGATCATCATTAAACTCGATGATAGCAGACACTGACAGGCCAGAAGGTCACAATCATCCCAGACTGATCTGAGTTCAGCTCTGATAGACAAGAACACGAGTGATAAAGGTCAGATGTGTTCACTTCATCTGGAAGATGAAGAGGACCTGATTCAGGATCAGTCTTTCACTTACTAATGATAGATGATTTTGAGCTGGGGGAGAATCTGATCCTGGATCAGAGAGGGCACGTTTGAAGATGGTGATGTAAATAACCATACTTTAATAAAACACTATAGAAACACATTCATTCATTGATCAGGATTATCATGTGTAGGCATCTGCTTTCACACTAGAGAGCGTCTCAAAGCGTTAAACACACTTTATGGACCACAATTACCTAAAGTCGTTGTAGTTTTCCTGACTCAATCTGCCTGTTCAACACACCCAGGGAACGTCCAGCCCATCGTTCTCCATAAACCACCAGCACAAACTCGTTTAATCAGCTTTAAAAGAGGCGAGGTTTATTGAGCGGAACGTGCTCGCTTAAACACACACTTCTGCACCAATCACACATCAGGGAGACGCCAAACCCACCAATCAGAAGCAGGGCATTAGTGTTCATTGCTGACCTCGGTCTACCTGGAACTGTGTGGAGCTGAAAGAACACAGGTGAAGCCTTTTAAAGCAGATCTTAAAGGTTGAAGGCCACAGAAGCAAGACAAGAATGACCTTACCCTGAGCTGATGGCATAGAAATACACAAACGTGGGTAAAAACAGTGGGTAAAAACTAAAAAACTGCTTCATCATAATAACCCAAATGTTGAACTGTGTGTGTGAATGTATGTATGTATATATACATACATATATACAGTTGAAGTCAGAATTATTAGCCCCCTCTGAATTATTAGCTCCCGTTTACTTTTTTCTCTCCATCATCTGTTTAACGGAGAGATTTCTTCAACATTTCTAATCATAATACTTTTAATAACTCATTTCTAATAACTGATTTATTTTATCTTCGCCATGATGACTATCCTGATGACTTGACTATCAAAAACAAATAGCTTAAAGGGGCTAATAGTTTTGACCTTAAAATGGTTCTTAAATTAAAAACTGCTTTTATTCTAGCCGAAATTAAATAAATAAGACTTTCTCCAGAAGATAAAATATTATCAGACATACTGTGAACATTTCCTTGCTCTGTTCAACGTCATTTTGAAAGATACCAAAGATAAAGTAATTAAACTAAAATTAAGAGAATTAAAACTAAAATTGTTCTATGAAATAAAACAAAAACACGTTACAATGTTTAAAATGAAATAAAAAAACACAAATGAATGGAATACTAAAACAGATTTAATAACATTGAATAATAATTGTACAAAGTGTTAATAATAACCCAAATGCACACGAAAGAAATTTTAAAAGATTCAAATCAAAGCAGATATTTTTGTATTTTAAATTTAGATGTTAATAAAAAAATTTAATTTAAATTGAAATACAGGAAGCGACAAAAATATACATAAAAATTTGAATAAATAAATAAATACATAAATTAATACATAGACCAAATAAAAACATTTACTTTTTCATTCATTCATTTTCTTTTCGGCTTAGTCCCTTTATTAATCCGGGGTCGCCACAGCGGAACAAACCGCCAACTTATCCAGCATCTGTTTCACGCAGCGGATGCCCTTCCAGCCACAACCCATCTCTGGGAAACACATCCATACATTCTCATTCACACACATACACTACGGACAATTTAGCTTACCCAATTCACATTTACTTTTTATATTACTTAATTTATTTAAAATATGTTATAGGTTATTATTGTGATTTCTTTTTTAATATATTTCTTTAATAATAATGATGATAATAATAATAATAATAATAATAATAATAGTAGTAGTAATAATAATGATAATAACCATTTTAATAATTATGAAATTCTAATTCTAAGAATATTACAAAATCAACTATAAAACAAATTATAAAGTGTTTATTGTATGTATTTTTAAATATTTATAATTATTTATAAGACCATCATTTGTGTTTTTGTACCAAGGCATTCAATTACAAAAAAAAAAAAAAAAAAAATACCAACTAATAAAACAGCTCACGGAGCAAATCGCACATTTTTTTAAAATCATTATTATAATTTTTTATTTTTATTTAATTTAATTAACTGAATTCATCCTCTTTTGGGAAGTCATGCAGACACAAGGTGTTTATCATACACTGCTAAAAATAAAAAAATAAAAATAAAAATAAATAAAATAAAAAAATAAAATAAAATAAATAAAAAATAAATAAATAAAATAAAAATACAAAATAAAGCAAAATAAAATAAACACTGCAAAGATAAAGTAAAATACATTTTAAAAGGTAAAATGAATAACTAAAAAATAAATAAATACATAATGACAACCATTAATATAATAACAGCGAACTGGTAATTAAACTAATTAAAATTAAGTTCCACAAAGTTCAATTAAATAAAAACATTATAATGATAATAAAACAGGGCAGTAGAGGTGAACTGATTCCGTCAACTCATGATTCAATTCCTCATTTTGCTTTCATGACATATGTTTGAACATATTTGAATCGATTGGCGGATCAATCACTCCATCTCGACACTGCATTATTATCTGTTCACCACTGCAGAAATGTGTGCACTTCTGCTTCTGAGACCAGTGTAAAAAATGTCAAGGGCTGCATGTGGACTCTAGTTTTGGCTTCAAATTAAATATGCTGTCTAGCGCTGCAGTCTACAGGAGCGACAGAACATCCCGGTGCTTCTGGGAGAGAAACTGGAGGATCACAAGCAGACGCTATGAAGAAGCAAAGTTTGACACGATGCATGAAAACAAACCTGTATCTAAAAATACACCTCAAAAACATGAAGGATCCTGGAGCGTGCTGAAATAATGGAGTCCACTGGTAATGATTGAGCAGTCGGAGCAGTGTTTGCTGGACTTTAATGAGAAGCTGGATAGCTTAATGAAAGGAGAAGCTTTATGAGAAGAGGATAAATATGGACATGCGTAAAAGCTGTGCTTTGTGGATGTGTGTGAGAGTGTGTTTATAAGGGCTTTCCAACATCTAGGTATGCCCAAAAAGAGGTCCACATTTTCTAGGGAAGTTCTGTTCGCTCTTTGCAATTTTAGGCAAACGCAAAATTTGGTGGTAGGGATGGGCGGATCGATCCTGAAGTAACGATATTTTCGATAGTGAGAATGTATCAAAAGGATTGATCCTTAAGTAAAAGTATTGATCTTTTCTGGGGGTTTTCTTACTGAGTAAAATATCTCAATAATTATAGCGCCACATATTATATAAGTATTTACTTAAATAGGAACACCAATGGGAACTATAATATCCTTCCGCTGTATCTCCGCTAATGGGTCAGCGGTAGCTCACGGCTCTGTTGTACAGACACCACACACACCCAGCGCAGGTTGTAAAACTTTGGCAGAATCCTTTAAGAAATCCAGTCATTGTCCAGCTAACAAGTGGGAATTATTTTACAAAAAGTCGAGTCGAGTTCAATACAGACAGCCAGTTTATATAAAGTTTTACCTGATATATGTTCATATGAACACACCGATGCACACTCTGTAAATATAATATGCTGAGGGGGAATCATTATATATGATTCTTTGTATTATTAATATGCCAGAGCTGATGGGGAATCCTACTCTAAACTCTGTCATTTATGTAATTTGCGTAAATTGGCATTATCAGATTTCTGTTACATTCACAGGGTTCAGAATAATAGACTGTAGACCACTCAAGTAAAGACTAAGTAGTTTAGTTTAAATAGTTTTAAATAAATTTGTTTATCAAATAAAATACAAAGATTAGGTACACATAATAACTGGGAGAGATGCCCTTTTTTAATTAAACAAGGTTTCTGCAGTGTATTTTTCGTTATATATGGTGCCATACAGGCAATTTTAGTTGTGTTATTTTAATAAATGTAAAAAGGAATCATGTGTTTTGTGTTTAATTAAATAATAATAGTAATGGTGATGATAACAATTATTATAATATTATAATAATGATTATATTATAATAATAATTATAATAAAGGTGATGACCATTTTTTTAATCACAATAAAATATTTAATTAAAGTATTGGTATCGGTATCGACAATACTTGTCTTGAAATACTTGGTATCGGAAACAAAATTATTGGTATCGCCCATCCCTATTTGGTGGACACACTGTTAGGGCTGATTAATTTGCCATTTGGGATTTGTAGAGCTGTGCATTGTTAGATTTGCTCTTCAGTGTTCCGACTCTCAGCAGTGAATATTAAACCACACTGAACTGAACTAGACTGAACTTCAACTCTGATATCTGGACTGACACGGTTTCAGTTTACTAGAACGTCTCTGTTAAGCTGCTTTGACACAATCTACAATGTAATAGCGCTAGATCAGTGGTTCTCAAACTGTCGTACACGTGCCACTAGTGGTACACGAGCTTCCTTTTAGTGGTACGCGAAGGAATCGCTGAATAATCAAAGCAAAAAAATGAACACTTTTAACCCTTTAACACGTACGATAACAGCGATATGATCAGTAAATTGATTGATTGAGGCTAAACTTTTTATTTAAGTGGCTGACAATAATAAATATTCTTAATTAGAATAATTAATCAGCCTTGTTTTTGAACTGTGCAGTGCTGTAGCTGCTTCATTAGGCCTACTATGCTACTGTACTTCAACACCAGTTATTATGGTGGTACTTGGAGAGACAATTTTTTTCTGAGGTGGTACTTGGTGAAAAAAGCTTGAGAACCACTGTGCTAGAGAAATAAAGATGAGTACAATTGAATAAATATAAATAAGAGGAGAAACTGTATTAAAAAACCCATATCCTACATTTACGATAGCAGTTGAAACGGCCTCTATTCAGGTACAGATATGACTGAGGTTTCTTAAAATACGCCAGCAGGAAGCATCTAACAGGCATGTATTTTAAGAGGCCGAAGCACCTGCAGATAGCAATGATCAACTTTGCAGCCTCCCACAAGGAAGCAATCTTTACGAGAGCGCTTATGTTGAGGAAAAAGCTCTTTTGTAGCGTTCAGGGAAGTTTTGAGGGCAGAGAGCTAACAGGCTTTAAAGAAAATTCACTTCATAAATCGTCAGCAGAAGCGGCGGCGGCTCAGCCTCTTCCTGCCTGACCCCGGGCGCCTCCGTCAGCTCCCATAATGCATTTCTGTCTTGTTTGATTTTACGGCAGCTGTTCCATAAACACATCAGAGATGCTGCGAGTGTCTATTCAGGTTTATGAGACTCTTCTTGACCCGCTGTAAAGAGAAACGACTGTCCAGTTCACATTTAACCCACAAAACTCTTACTAAAACATGTTAAAGATAAAATATATGTACCATACTATTGAATATATTATTATTGCATCCCTTCATTAGAGTTTCCCACACATTTACTGTTTTTTTACATGCTCATCTCCAACTCCGTGCTTCATTTCTGCATTAAAACACATTTTATTCTGTGTTTAATGGTAAAACCATAGACCACTGATCATCAACTGTCAGCCCGCTGAGTTGTTCAATCCGGTCCGCGACTGGATTTCTAAATTGTGAGGAACAAAAAGAAAATAGTGGTCCACACTATTAAAGCAACTAAAGGCTCTTGTCAGAATAACCACCATCTATGACTATATTACGGCTACACTCCGACATGAGGACAGACTCAGACAGACTATGCGGCGTTCAGCATTTATTTTTTCACACAGGTTTTAGCGTAAGTGAAGACGGGTTGGGGTGTTGGCGGAGTGCACATGACGTCTGTGGGATGTGATGGAGAGGGGTGCACGATGTATTTGAGGAGCGGAAGGGAGACGCGTGATTTCCGGGAGATTATCATTGGTTTGCGGGCATCTGGGAGTCTCTGTGAATTTGTGGTAGACCTTCGGAAATTGTGGGAGACTCACGGAACTTCCGGGAGACTTGGGATGTCCGCATCAGGACTAAAAAAGGAGGAAAAACAATCTGGCACAACTTAAAATAGCATGGTAAATAAATAACCTGGTACCAGAACAAAACAGCTCACAAATAATCTTCGCACATCAGATTTAAAGCTACATTTCCCCTTGTTGACTTGGCCTAATTGCGTTGAGGCACAATATCTATCACTCCTAGTGGCTGACTGTGGTATAGGTGATGGAGCCTGAATCAAATACCTTCAGTTTTGTATTGAAATGGAAAAAGTATCAACATTAAACAATGTTAAGACAAAATTAGATTTTCGGCTGGTAAAACTCTGGCCCTCTGACAAATATAGTTGATGACCCCTGGCATAGACTGTAAATGATATGGACGTAGTATACATGACGTCACCCATAAGTTTCTGAAAAGCGCAAATGAAGCTACAAGTAGGTGTGGCCAATAGTCGACATTTTAATCGCGTGTCATCGCACCGATCGGGGGTTCCCAAACATGGGGAAAAAAGGCGGTGCATCAGTGGAGCCTGCTAGCATTTTGCTTAGACTGGCTTTTCTTTGGGACGCTTAATAAACACTTCATTACCTGCGACTCGTTTATGTTCTGAGCACATGTGTTTGGTTGTACACTGTATCAATAAAGTGTTCAGTCTTTTAAAAACACTGCTGTAATACATTGAGCCACTAAACATTGTTCTTATGATGTTTTTCTACAGGAGCAAAATGCGAACCTCTTCCAAACACTTCAGATATAGTCTATGTTAGTAAATGCAGGGCTATTGATAAAACCCAGGCATAACACTGTATGACAACACTTCAGATGACTGTTCTAGAGCCTACAGCTACTCAATCTGTCAGATTCTGGAGTGCATTACAGCTCTAAAGACAATTATAAATGATAACTTATCTTAAATAAAACAAATGCATTTATAGATATGGTATATAAGTATGTAAGTATTGCACTTATGGAAGCAACTTGAATGGTTTGTGAGCACACTTAAGTGCACACAGCATGCCAAATGATCTAATAATCGTAGGAAATAATCCCAAAGGGCATCTGACCCAAAAATGCAATGTATATGCTGATTTCAGCAGCTAATCAGCTGAGGTAACATGACGGCGACCAGCAAGACCTAGCTGTCACTCAAGTGGCCACGCCCTTAATTATGCAGACTTAATATAAACGAAACGGATGAGTTATAAAATAAAATTCACCCTCTCACAGTTGTCATGAAGGATAATATTAGCAATATGCACGAAAGCCATCTTTTATATCAGGTTGTAAACATGTTTTTATCACATGTAAAATTGGCCAATTTAGCATGGCAGTCAATGAACATCTGGACTTTCTGGAGCCCTCAAAGGAGAGTCGATGAATTGCAGTTTCAGTTACTTCCGAGTTGGCTTCACGAGGGAGACCGGGAGGTTGCCGCTTGGTAAAAACAAGCAAATAACCTGTGTGCGCCAAGTAGGAGATGCTATGATGCAAACAAAAAAATATACAGTACATACATGTTTAAATAATGGCTCATATGCTGCCTTGTGATTTTTTTTCTCTTTTCTTCAGTGTGCGATGTAGCTGTTTGTGCATGTTTTAGATTTATTCACGCTCATCTTTAACTGCTTCATTTCTGCATTAAAACATATTGCATGTATAAATCACCTGAAGTGAGCACCATTACTCTCTCTCTATATACTATAGGTTAAAAACAAGCGAATAACCGTGCGCACGTGCATGTGTGTGTGGGTGTAAGAAGGGAGACTATCATGCAAATAAAAAATATGTTTTTAAAAAAAGAATCATCTGCTGCTTTTTGATGTTTTCTCCAACACTTTGCTTCAGTTCTGCAATGAAGCATTCATTCATTCATGCATTCATGAAGCTCCATTATCCTGTCTTTATGGGAAGTAAACAAGCAAATAACTGTGCATGTGTGTGTGTGTGTGTAGGTGTAAAATAGAGACCGATGTAAATAAAGTGTTTAAAAATGAATCATATGCTGCTTTGATGTTCTTCAACACTTTGCTTCAGTTCTGCATTGTATTAGGGCTGTGCAATTAATCGCAAAACAACCGCGATTTAAGCACATGTAATTTTTAAACCGTGTAAGGCTGCAATTTTATCTATTAATTTATTTAGATTTTTGTTCACGTCCTTGTGCGCATGATTTTAATATGTTAACCAATCAGAGCTGACGCAGCACACCGAGCAATTACAGCTAAGCTGAGCGGGAGAAAGATGTTAACCAATCAGAGCTCACTCCGCGCATGACGAAGTTGAGCGGGAGAAGCGAATAGGTGGTTTTGATTTACGTTAGTTTTTATTTATTGTTCTCACTGGAATTGAGGTTAGTTCATCTTTATTTCTTCATGTTGTTTGTTTATTACAGTTTTATTTATCAAGCAGTGAGTGCTGCTGTGTACAGTGTGTGTTTAACTAGAGCTGAGGTTACTTCATCTTCAGTTATTTTATGTTGTCTGTTTTAAAGACAATTTTGCTACAATTTTATTTATTAAACTTAATACCATCTTTTTTCATTGTGAAATGTTTTGTTCTGCACTTCTTGTGCACTAAACACATTTAAAATGTGTGTATGCAGCTTGTTTGAAACAGCAAAATCGCAAGTAAAATTGCAATCGCAATATTTGTTAAACAAAAAAAAAAAAAAACGCAATATGATTATTTTGTCCATTTTGCACAGCCTTACATTGTATTATATTATACTTAAACAAATGCACACACATAACCTGAAGCACTATTACTCAGTTTTAACGTGCACCTATTTTACCCCTTTTCAAGATTTAATAAGTCTTTTGTGTCTCCAGAATGTGTCTGTAAAGTTTCAGCTCAAAACACCCATCAGATTATTGACTAGACCTTTCTGAATGTTGGAACTTTCTGCTCTAAACACCCTGTAGTAGTTTTTGTTGCCTGTACCTTTAATGCTAGTTCTCCATGCCCACCGTTCCCACGTGCCAGTCAGAGTGTGCCTCAATCTCAGTCTGGCTGCGTCAGATAAACATCACAGTGACAGACATGAAGGAAGCAGATCTCATGTAACCTTTGTGAGAAATACTACAGTAAGAACTTTCCCAATGATTATTTGATGTGTTTGTTGTGGAGTTGCAACGAGAGTCACACACAATGTCGTTACAAAGTTCACGCGCGCACACACACAGCATGCAAGTTTAACTTTGCACTGTTTTTGCAGGCAAATGTGACAGGATACAGGTTAATATCCACTGCTGAATGGATATCCGTTATGTTAATGTACAAAATAAGCGATTTAACGTCAACAAACTGGGATTGAAGCGTCTTCTTTTATAACTGCACTGACACGCGGCTGTGGTGATGAAGTAAATCGCTGTAATCATTAACATGCACTGTTTCAAAAACATCTTAAACTTGTGAAACTCACTCTTGATCACATTTCATGATGACGGATGATCACAGAGCGCTGAACAGATCTTTTAATTCCAGTTGGTTTGCGCACGTCCTGTCTTGATGATATGATTATTTGCGTTACTAAGCAGACATGTTAATATGGGGCTGTCAATCAATTCGGTGGGCGGGAACTCCTACATCAAGTTGCGCTCGGCCTCAAAATGAGAGGGATTTGGATGCTATTTTAACGTCACACAATGTTTCTATCACCCCAAAATGACTGTAGACACACTATATCTACACACACTTTGGTCCAAACAGCTTAAAAAAAAAGAGGATTTTCATTATAGGTGCCCTTTAAAACAAGCAAATAACAGCGTGTGTGTGTGTGTGTTTGTGTGTGTAGAAAGAAGGGAGACTATGCTATGTTGGCATTGGTGTGTCACAGCCGCTATGAATGACTGAATGAAACCGCCATTAACATATGAAATAAATGTTAGCAAACTGTCAGGGCGAGCGCTGTCCTCCGTTAAATGATCTCCTGTGAACTGTGAAAAGCGTTGAATTGAAATCCTGCGTGTGTGTGTGTGTTCCTCATACAGGCTGCCCTGAACTTTCAGTGTAACGGCCCCTGGGATTGCTCAAGTCTCCTTGCCGTGCACCGCCGGCTAGATCTGAAAACACGGACAAGGCACTTAAATGCGTGTGTGTGTGTGTGTGTGTGTGTGTGTGTGTGTTCTAGTGCTCTGCTACTGCATTAGTGTTGCGTGCAATGAAAACAGAAGCGCACTAATATCTTGCCTCTAAAAGCCCATCAAATCATTGAGATGTGCGTTTGTCCAGTAGTAGACTGAGCTGATGTATCACTGAGGCGTCATCTAGGTTAACATCGTGACTACAACTCTAACTTCAATTGGAGGCTTATTATGATCACCATACATAAAAGAGACGCCTCAAACATGCGGTAGATGTTCACAATGTTTCACTATAAATCAGAGGGATCTGCACCACATACTGAAAAACGGACCAGAATTTTAAGACGACAATACAAGTAAACGCCCACAAAACCATAGCAACACTTCAGACAAATAAATAAATAAATAAATAAACAAAACGAAACTCAGAATGGATAAGCAAAATCCATTTGGAATAGAGTGCACTTAGCGAGCGTCCACTTTTACAGATGTATTTTTACATCTGGTTCTTTGTTAAAGCATTATAAAAGGCACAAACTGACCAATCAGCACACGAGAAAGCAGCAACGACATAAAGGGAGGGAAAGATGCTATTAAAGCTTGAGATGATGTGTTTTACTTCTTAAGCCTCCCTAACACACAACCTTCACACCTCCTTTGACATTATGTTGGTTAAATAAGATGTTATCATTGGTCCCAATAGTGAGCAGTGGGAAACATTACAGTGAGAGCGGTACTGCGATTCAACTCTTTTCAGTTAAGGACTGATTCATCATTTAATTTAACTTAGATATGGATAATTTCATTTAATCCGTTCGGAACAACATGTTTTACTACCGTCATTACTGTGACCATTAACACATTTATACTAGAGCGGCGCGATCAATCGAAAAAAAAAAAAAAAAGATGGCGATCTCGATTCGACCCCCTAGACCAGGGGTGCCCAAACTTTTTCTTATGAAGGGCCAAAAACCAACTTTATTGAGTGGGGTGGGCCAATGTTAAATATACCAAAACTATTAAATGCTAATTTCCTATTTTATTAATATTGAAAAATAAATGAAAAAAATACTTTGATCATATTTATTCTTTTCGTCTTAGTCCCTTTATTAATCTGGGGTCGCCACAGCAGAATGAACCGCCAACTTATCCAGCATTTGTTTTACACAGCGGATGCTCTTTCAGCTGCAACCTATCTCTGGGAAACATCCATACACACACATTCACACTTATACACTACGGACAATTTAGCCTACCCAATTCACCTATACCACAGGTCTTTGGACTGTGGGGGAAACCGGAGCACCCGGAGGAAACCCACGCAACCACGGGGAGAACATGCAAACTCCACACAGAAATGCCAACTGACCCGGCCGGGGCTCAAACCAGCGACCTTCTTGCTGTGAGGCGAATGTGCTACCCACTACGCCACCGTGGCGCCACTTTGATCATATTATTAATCATAATTTCATAATTTGTTTCAATATATATATATATATATATATATATATATATATATATATTCTAATAAACTTCTTAAAAACATAAACACATTTATAACACAATGTTGATCAATGAGTCAAGCTGCCTTCGCCTTGATTTGCTCATCGATGTCTAGTATATTGTCTTCAATCTTCTGGTGAGAGTATTTACATTTTTAAGAATCTGATTCATCCACAACATATGATTCAAACAATTGATTTTTTTTACTTTTTTGTAGCTCAACCATTAAACAAAAGGTTATGTTAAATTAGAAATGACGATCTCTGCTGAAGGTATTTGCAGCAAACTTCATTCTAAATCCCTGGGGGGATGGGGTGGTGGGCCAAATTATAGGTGATTGGCCCACGGGCCCTATTTTGGGCATCTCTGCCCTAGACTGTCTTAATCCAGCATTCTACCAATCATATTTTCAAGTTCAGGAGAGAAGCAAAGTCTTCACGTTGTTTAACATGAATTGCTCAGCAACAGGGACACCTCCAAATGGTGTTGAAAGAGTCACATACTGTATTTAGAAGGTATAATTCGACCAAAAATGTCATTTCTGTCTTCATGTAATGATGAATTTGCGGCCGCGAAATCACACGTGAGCTGACCGTGAGCTGTTACCACAGAGAGGGCGGGTGCCGCCTGTGAATGATGCCTACTTTAGTGAACAGAACCTGCATAGGCTGTGAATAACAGGTCCTGCAAGAACGCTTTCTTTGTCATTCCAGATGACTATTAATGTGTTATTGGAGTCATTGCAGAGATGTGTGGATGCAGTCCTCCTCCAAGCTCATGGGAGTCACACACAATATTCATTCCGTCTCCACTGCAGCATGGCTTTATATTCTATACTGGACATTATTTCTGTTCAGTGACGAGACTTTAGTCTAAGCAGAGTCAGACCGCACTGTCCTGATGAAATTATTAAAATCAAGGCATGATCATATTTTATTGTGCTAAAATAAGCGTAACCTAGAGGCCTTTGCCTTTCATAGAAGCCACTTCAATTGATAATATCAAATAGAAGTCAAGTTATTATTTGTTCTTCCTAAAATTTGAATAGGCAAAAAGACTTAAGGCTGCACTATACACTACCTGACTTAAGTTAAAATAATACAAAATGATGTGCTCGACATGAGCATAATATAAATTTGACTAAGAACCTCAAAGCTCATAAGAGATCCGTTTATGTAAGTTCATAAATTAATGTTAAAAATCAATTTCCCTATGCAGAAAATGTGTTTTTACTTGGTTGATCCTGCTTGCTGCGCTTAAAAACATCCAGATGCTCATAACAAGCAGCCAAAACAAGCTCTAACAACCACTCAACACACTCTTAACAGCAGTGCGTTTCACACAGGCAAGCAGCGCTCTCGTTTTCTGTAGGAAATGTAAAAATGGAGTGAATCTGTGCTCCTGTCAGGGGTCACGTCGGCTGCGTACGGCTACAGCAGAAACACAAAAGTGACAGGCATTAAAAGCGGAGCACAAAAGGAAATATAAAAGCTCTTCCGAGTCTTAATGTGGTATAATGCACTGATGCTAATTCTCTTCCTCTGAAAGCCTGCACACGTCATCCCTCATCGCGAGCGGAGAAAAGCATCCTTTATTTCTGCCAGCAGCATATGGAGCGGCTCGTACAGCTTCACAGGCCTCGATCTCCCAGAGATTTTGCCTGAGAAAGCGCCTGACGACTGGAGAAATGAGAGGAGACAGAGTTTTGTTGGAGAAGAAAAGAGAGAACGCTGGTGTTTTAAAGAGGATTTCTCCCTGAGGGCCAGCGAGACAGGCGGAGAGGTGAGGAACGATCAAATGTGTGAACTACACACGTGTCGAACTCTTTATATCGAGTTAAAACAGCAGAATACTTCCCTCCAAAAAGCTGAAGCAGAACTTCCTGTTTCTGTCAGCTTTCTTTGAGCATCCTTTCAATATTTCAGAGTGGAAAATGGTATAACGGTGAGGGAAGAGGACAGAAGGCACTTTCAGCTGGAAGATTGTTGCAAGGCGATAACATAAATTCAAAGCTCGCAGCAAAAATAAGATAAATATAACTCAAAATTGTCACTTCTGTTTCTCCAAACCTATTCAGATTATAACGCCGTGCGGTTTTGTGATCTGAAGCTCAAAAGTGCAGCTTGAACATTCTTTTAAAATACAGAAGTATTCACACTATAATGCAATGTGATGAATGCGAAAGAAACAGGATATTTATTGGGAGTAAATGTTTTTTTAATATTCATTCATTCATTCATTTTCTTTTCAGCTTAGTGTCTTTATTAATCTGGGGTTGCCACAGCGGAATGAACCGCCAACTTATCCAGCATATGTCTTACGAAGCGGATGCTCTTCCAGCTGCAACACACTCATACACACATACACTACGGACAATTTAGCTTACCAAATTCACCTATGGTGCATGTGTTTTGACTGTGGGGGAAACCGGAGCACCCGGAGGAAACCCACAAGACCACGAGGAGAACATGCAAACCAACTGACCCAGCCAAGGCTCAAACCAGCAACCTTTTTGCTGTGTAGTGATTATGTT
>CAIGQQ010038644.1:1375891-1392529 GCA_903798035.1 Danio albolineatus | reverse complement strand
TAGAAGAAAGCAAAAGAGGGAAAAACTAAAAGAAAGAAAGAAAGAAAAACAAAGAAAGAAACGAAGAAAGAAAAAAAGAAACGAATAAAGAAAGAAAAAAGAAACAAATAAGGAGAAAGAAACTAAGAAAGAAAGAGAAACGAGAAAGAAAGAAACGAAGAAAGAAAGAAACGAGAAAAAGAAAAAAAATATTAAAAAGTGAAAAGAAAGAGAAGCAGGAAAATGAATTAAAAAAAAGAAATGGGAAAGGAAGAGGGAAAATAAAAAAATGAAAAAAAGAAATGGGAAAAAGATAGAAGAAAGCAAAAAAAGGGAAAAACTAAAGAAAGAAAGAAAGAAAGAAAGAAAGAAAGAAAGAAAGAAAGAAAGAAAGAAAGCAGGAAAGAAAGAAAGAAACTGGTAAAAGAAAAAAAGAATAAGAAAAAAAAATAATTGTAAAGAAAAAAAGAGGAAAAGAAATAAAGCAAGATGGGAAATAATAAAGAAATGGGAAAGAAAAAGAGGACAAAAAGAAGAAAAGAAAGAAAGGTGTCTGTTGCATATTCATATTTATACAGTAACAGATCAGACATTGGCCACGCCCCACTAAACAGAAAACCAATCAGAATCCTCCATCACGTATCCTGCTGTCTTAAGCAGAACAATAACATCCTGCAACATCTCTTACACTTCAGTGTTCCACAGAACAGAAACCTCTGCAGATTCTGCTGGTGCGGAACTGCCAACACATGCACAGATCAATACATTACACTACAGTACAGATCGATACACACACACTGCAATCATATCAAGCTTATAGCCTGTAAATTAGATTCACACACAGCGCAAAGAGAGCCCGAGCAAACACCATTTACCCTCCAAAAAACCCAAAAGAAAAATCATTAAGAGTTCTGCTGGGCTCTGACAGAAACCAAATGAAATAAAAAGGAGAACTCTTAAAAAACTCAATCTCAACAACTTTATTATTCCTTATTGAATTATTGACTCCCAGACTACACCATCTACAGCTTTACAGCCCTGTGCTCTTACTTCACTGCAACCACTGACTGTTTCTTTCCTAGCAGAACCTCCAAGCTGCACAAGATTTCAGTATCGACATGACAGTCATATCACAGGATTAAATATGAAATGGAAGCAAATTTTGGATTAAATGCAAAATGCAGCCATTGTGGAGTTAAAATTGATGATTAACATGAGTTTTTATGCATTACTGTGATAACATAAGAGAGATTAAAGATGCGGGAGAGCATTTGTTGTAGAGCTGCACAATATAGCCTTTCAGCATCGATATCGCAGGATATGCAATGAGTCTGAATTATAATTGATCATCTGCATGCATTTTTTAATTGCTTATAACGATTAATTTAATTTAAATACTTTTAAAACAAACACTATTTTAAATTGATTTTGAATTATTTAGTCTGCTTAGACTAAAGTCTCATCACTGAACAGAAATAATGTCCAGTATAGAATATAAAGTCATGCTGCAGTGGAGACAGAATGAATATTGTGTGTGACTCCCATGAGCTTGGAGGACTGCATCCACACATCTCTGCAATGACTCCAATAATGCATTAATAAAGTCATCTGGAACGGCAGAGAAAGCGTTCAGGACTCCCAGAGTTCTTCAAGAGTCTTTGGATTCATCTTCAACGCCTCCTCCATCTTACCCCAGACGTGCTCAATAATGTTCATGTCTGGTGACTGGGCTGGCCAATCCTGGAGCAGCTTGACCTTCTTTGCTTTCAGGAGCTTTGATGTGGAGGCTGAAGTATGAGAAGGAGCGCTATCCTGCTGGAGAATCTGCCCTCTCCTGTGGTTTGTAATGTAATGGGCAGCACAAATGTCTTGATACCTCAGGCTGTTGATGTTGCAGACACTCTGCAGATCTCTCGCACGCCCCCATACTGAATGTAACCCCAAACCATCATGTCTCCTTTACCAAACTTGACTGATTTCTGTGGGAATCTTGCCTCCATGCGGGTTCCAGTAGGTCTTCTGCAGTATTGGTGATGATTGGGATGCATTTGTGATGATTGAATCCACCTTCTGTCACTTTTCCAAATGATCAACTAGAAGTCAAGTTATTATTTGTTGCTCTTACATCTGAGATCCACGAAAAGACTTTTGTCAGGTAATGTATATCAAAACTAAATGAGTAATTTTATACAGAAGCATCGCTGACAGAGTTTTCAGCACATCAGAGAGTGTAGTTACATGTCGATACGCATGTCTGAAACCAAGCATGCTGTTTTTTTGTTTTTGTTTGTATTAAATCTGTAAATATTGTAGATGTATTGTAGATGTCTAGTGGAGATGCTAAAATATGATGAAGATAAAGCCATTTTAGAAGTAAACACTCTTCTGAAAAAATATTTATTTAAATTATCTTATAAAGAAAGAAAGAAAGAAAGAAAGAAAGAAAGAAAGAAAAAGAAAGGAATAAAGAAAGAAAAAAACGATAAAAAGAAACAAATATATAAAAAAAATAAAGAGAAAGAGAAGCAAGAAAAATTAATTTAAAAAAAGAAATGCGAAAGAAAAAGAGGGGAAAGGAATGAAAAAAATAAATGGAAAAAAAAGAAAAAGTAAAAAAAAGAAGCAAGAGAGGTAAAAACGAAAAGAAAGAAAGAAAGAAAGAAAGAAAGAATGAAAGAAAAAAAGAAAGAAAAATTTATTGTAAAGAAAAAAAAGAGGAAAAGAAAAAGTAAGAAGAGGGAAAATAATAAAGAAATGGGAAAGAAAAAGAGGACAAAAAGAAGGAAAGAAAGAAAGGTGTCTGTTGCATATTCATATTTACAGACATTGGCCACGCCCCACTGAACAGAAAACCAATCAGAATCCTCCATCAAGGATACTGCTGTCTTAAGCAGAACAATAACATCCTGCAACATCTCTTACACTAGTGATCAACTAGAAGGTGATCACAAATGATCAACTAGAAGCTCAAGTTATTATTTGTTGCTCTTACAACTGGGAACAAGGTAGTGTATATCAAAATTAAATGATTAATATTATACAAAAGCATCACTGACCGTTTTCAGCACATCAGAGAGTGGTTACATGTCAATGCGCATCTCTGAAACCAAGCATGCTGTATTAAATCTGTAACTATTGTAGATGTATTCTAGATGTCTAGTGGAGATGCTAAAATATGATAAAGAAATCAAACCATTTTAGAAGTAAACACTCTTCTGAAAAAATATTTATTTAAATGATCTTCTATTTAAAAATAAATAAATAAATTAATTAATTAAAAAAAATAAAATTGCAATGCTGTATTTCTCTAATATTGTGCAGTCCGTCGTAAAAAAATCACTACAACCATTCTGAATCATGAATTCGTCATGTAATTCAAGCCATCTGGTAAAATTAATGCAATTTTTTTTCTCCAATATCTCACATCCCTACTCCATATCAAACATCCGAGGCAAAGTTAAAGCTTAAATAGTTCTTAAAAGAGCAACTTTTGAACTGTAAAATCATCCTCTGGGGCGTCACACAACCACATTACATTAATTCTGCTTCTTCCAGTTGGATTTCCTCAGCAGATCTGCGTTTACGCGAGAAGTAAAACCAGCGGATAGTGGAGAAACTCTGCTGGATGTGTTTAAAGGAAACGGAGGCTCCAGTCAGAGCAAACTGTGAAGGCCAGGCTGAAATCTAACCCTGCTGTTCAAACACACACTAATCCTGCTGTTAGATTCATGGCATAGTGTGAAGGTTGACTACAGCATGCTGACCTGCGTCCTGGAGAGCACTGAAAACTGATCCCAGATCCCTGACAGAATCATTCACACCCGATGTGCTGACACGAATACATTCAGTGTGATTAAAAACCATTAATAGTGCCATTTGTGCTGTTCGAGAACAAACAAACTTTAATAATTTGACAAATATGATGCTAAAGGAATAGATAAGCGCAGGTTGAGTCCTCGCTAGGGTTTACAGTAGGACCCTGATTAATCCTATTGGCTCAAAGGAGTTTTAATGGGGAAAACAACTCCTGTGAAATCCCTTATTAATTAATAAATGAATATAATAATAATAATAATAATAAAAAAAGAGTTATAATGACCATTAATGTATTTTTTATTATGTGTTTTGTATGCTAATTAGGGCTGCACAATATCACAATCTGCAATAGGCACAATGCAGAAAAATTAATTTTCTATCATTTAAAAAATATTTTAAATATATAGTTTATTATATCACGATTAATCGTATCCAAAATAAAAGTGTGTTTTGACATAATGTGTGTATTTTATATATATTTATTATGTATATGCAGTGGTGGAAAGAGTACTGAAGAATCATACTCAAGTAAAAGTACCATTACTTGCCCAAAAATGTAGTGCAAGTAGAGTAAAAGTATCTGTAGTAAATATTACTCAAAGTATGAGTAAAAAGTAGACCTTTTAGAAGTACTCAAGAGTAGTGAGTATCACACTGTATAAAAGGTGATGCGTTTACAGAATGTTACGTTTACACATCCCTGCACAAACAACATGTGGTGTATTTAGGGATCTTCCTATTTTCATTTGTTCCTTCCAACCTTCCTTCAATTATTTGTTTGATTTCTCCTTCCTTCATTCATTAATTTGTTCCCTCCTTCCTTCATTCACTCATATTTTTGTTCCTTCCTACATTAGGTCCTTTCATTCATTCATTCGTTTGATCGTTCCTTCCTTCCTTCCTTAGTTTGTTCAGTCCTTCCTGGAATTCTTCCTTCATTCGTTTGTTCGTTCCTTCCTTAGTTTGTTCAGACCCTACTTGAATTCTTCCTTCATTCGTTTGGTCCTTCCTTCTTTCCTCCCTTCATTTGTTTGCCCATTCTTTCTTTTATATTTTTTTCCTTCATTTATTAGGTCCTTTGTTCATTCATTCGTTCGTTCCTTCTTTCCTTCCTTAGTTTGTTCAGTCCTTCCTTGAATCCTTCCTTCATTTCTTTGGTTCTTTGATCCTTCCTTCCATTCCTTGTTCGGTCCTTCCTTTTATTTGGCCCTTCCTTCCATTCTTCATTCGTTCCATTAGTGATTGTTTAAGGCTGTTTGGTGATTTCAGTCCTCATACAGTCGACATCCATCATTTTCAGTGACATGCAGCCTATAAACAGTCTCTGGATCATTGCGTGTGCAGATTTTGGACATCTTATTGGACATTTTGATTGTTTCCCAAAGGTTTGCTGCGTTTATAAAGCGCCCATGTCTTGAGGTTGTTCAGTATGATGTGATTTACTTTCTATGTGTGATTTAATTGGACAGGAATCACAGGACTGATCTTTCTACTGTAGACAATGACCATAGACAAGACAGAAATACAGTAGTGACTGCAGGCTGAAGGACAGTAGTGGAGTAAAAGTACCGATACTGCACTAAACATGTACTCAAGGGAAAGTAAAAATACACATTTTTAAAACTACTCAGTAAATTACAATTCCTGAGAAAAACTACTCAATTACAGTAGTGCAGAGTATTTGTAATTAGTTACTTCACACCACTGTGTATATGAAATAGAAACAAAACTATACAAAAATTATATCATAGATATTTCAATTTATACATAATTTGAATCAATGTATATATATTTATATCAAAACATAAATAAACATGTACGCATGCACGTGTGCATTTATATATACATAATACACACTTAAGTTAAAACAATGTCAAAAACTTTTATTTTGGATGTGATTAATTGCAATTAATATTGTATTTCCATGCCCCATATTCTTCTTTCTTTTTTTTTAAAATACTTACTTTTTATTGATTTTTTTAAGGAACATATAAGCAGTGGGAACAAACAAACCAACAAAAAATAATAATACATACATACATACATACATATACATACATAGAAATGTATATACACGAATACATCCATTCCATTCATGTATATCTATATACATACATGAATGAAAATATTAAATTAGCCTTATCAAAAAAATAAATAAATAAAATAAGTATAAAATATAATATAATAAAAAGGTTGCCAAACATATTCTCACAATGATGTATAGCCTCTAGAATTATGTAAATGTTATAGATAATTATATTGTCATTGAGGCGAAAGCTAGCCATTTACTCTGCTTCTTTTTAAAGAATCTCTATTTGTAATCGAAGTGCATGTGTCATTTCTTCCATTTCCTCAACTTCTGCTATAAATTTGAACCATTCATCTTTAGCTGGTGGGTCTTCTTTATATCATTTCCGGGTTATAGCCTTTTTACTTGTTGCCAATAAAATCTTAAATAGATACTAATCCTCCTTTTAAAATTTAATAGAAAAATCTCCTGGATAAAGTACTTCGAATGATCTAGAAATAGAAAGATCAAAAATATCATTGATAGCGGAGTGTACAGTTTCCCAAACACTGTCAATTCTTGAGCACTGCCGAAATATTGTAAGAGTCCATCTATTAGTCCAATGGCGGAGCTAACAGTATGGGTGAAGGTTAATGCATGTAAGCCTTTTAGCACATGTGAGAAGAAATATTTTTACTTATGAAAACGTATTTTAATTCGTTTCCAACTCCGAATTTAATCTGACTCCAATTTATTATAATATGAATGCTCATACATAAAGAAAGTTTGATTTATCCACTAGATTATATCATATTAAGTCAGTGATTGTCAGGAGATATTAGAGTTTAAACAAGAATTTTACATTTATTTGTCAGGCAAAGATTTTCCATTCCAATTCACATAATTACACACGATAAGCCAATTCAGATTGTACAACAGAGTTAAAGATTAATACCTGGCCATGTAGAAAGACATTACAACATAAGACAGAAACTTATACATTGTAACGGGGTCTCCTGGCTACAGAATCCCACTGGCCTATACCACATCTTTACCTTATATACCTAACAGGGCGTCACAGTGACCCTTGCCTAGTGTATTGATGTGTAAATCATCTCTGGAGGGGGAGCATCTGGCAGAGATTTCATCAAAGTCAAAACGAAATTCAACAAATACAAGTGAAATATGACAATGACCTTAAGACCACTTTACCACTCACACAGAGACATTTAAAATGATACCAAACATGAATATAAAGCTACAAGATACACCATATTAAGACCTTGTAAATGTAAATGATCTGCTTTGATCTTAGTTTTGGTCTCCTGATCTTCTTCTCAGATTAGCCAGTTCATTGTTTTAGTGCCTGACCATTCTCGTGGTCTTGTCTCGTGGAATTCCATAACAATTCCCAGGGTTTATTATCATGGAGAGACATAGCCATTCTTACGATATATATAAATTAGTGCTTAATAAAACCAAGTCTTACATTATGGTTTTTGGTTCCAGACGCAAACTTAAATCAAAAAGTTACCCCTATTCTATATTATGTAATGATGGTACTTCTTTGGGTAAGGTTGATATGATTAAATACCTTGGAGTGTGGCTTGATTCTGAACTTTCCTTTAAATCACACATTAATCATATTGTAAGAAAAGTTAATATTGCAATTAATGCCCTATATCGATCTAGGCATTGTTTTTCACTTAGTGTTCGCAAGAAACTTGCTGTTCAACTTATTCTGCCAATTTTTGATTATTGTGATATTGTTTATCAGTGTGCATCAAATTCAGATCTTGCTCCCCTTAATACAGCATATAATAGACTGCAGATTTGTTCTGGGGTGTTCTTTTTATACACATCATTGTTTAATGTATGATCTGCTTCAGTGGCCATCTCTGCACATAAGACGACACATTCATTGGCTTCAATTTATATTTAAATGTATCCATTTTGAGTATCCTTATTATTTACAACAATATTTTATATTTCTTTCCTTAAATTATCAAGTCAGACATTCTGTTCAGACTTATTTTTCTGTTCCTCGTTGTAAAAAATCTATTGGTAAAAGAGCTTTTATGTTTAAGGGTCCAACAGATTGGAATAATTTACCTGTGAACATTCGATGCATTACATCCTTTAAAGTCTTTAAGCAAACTCTGTTAACATATTTTACTTTGGTTTGTACTTGTTTTTCCTGAGTAAGTTATTACTTATGTGTTGTTTTGATACACTGATTTGTACTCTTACATATATGTATATGTGTGTATGTAGGTATGTATATGTGTATATATATATTTATGTCTGCATGTATATGTATTTTTTGTACTATGTATATGTGTAGATGTAGGTATGTATGCTATTTTCCCCTTCCCTCCCTTTCAATTATTATTATTTTTTTTATTTATTTATTTATTTATTTTTTTGTGTGTGTGTTATGTGTCTTGGGTGTTGTGTAAGTTATGTCTTGTTTTTGTCTTTTGGTGTTTTGTTATGTGATTGTGATTAATTGTGGGACCCCCTTGAAAATGAGATGGTACATCTCAAGGGGTTTATCCCAGTGAATAAATATCAAATCAAAAATGAAAATACGTATGATGCGCCTCTTCTACCCCACAGTTCCTCCAACAAGGATGAGTCCCCGATTGTAATGATTTAATTCTTGGTGTAATAAGAAAATCGAATCAAGTGCCCCATATTCTTCTATATAATAACAATAAAATAATAAATAAATAAATAAATACACAAATAAATAAATAAATATAAAATAATTAATTAATAAATGAAAAAAAATAAAATAATAAATAAAAAATAAATACACAAATAAATAAATAAATAAAAATAAAATAAATTAATTAATTAATAAATGAAAAATAAATAAATAAATATTATTATACAGAAGCATATGGAGCATGCAAATATAAGGACTCTAATAAATATAGTATACCTAAGGTATTACATATTTGTATTTATTTATGTATGCTTACCTACACAACAATCATATTTTACACTCTGATAAAAAGTGACAAATGAACACTGATTTTTGCATTACTCATCTGCGTTATCAATCTCAAATGCATTACTTTGATAAGCCCTTTGTAACAGATGATCCTTTGGGGTCACATAAAAATCTGTGATTCTTCCACGATGCCACAACATCGCACAACCTTAAGCGGTGGTTTTTATGGATCAAATATGAAACGCTGGTGAATTTTCCTACCTGCCACTGTGAGTCGTGCGGTGCGGCTGCTGATGGTGCCCAGATTGTCGATGGAGGCCACACACTGGTACACCCCCTCATCAGGCTTATTGTGTTTGGAGTGGACCACCGTAGTGATGAGCAGAGAGCCGTCGGCTAGCTGCCGTCTCCGGTCGTCCGCCACCAGGTTCAGGAACGTCCCGTCTTTCTTCCACTCCACCCGTACTGGAGCGTCGCTGATGGCCGAGCAGTTCAGGACAGCGGGGAGACCGCGGACCGCCAGGACGTCCACAGGCTCAACAGAGAATCTGAACGGGGTGAAGCTACGGATGGCAGAGCCTGAGGAAAAAGAGAGATGAACATGTTAGGGTGCTTTCAAACCTGTAAATCGAGTGTGAAACAGGGATTTAAATTGTTGCAATGTTGCTTTTTGTTCTTGAAGCGGTTCGCTTTTACACGGCAAAGTTTCTAAACAGACCAAAACTATTAAAACAAGTCATGCACGAGTAAACGCTCCTCACATTGGTCAGAGTTTGGTTTATTCTCCAGGATTCCGCTTTTTTTAATAAATCAGCAAAAAATGTGTTTTTCTGTCAATATGGGCAGCAGTGTGTACATTAATGAGGAAATGGCTGCAATATAATAGAGTGATTTAAATTTAAAGGGGTTTGAATACGTTCCATACCCACTAGATCAGGGCTATTCAATTGTCTTCCGCAGGCTGAAACCGGCCCCTGAGGCAATTTGTTTTGGCCCTCCAATTAGTGTGACCAAGACGTCAGAAATTAATCTAGTTCAGTTGAAAAATGGCCGCTATAGTTATGAAGTGACAAGTGTCTGTTCAATACAGCACGAGCTGCAGGTGAAGGCTGCGCAGAGAGTAAGCGTGAGTCACCTGACATTAAGCGAGTGGTGAAGGCAGCCGAAAACATTTGGATTTGTGCAGAAAAGACCTTCATTTGTACAATGCACTGATATTGTTATTAGGGATGCAACGATTCGCTGATTTCACTGCGCTTTAAATTCGTCACGGTTAATTAACCGTAAAGGCTTCTCAATTGTGCGTTTCTGTTGTATGGAACGAAACTGCTGCAATTAAAGGTATGCCATCTGTGCGTTAGTTTAAAGTTCTAAGCTTGTATGCAGAGGCCAATACGCACGCACACTGGATTAACTGTAGCGGCGGGCCGTTCCAATATCACGTCATTTCTGCGTGCAAGTTTATTTCCAATGTGGAATATATGCCAATGTGCGCGCGCAAGCGGAGCAAAGCGCTCGCAGTAGAAAACATTTCATGCTGTAGAGGTGAGAGTAGTGCGTGGCTGTAAGTGTAATGTAAACAAAGGATTTGTTAGACGAATTATTATTAAAATGATTATTTATGTATGAACGCAGATTATAACAACAGTTCATCTAAATACTCAGGCCTACCTAATATAAAGCTTAAATTTACATTAAACGTGATAACAGTGAAACCATGATTATTCTTCAGACTATAATCGTACAACCAACATCTATAATTGTTGCATCCATAATTGTTATGTAGTTTAAAACAACATATGAATGTGTGTGAATGTAGAAGAAGCCTATTTAAACAATGCACTGCTTTTGTTGGGACATTTGAATGTTTGTAAGAAAAGCCACATTGTACAATGCAGTGATATTATGTAGTTTCAAAATACAACATATTAACATTTTAATGTAGAAAAAGCCAACGTGGGTGTCTTAAGGAGCAAAAATGCAACATATACAGTTGTGTCCTTACTCATATTTCAAGTCAGACCTCTCCGGCCCTTCGTTTGGGATGCTTTTCATCAACTGGCCCCCATGACAAACTAATTGAATAGCCCTGCTCTAGATATATGCCTATAACATATCTATAACACTCTGTGATACAGCCACTGTGATAAAGTTTCATTCAGGTGAACTCGGACTGATTGATTTGTTGCAGATCAGAGGGTGATTGCAGGTTTCCCATATGCCCAATTGAACTGGTGGCAAATGTGCCAGGTTCCAAAACAAACGTCCAGGTGTGAAAGCACCCCAGGTCTTCAGCTGTATTCACTATCAAAACCACTGGTATAGACCGTTATTTCTAAAGAGGAAAAGATAATACGGTGGTCTTTTCAGTCCAGATGCAGCTGAAGTGAGCCCACGACCAATGTCCAATATAAAATTTAGATTTTGAAGCACCACATTTGCACACAACAATAAACCAGCATCAAATCTGAAACGACCCTCTCAGAAATGCAAGATTACAGCTGTTTTGTCATGTTCTTTTGTTGGCTAAGTGATTTTGATTCTGAACATTCATGGGTTGAGTCCCTCACCTTTCTGCTATGCAAAAAATACAGCTGGGAAAAAGTTCTAAACCAACATAATTGCTTAACGCTTACAGTGACGTATAATTAAAAAACAGAACCGCATTCAGCCACCAACCCGCATTGTTCAGACAGCACTAATGGCCAATTATCTGCACCAGTGGTGTTGTGCGAAAACAATTACGGCAAGACTTTGCGCAAGTGAGCTGCTTCGTACTTTAATTACGTAGGAAATGACAAGCTTCTTGTGTTCGACACAAGGCACAGCATATATAACAATCTGAGACAGAAGCTAATGTGTTTGCTGCTTGCCTGTCATGCAAGCTAATTTGGTACCAAAAATATGCTTTCATAAGTCGGCTACCTGAGAAACAGATGCAAAAAAGACATTAATGCCATAAAACCACTCACAGATTAGCTACTTTAATAGCCGCACATTATTCCTTTATTGGCTCAATTTCATTTGTAACGTTAAGCAGGACTAAAGATGGATAACTAACGAAGCATTCACTCTGCACTGCACATGGTGACTTATGGTTGTGAATTACACTATGGGAACTTGACCTTTGCTCTGTTCAACTGTTGAGGTAGAAAACTCCACTCTGCAGTTTTACACAGCATCTTTTAATGACATTTTAATAGTTAATATATTATATTAGAGATAATATATAGACAATTAAATTGGAAAAATAACAGAAAAAGCACTGGCAGTTTATTACAAGGTTTTTGTACTGTAATTTGAAAACACCAAGAGACAATATGTCACTTCAGTATTAATATCGCAACGTGATCATTCGTAATAATCGCACTGCAGAATTTGCAATGTTATGTCTGTGTTGTAATGTCATGTGCACACTTGCATGTGTTTTTAAAACCTTCTCTTCCAAAATTACTCCTGAAACACTTTATCACTCAACGTCTTTGGTCCCTAAACGTCTTTTAAGTGTTGTGAAAATAAATGGCAACATTTAAAACTGGTAAATGCTTTACTGCTCCAACTTATTTTGAAATGTGTTGCAAGAACCAAACTTAAAATACCCGTTTTTGGAAAAAAGTCATGAAAAACACATATATAAATATATAATAATGTTTGTTGTATTGTCTGCAATGAAATACAAGTCAAAGTAAATTTAGAAATCCCTAATTTCCTTTTTTATTTGTGTTTTTCAACGCAATTGTAATTATACATTATATTATTCATTCATTCATCTTCTTGTCGGCTTAGTCCCTTTACATTATATTATATTATATTATATTATATTAATTTCATATAATTTTAAATATTGTCATGACTTCTGATTATTTTCTTTATCCATGTTAAGCTGCTTTTATACAATCTACATGGTAAAAGTGCTATAGTATTAACGAATGAACTGAATGGAAAACTCACAAAACAAATGTCACAAAATACAAAAAAATAAAAAAAATTCCTTTACATATTTTTACAGTGAAGAAAAAAGAAAAGAAAAAGAAAAAGAAAAATGGAAAAAAGGAAAAATTAGGAAAAAACAAAAAGAAAAAAATACCTTCAAAAAAGAAAGCAAAAGAAAGGAAAAAAAGAAATAGAAAGCGATCGAAAAAGCAAAAAAGCAAAAGAAAGAAAATGAAAGAAAGAGCGAAAGAGAGAAAGCAAAAAAGAAAAAAGAAAGAAAGAAAAAAAAAAAGAATGAAAAAGAGAGAAAGAAAGAGAAAGCGAGAAAAAAAATGAAGAAAGAAAGAGAGGAAGAACAAAGAGCAAAAGAAAGCGAAAGAGCAAAAGCGAAAGAAAGAAAAAAAAGATTGAAAAAGAAAGAAAGCGGAAAAAAGAAAGAAAGAAAGAAAGAAAAGGAATGAAAAAAATGAAAAAAAGAAAAAGAAAAAAAGAAGAAAAAAAATCATTCAGCCACCAACCCGCACTGTTCAGACAGCACTAATTAAGAAAGAAGGACAGGTATACATTAAACAGTAACTTTACTACAGTAACACCATTGGCTTTATTGACATTATTCTTCAATGCGGAGGTGCGCTTGTTTTTGTGATGGTTTGTGAACTTCCGATCGAGTTTCCTATGGGAGAAATGACTAGGAATAATCAACAGCAGAAAACGATCAAACTACTCGCTCTACAAACAAGTGTTCATGACTACACAGACAAAGCAAAATAAGATAAGTAAATATCTGTTTGCAACACAACAAGCTGTTTTTAACATCTAAAAAACAATGGAAGTGAACGAGAGCGGATGTCTGGAGCCAAAATAAGAAGAATACCTAAAAAGTGCTCAAATCCTGACACGCAAACTTGTGTACTTGCGTTTTCTCTACAAATCTAAAATAAGACCCCATGCAAATGCAGACGAAACCCACAGTTGGGAACTAATTGTAGAGCAGCCAGCTGGGAAACATTTGGAGCAACGTGGCCAAACGTGCCTCTGTTTGTGGCTTTGGATGTTTGTCACGGGCTGGATGCGAGTAATCGGATGGAGTCCAGAATTGCTGTTGGAGGGCAACAGTGATGCATCCTTGACCCAGAAGCCCCGAGACAGCCAGAAAATGAGCCTGTTGGGTTGATAAGTATAAGCTGTTAGCCTTAGTCTGCGCACTTTGAGGAAAACCCACTTCAAAAGCGCCTCAGTCAGCGAGACCTCTCGAAAAAGGGGCAAGGGCTCTCCTGGGAAATAGCACAGTAGTGAATGAGAGGGGAAGAGAGATATACTGACACATACAAAGACTGAAAGAGGAGCAGAAGTGGCCTGGAACGGCGGAGGAGGGGGAAAGTGGCGGAGGCGCAATAACAAAATCAAGGGAAATCGGTTAAAGTGTCACATACTATTCTCTTTCTTCATCTAACGGACCATGACAGGCCTCGGATTGAGAAACTTGCATTGTGGGAATGCACAGGAGTGGCGCTTAAAAGACCAAAAGATGGTGGAGGAGCAGAGATTAAGAAGACATTTGCTTGTTTAGACCTGCAGTGTAGAAAGTAGAAAAATTGTAATATTAATTATTTAATTAGCCGAATTTAAAGTCTGCGTGAATTGGAAGTTGAGGATACTTTCATTTTATCATGTTGATGTACTTATAACTGAAAACGAATATTGAGTAGGGGGCGGGGCTTTCTTTTGGCTCATTATTCCCTTGTAGCAACCTAACAGTAAAGGGGGCGTGGCTAAGGATATTGTGGCTAAAGATTCTGCTGAGTTGTAATCACTGGATGTTGATAACAACTAAAGAAATTTATAAATGAGACAAATCTAATTAGTTTACAATTGAAGTTCTGTGTAATAAAACAAATTGATGCAAAGAAAAAAAGTATTGAAGACATGAGGAAAGGAAGGTGTAGTCCTGCAGTGAAAGCCCAGACTGCAGCTGAAATCTCTCAGTAGTTCTTCAGCAACCCTCTGCCCTTCCTCAGTGTAAATGAACATCAGCTGCTTCAGTGCAACATCTACATTAGCAGGAGGATAAAGATGAAACCAGGGTGGACATTTCAGCAAGACAATAATCCAAAACACAGCCAAGGAGACTCTCAGATGCTTTCAGAGAAAGAAAATCAAGCTGTGGAATGGCCTAGCCAATCACCTGACCCGAAACCAATAGAGAATACAGAATATAGCTCAGATTAGACAGACGAGACCCACAGAAACGTCAAGATTTTGACACTCAACGAGTACGTTTACATGGACACCAATAATTTGATTTTAATGCGATTAAGGCAATACTCTGATAAAGAGTCCACCATGTAAACAGCAATTTTTGATTTAATTTATTTAATTCGATTAAGGTCATAATCAAACTAAAAAGAAACCGAATTAAGACATGTGGAGTATGCCGATCTTAGTCGCATTGAAGTGTGGTACAGACAAGTAAACACCTTAATCGAACTATTACCGTCATGTAGGACTTTGTCACATTTTGCGACAGGATAGCGCGCGCACACACACACGCACGGCTGTTTGACACTCTTTGCACCTACCGAGTCAGAGAAAGACCACAGACACCTGCATTGTGAAATGCGGAGGTTTTTTCTTCCATTCAGCATGCGGTATGAACATTAAAACAACACTGTTCCGGCAGTTCATAGTTGCATCAAATATCTCGTTTGTCACGGGGGACATGCATGAAATGCTCCCGAATGAAAGTGAAAGTGCCAAACTGCAGTTAACCTCAACTATGCAATGATAAAATACCAGAAACTACATGAAACTCCGGAGGAAATGCGGACATCGCAGTGACGCAATGACGTTCATCAAATTATGTGCTGTAACCTGTAAAACGGGATCATGAAAGGAATGTTCAAAAGCAGCTCATGTAAACGCCTTAATTTTATTATTGTCTTAATTAGATAAAGGCAAATAATTTGATTACTGATGTCCTTATAAACGTAGTCACTGAGCAACACGTGTCTTCATTCTCCATATGAGAGGCGTCTTTAAGCTGCCAGCACCAAAAAAGCCTTTCTTATAATATATTAAACACATTTCAGTAGGTCAGATCTTTCTCCTTGTGTCGTTTCATTATTATAACACAGAACTCATTTTTCTGATTTGATTGTTTTGTTTTATTTTTATATTTGTATTGTTTGGATTTTTACCAAAATCTGCTTCAAATCCATGTCAACATCTCCTTTAGAAATATTATACCCAGAAAACAACATGACAATGTGTTCAATACTTATTTCCTCCGCTGTATGTGCGAAAGCAGAATGTTAAATTAATTTGCAGTATTTAAACAGTTATTATTAATTTAATATTCTAATTTCATTGCATACAAAGTGAAACGAAAAAACAAAATGGAACATCCCAAACCGTCATCTGTGACATTAGTGATCGTCTCTGACCATATAATCTTATCTTGTCCAGTTTTATCTGGATTGCATCCCAGACCCACTCCTAAAGTGGTTTTAGCGATCTGATTTATATACATCTTGAATGTGTTTACACTTGTCCTTTTCACAATCAGATAGCTATCATATTTAAAAAAAGAAAAAAAGAATAAAATGAACGGGTGTAAACAAGATCCAGAAATAATCCCTGAACAGCTCGCATATTCTATTAGAACGCAACGCAGGCTGATTTGATCAGTAGACAGCCGTCACACTGCATAAACACAAACATTACAATCTTTAAGTGGGCGTTTACAACGACAACACTAAGAGCACCGGCGGATTGAGTCTAACTGTCATTCATTCACTGAAGAACAGGGAACCGTATTTCATATTCCAGCAGCTCCACACACACACACACACACACACACACACACACACACACACACACACACACACACACACACACACACACACACAGCTGCGGCGCACAAGCATTCATACTGCTTAACCTG
>CAIGQQ010038644.1:1362162-1375791 GCA_903798035.1 Danio albolineatus | reverse complement strand
ACACACACACACACACACACACACACACACACACACACACACAAAACTGTCCTTCAGCAGCTTCTACAACATCTCCACCCTTCAATATTGCATTCTCTCCAACCCAACTGGAATCCGAATTAGAGAGTTTGCGCTTTCATCCGTGTTTTTCCTTTGTCTTTTCATCTTCCAAAGGCAACGGCTCTTTTCATTTCCACCTGACGCTTTCAAACGCTTCGGATAAATCAGAATTTGCTCAGTGAACAAACACTTCCATACATCAGAAGCGCTGGGGGTGAAAGGCAGGGCTACAATGCTGGAAGCAAAAGTTCGACTCGAAATAAATTGTAGAAGCTGTCATTAGCACTCAACAGGTTATTAATAGCTGCTCGTCACGTCTTCACGTCGTTTATTTTCCCCCACAATCCCTTTCTGTGGAGCATTAGCATGTTAGGATACTTTACCTCATGCTGTGACTCTTGATTCACTAAAAACACCACACATCATCTATCTCCATAAGACCCGTGTGGATGACAGGTGGGCTGCATTACGGCAATAAAACCGGGGCTCATCTGGGTGGAGTGGGGTTCCTCCCTTAGGAGTCCATTTCAGGCACATAAAACATGGAAATTGAGCATCCCAGAGGGCACATATCCCACAATCCATTTCCACACCTATTGGACCCAATACAATCGCAATCAGGGACAATCTATTGATTGAACTCAAGTGTCGCCCCAATCAGCTAATTCAATTACCTCATGGGTTATTCATGAGCTTAAGTTCCATTTCTGATTATTTATTTGCACATATTTATATATTTGATGAAAATAACCACAACATCAGGCACATGTTAAGCACATTCTCCTACCACAGGCGATCAAACAGTGCCTGTTTTTTTATGCCTGTGCCTTTTTATTAACATTTTGGTCAATACAACATCAATTTCAAAAATATTTGAAAAACAACAAATTATCTTTGCTCCAACAGAGCCCCCCGCCCCACTGCACCATTTCTATACAATATATTAAGCACATTTTAAATTTGTTTTTCATCATGTCATGGTACAAGCATGCATACAATACAATGTACAGATATACGCACACAACAATTCACAATAGACTTAGCAAATGTAAAATAAAGAAATAAAATAATTTAGATAGAAATTATGAAATGAAATAAAATGGAGGGAAGGAGAAAAAATGTGAGAAACAAATAAACAACGATCAAACTGCAAATATTAAGTTTGGATCCATTTGGAGGAGTACCGAATTTTCTCCATTGTAAGGTGGTACATAAGCTCTCTAATCCAATCATTTAAACGGTGCCTGTTTTTAATCAGAAATGGACACCATTTGTTACAGGCACCACAAAAGCTGTCAGGATCCAACTGAAGCAGCTAAATTGATATTTCTACATATTCCTCTATGTTTTATTATATTTACACTACATGCAATAACATATCAGAGGGTTACGACAATAGGCATGTATGAAAGTCTTCATAAAAAAATCCACCTCAGGCACTGAAGCTTTATCATTGCAAGCCTTTCTGCTATGGACACCATCTATCATCAATCAATTTGCATGCATTATAAAGCAAATAAGTAAAATCTAATTTATAATTTACAAGCATGAATTTGACGAACTGTGAAGCAGCTTCAACATAGATTCATTATTATTCATTTTGTCTAAACTGCAGTTCACAATCTGGATTTTACTATAGTGCATTTATTTGGAAATAATGTGTCCACATTTACGTTATTTTTTCACCGACAATGTAAAGAAAATCCTATGTTACACACTAGGCATGGGACGATAACTGTTTTCAAGGTGTACCGGGGTTTGGAAAAGCCAAGTTTTTAAAATCGCCAAAATTTTCTGTAATACACTGTAAAAAGCGAAAAATTTAACGAATTATTTTGACTTGTTACAATTAAAGAATTAAGTTTGACAAACTTAATTTATGACAGTTTTCAGTAATAAACTAAGTTAGTTCTTTTAGGTGTAACAAGTTTTAGTCATTTATATAAGAGAACAAAAATTAAACAGTAAAAACAGGACAGTACAAATCATTTCCTTCCCATGTTAATATAATAACAACAACAACAACAACAACAACAACAACAACAACAACAATAATAATAACAATAATATTAATAACAATAATAATAATAATAATAATAATATTATTAAAACGTTTATGTTTTGTGGCAATACTTGTACTTACCATAAATAACTAAATTTGTTGCACTAAATTTGTTCCTACTTCACTACACTAAGTTGTACTAATTGGTTACTGTAAACTGTCATAAATAAAGTTTGTCAAACTTAATTCATTTAATTGTAACAAGACAAAGTAATTTAAGGTCTCTTTTTACAGTGTATCGTTCCTAAGGTATGAGTAAGATTTTTTAAATAAATATTTTTATAAAAAATACAAAAATATTAGATTTTTTTTCCATCTCCAGCAGAAAAAAAAAATCCAAAGATACCATTTTAAATTGTAAAGAAATCTGTGTTTTTGAAACTAATGAAGACAGCAGAAGTCAATGACTCAATTTAATAATTTATCCTGACATGTTTACTGCTCCAAAATGTTGTAAATCTTTCGAAAAAATATTGTGTTCAAAAGGGAAAAGTTTTTTTTTTTATTATTCAGACATTTAAAAAGAATATGATTTAGAGCAGTAAACACAAAACCGTGATATTTTTATCCAAGGTTTTCATACCATCAGAATCTTACACCGGCCCATGCCTATTACACACAGGAATTACACTAGTTTTATTAGATTAGACAAATTTAGGTAGATTAAATACGAAATAATTAAGTTTTCCCCAAAAAAACTCTAGAATTATGTTGTTTCCGCTAGTTAAAAAGTGGGTTGAAAAAACAGCTTCATTTTCAATAAGAGTGGGTGCAGCCATTGTATCGACTTGAGACTTCTGGTCTCATTCATTTCCATTGACTTTTAGCTGTTATGCTACTTGATGAGGCAAACTGGCATTTCCTTATGTTATTAATTGCATTTTAAAGTATTGTCTTGTCACATTTGTTTGTAGAGCAAATAGTTTGACTGCCTGCTGTTTGCTTTTCCTAGTCATTTCCCCCATATGCAACTCAATAGAATGTCCAATCACAGAAACAAACTTACGTTTGCATTGCATAAGGCGAATACATCTAAATGCATTAATTTAGCAGATGCTTTTATCTAAAGCGACTTGCAAACGTGAATATCTCCCACCAATAAAGGTTTCACATTAGTACTTCAAGGTACAGATCACCCAAAAACGAAAAGTCTTATTTATTCATCCTCTTTAAGTGTCTTTCTTCCGTTGAACACAAAAGAAGATATTTAGAAATATGTTGGTTGCTGCACTCATTGACTTCCATACTAATTTTTTTCTACTATGAAGTCAATGGGTTGTTTTCCCATGACGTCATGACATGCAGGACTCAGATGGAGGGCAGGAAGCGGTTCTTCTACATACAAATCAGAACATCAAAATGTTTCTGTTTTATGTCGTTTATAATTGTTTAAATCGGCCAACATAAGAAATGCCGAACAGCTATAATAGACTTCCAAAGGTTTTTGCTCATAAAGGGGGGGAAAGTAAAAAAAAATGGCTGAAAACTGAAGAAAAGGCGACTTGTAATAAACATTCATTCAATACATCTATGTGAACAAACTTTAACGCAATAATTCCTTTGACAGCACTAATAAAGATTAAATACAGGCCTTCGATATGTGTATAAATATGTTAATGTGTCATATTAAAAAATCAGACACAAGCACAAACACACTTATACAAAATCCAGGAGAATATAAATAACGTACCCAATCACTGCAATGAAATCTCCCTCTTGTTTTGCAATAATCCAAGTCTTTACTGGTAATTCGGCAAAATACACAACCATAACGTCAACATCTACTCGCGCAGCAGCAGTGAATGCTTGTTGATGGTAAGTTCATTGACCGAACACAAAAGAAACGCAACCCTTGCAACAAAACTAGCCGGTTATTATTATGGAGCACTGTTTACCCCTTACAAAAATAAATAAATACTTAAATAAATACACCACGCTTTTGTATGCTTTCATCGGTTATTTCGTGATGTCTGGAAGATATCCTCACAGGGGAAAACTATAGTAATTCATAATAAACATGTTTTGAACCACATAGTAAAGTGTATCATGTCTAAAACCCTTTGTTAATGAATGCTACAGATTACAGTAGCATAGTAAACTGATAAACTGTAATAAGTACTTTATCGTTAGTGTAAACTGTGGTGTATTGTGATGGTGTATAATAACTGAAGCCTGTTGAATAACTTGTTTATTACTACAGTTGTTTTGTACCACTGCAACAATATCAATACTAAGACAGTTGAAGTAATTATCTATACTGTAGTATTTTTACATGTAAGGTAAGCTATTACAGTATCTACCGACTCGATGACAGACAAATATACTTTAGTTCAGTCGTAAACCCGGCTCTTTTCATGATACAAGAATCATGCCCAACATATCTGCTTATTTTCTATTAATATCTCCCTTGAAATATGGTATAAATCGCAAAAATACAGACTTTCCTCTATGTCTACCATTCAGTTTTTTACTTCCGTCCCTACTTCTGAATTGAGCGTCACCAGAACCCCGTGATTGAAAGCAACCTATAGTTACCAGCAAGATAAAAACCCACACGAGGAACAGTAAATGATGAGGTAATTGTCATTTCTGGGTGAACTATCCCTTTAAGGCAGCTGAAATGCATGTAAAACTAAACAAATCTGCGACTGCAAACAAACCGATTAGTTTTACAAGCCCATTTTCACTGTAGCTGATCTGGCCGGTTATGGCGCTGGTCTAGCGAGAGCATTTGCCGTACGGTAATTGATTACAGAAGGACAATGAGGGTCTGATTCTTTGCTCCTCACTCTTTCATGACTCACACCAGTGAGAACGAGCAGCAGGGCCCACGGGGGGCATTATGGGAGTCCTCAGAGGGGCTGGAGAAAGGGGGGGGAGGTTTGGGCCTGTCAAATTATTTTCCCCTCGAACGAGCGACGGTTTTAGGGAAGCAGCAGGAGGGGGAAGTCACTTCTGGTCCATTGACACAATGGCGCTATTGAAGGAGCCTCCAACAAAGCCTTCGCCATTAATCAAATTACAATAATAAAGCCTTACTGTTACTAGCAAACGTGGCGGAGGCTCAACAGTGTGAAATCTGGTGCCCCGATACGCTCCCTGAAGTTCAACCAACTTTATTTCCAGGAGACTCCATGAACTCTCTGGCACTGGAGAGATGACGGTTTATATCATTCTGGACCACAGCATGCTAATCTAGCTATGCTGGTTGATCTGAAAGGCACTTTCACCTTTGGTTCAAACCTGTGGTCTGAAGCGAATGCATCCGCCACGAGTCTCCAGACAAACAGTCCGTCTAAAATCCAGAAATTGGATTCAGTCTTCTCCAAGACCCCTAGAACTTTTGTTTTTCATGCCGAGGCGAAATCCAAAACACATCCCGAGCCCTAAATGAAAGTGGCGAGAGTGGTCTTGCAAAACTTTCATCCAGCTTTCCAGCGAGGGATCGGGGCCAAGCAGAAATTGATTCTACACGCCATTAGCTCCCTACAAAACAGCCGAATACAAAAAAAAAACGCACAGCAAAACAGCCCTCTCAAGCAGTAATTCCACACTCATCTGGAGACAAAGGCGCAATGGCAACAGGAAATGGAGAGTAATGATGACAAATAATAGTTCTGGAATCAATTAATCTCTCGGCTGTCCTCGGGGAGACGGAGGGCATCGTGGAGGATAACAATACAAGTCTTGATTCAAAGGTAGAATTAACATTCATTTAAAAAAAGGTCAGAGACAGATTAGATTTCTTTGCATCACAGACATAAAGCGCATGCGGCTCCTGAGGATACTCTAGCTATGTTTACATCCATGATGCAGAAGAGACTTGCGTATAAGGGTGTGCGAAATGAATGAGCATGAACAATTAACATTTCTCCACAATCTGCTTTTGAAGGAATATTGCAGTATCATGTCGATTTTACCCACTGCAACACTGGTGCCTAGGTTTGGGCGGTAATATGGCATACTGCGGTATCTAAAAAGAGCAACGGTATCAGTTTCAATACAGTCATAAAAAAACAATGCACTCGTATAGGAGACAAGGATTGAATATTGCATATTCATCTTAAAAATGACTGAACGGTGTATTACTCTACGCTCAATTAATTCTGGAAAATTGATTATTCCCAGAATATCAGCATCAACTGTAGGCGGTAGATCTCTCATATCTGGCACCTAAACTCTGGAACAGCCTTCCTAGCACAGTTCAGGAAGCAGACACACTCTGTCAGTTTAAAACTAGATTAAAGACACATCTCTTTGCATTAGCATACACATAAAACACAAATACTCTTGAAATCCAAATCCTCTAAAGGATTGTTAGTTGGTTATTACTTAGGGCAACCGGAGTCGGGAACACTTCCCAAAAGACATTATAATTTGAACAGCATCTGCGCTTAGGTTAGTCTGTTTTTTATTATTCCCGAGGTTTCCATAATCCTGGACCAGGCCGTATCCTGAGCAGCTGCTGTAGTAGTCATAGAGGAGTGGACTATAACAATCACGTCAGCCCCAACTTTAGACACACACACTCCAATCGTTGACGCTGAAGCCCCGTGTGAATCGGGCGTAAGAGATAATTCACCGCAAAATTTGTATTCTGTAAAGATTTGCTGACTCTGATGATATGCCTAATCTGAATTTATTTACCATTATTCATTTGATGCTAATAAAACAACAAAACATTTTAAAAGAGTAGTGATAAAATTGTGATATTTCTGGAAAAAAAAAATAGTGATTTGATATTTTTGCCATTTCACCCACCCCCCTACTTATGCGCAAAACTGAAACATCAAATACAACATTTGCAAATACAGTAGGGTTTTCATCTAATGAGTCAAAGAGAACAATATCGTCACTTCCTGGCGCCAAATATCAGACAGAAAAACGTAGTTTAGTGCGTTCGGAGAAATAATGAGTTGTACCCCAGAAGACGAAATGCAAGGAATGTAATGTGGTGGCTTTTGGAGGCGTGAGACGCTCTTTGGGAGCGCAGACAGATACTCAAGACAGTTCTGAAGGGAATAATAACAGAATAATAATAATAATAATAATAATAATAATAATAATAATAATAATAATAATAATACTAAACCACTGTGATGACAGACTTTAGCTGAGGAGTTTTAGAAATGAGCAAAACATTTCAGATGTTTTACAATGTGCTGGAAACCCTGCTTTGTCAATGACGCATCCCATCACACACATAATCATCATCATCATCATCATCGCATGATCTGTTCAAACTAAATTATTATTTGATTCACATGCTGGAACTTGCATTATCTTATCAGAATAAAAGTGTATCCTACTTTTCAAAATTCATGAACAATTAAGCATTATTTTATGCAATATTCATAAATGTGTATGAAAATAGATGGACGGTAACAATGCTACTGTGTTGGTGCAAGAAACAGAACATTATTTACAATATTACAATCCGCAGCCTCTGCATTCACCATAGTCACATAGAATGTGGGCACACAATCACTTAAGGGCATGTGTGTTTGTATCAAAACACCACTTGTGCTAATTCTGAATGCAGCAACCTATGATAAATACACAAATAAGCAGTGTCAGCTCATGTGCATCATTATGCGATGGTGTGTTTTCCACAGACTGGATCTCAAACTTCCTTAGGAGCGATTGGCAGGGCGGTGGATTATTTGGGAGAGTATTTAACCTTGCGTATGGGAATTCAACCTGTTGAAACGAGCTGAGGGCGCACGGCTCGCCTGAGGGGAAACAACATGCAGGTATTAGTGGGTAGAGCTGCTGGAGTGTTTCCCTTTCATTCTCTCTCTCCCTCTATCTTTTTCTCCTTGGGTGGGCACACAAGAAAGCCTTTGAAGTCTCACCTACGTCTGCTCAAATATTGGTTTTATTCCTGCGAGAAGAACTTTGCATCTAATCCCTTGATTTGTTCCAGCGAGCGCTGAGAATACCAAAACCCTCATGCCGAGAGAAAATCATTTAATGGCTATTTACAAAGTGGGTTTAGAACGTTCGCATTTGGTTCTCCGCAGATTTGAGGGCCTAGCGAATTGTTTGCAAGCTAGAGTAATTAGATAAACACAGCAATCGTTTAAAAAAAGAGCTATGGTGCTTTGAGATATACCATGGTACGAGTTTAACAAATAATAAGACTGAATGCTGGGAAAGGTTCAAGTCAAGTGAAAATACTGCAAATGAAAACACAAATTGATCAAACACTAATTTAAACATTTAAATACATTACATTTAACAATCATAATCCATGGTGCTTGACTATAGTGTGTTAAAAATGACATTTAGTGAGATTTGCAATTAATTACAATTAACTATTCGAGAAATGGCTATAAAAAAACACTAAATTAAACAAAACATTTAAAGCATTTCCCACCTCCCTACACCACCAAAATGCTTTTAAATAAAGGTTACATTTCATGCTTGCATATTTTATTTAAAGATTTGATACATACAATGGAGAAAATAAGTGTTTAACACTATATTTAAAGGTGCTGTTTGCTTGAAATTTTACCAAATGTTGGAAACAACCCAAAAAAAATCCATATATGCGAAGAAAACAAATCTAATTTGTTCACAAATGAAGTTATGCGTAATAAAATGAAATGATGCCGGAAAAAAATGAATTGAACACATGAAGAAAGGGAGGAGTAGAAAGGCAGTGAAAACCCAGACAGCAGCTGAAATCTCTCAGTAGTTCTTCATCAATCCTCTGCCCTTCCTCAGTGTAAATGAATATCAGCTGCTTCAGTGCAACATCTACATTAGCAGGAGGATGAAGATGAAACCAGATTGGACATTTCAGCAAGAGAACGATCCAAAACACAGCCAAGGAGACTCTCAGATGCTTTCAGAGAAAGAAAATCAAGCTGTAGAATGGCCCAACCAATGACCTGACTCAAACCCAATAGAGAATACAGAAAAAAGCTCAGATTTGACAGACGAGACCAGTGGTGTAAAGTAACTAATTACAAATACTCTGCACTACTGTAATTGAGTAGTTTTTCTCAGGAATTGTAATTTACTGAGTAGTTTTATAAATGTGGACTTTTACTTTCCCTTGAGTACATGTTTAGTGCAGTATCGGTACTTTTACTCCACTACTGTCCTTCATCTTGCAGTCACTACTGTATTTCTGTCTTGTCTATGGTCATTGTCTAAAGTAGAAAGATCAGTCCTGTGATTCCTGTCCAATTAAATCACACATAGAAAGTAAATCACATCATACTGAACAACCTCAAGACATGGGCGCTTTATAAACGCAGCAAACCTTTGGGAAACATTAAAAATGTCCAAGAAGATGTTCAAAATCTGTACACGCAATGATCCAGAGACTGTTTATAGACTGCATGTGACTGAAAATGATGGATGTCCACTGTATGATGACTGAAATCACCAAACAGCCTTAAACAATCACTAAATGGAACGAATGAAGAATGGAAGTAAGGGCCAAACAAAAGGAAGGACCGAACAAGGAATGGAAGGAAGGATCGAAGAACCAAATAAATGAAGGAAGGATTCAAGGAAGGACTGAACAAACTAAAGAAGGAAGGAACGAACAAACGAATGAATGAACAAAAGGACCTAATGAAGGAAGGAACAAAAATATGGAAGAAAGAATGAGCGAACAAATGAAGAGAGGAAAGAAGGAAGGACCAAACGAATGAAGGAAGAATTCAAAAAAAGGCTTAAAATAAGGAAGGAAGGAACGAACGAATTAATTAATGAAAAAAAGGACCTAATGTAGGAAGGAATAAAAATATGAACGAACGAATGAGCAAACGAAGGAAGGAGAGAACAAACAAATAATTGAAGGAAGGTTGGAAGGAACTAACGAAAATAGGAAGATCCCTAAATACACCACATGTTGTTTGTGCAGGGATGTGTAAACGTAACATTCTGTAAACGCATCAACTTTTCTACAGTGTAATACTCACTACTCTTGAGTACTTCTAAAAGGTCTACTTTTTACTCATACTTTGAGTAATATTTACTACAGATACTTTTACTCTACTGCACTACATTTTTGGGCAAGTAATGGTACTTTTACTTGAGTATGATTCTTCAGTACTCTTTCCACCAATTCAATTCAATTCACCTTTATTTGTAAAGCGCTTTTACAATGTAGATTGTGTCAAAGCAGCTTCACATAGAAGGTTATAGTAAATTGAAAATGTCAGTCCAGTTATTAATACCTGACATTATTAATACCACCACTGGACGAGACCCACAGAAGCATCAAGATTTTGACACTCTGATGAAGTCTGTGAGAAACTCAGCAAATCATCACCTGCCATCACCAAAAGTGTTAAATACGTTTCAGTAGTCCAGCACTTTATTTAAAACCATAATAATAAATGTTGCCAGATGACTACATTTTTTAATGTAGATGAAGCTCTATATGAAGTTTCCACATCAACCTTTTTACAAAACACCATGATGCAGGTTCTGCCCGGGGACACGGAAAACAGTTGTGAGGTACAGGAGGTGGGAATTTCGTTGGCATGGCAACTCTCTAATGATGACTGACGCTTCAGATCAACCAATAGGAGCGTCCCGCTGGGAATGGCCCTTCTAAAGCACATACGACAGGTTGCCTCGGGCTCGTTTCTTTCCAAGAGAACACAAATTGACAGCACTGACGCGGACCTCCACGCGGCCTCCTGAGGGGCCCTCAGCTGTCGGCCCCCGGGGACCGCTCAGAGATACAGCCAGACTCCAAAACCCAACGATGACGTAACTGAGTGCAACTACATCACCTGCACATCAGTGTTTGTTAGAGAGTTTGGAGAATGCTGTTGAGCATAAAGAGACTTGATTTTTGAGTTTGTCATATCAGCTTTGGATATTTTCTGACAAAAATAATATAAACAAATAAAACATTTTCTGTAATAAATAGGTTTAAAACCAAGAAAAATATGTCAACTATAGGGGTGTTGAAATTAATTGTTTCTTCGGTGGACCGCGATGCAGACGGGGATAATTTGATATTGGTTCAGTAGTAGATGATAACCGGTTATAACGTACTGACGTCATTTATCCCATATACGCTTTGATGTGGTAGAATATTAAGGCAAGGACGTGTAAATAAAACGCTCCTACTACTTAAAATGCAAACAATTGTGCACAATTCACTGCTTGTGAGTTTGCGAAACAGTCTTTCACTGACACTACAGAAGATGCAGCACACGAGCTGCTATTTCTAGGGAGAAATGCTATAAAACTCCATCTCTGCCTCTCTCTCTCTCACTTTGGACATTTGACCCGCTGGCGTGTTCGTGAGGTAACCTTTCCTCTTGGCCTGTGGTGCGGGTTTTCTCCACTGCGATCCTCCTAAAAATGTGTAAAGTGCTTTGAGGGTCCAGAAAAGGAAAAAAAAAGCTATATAAAATGTAAGGAATTATTGTATTTCTTAAATTTGATGTGCCTTAAAATACCTAATAAATAAATAATAATAAAAAAACAACAACTAAAAACCATAACAAATATTTAGAAAAATTATCAATGTTTACCTAATATTTTCTTCAAAATCCTTTTATTACCATCATAAAAAAGAACAATTGAGTGATTATTCTTGACAAATATGATTTTAATTACATTTTAAATTGAACACATTTAATATTTTTACTATTAATCTGGTAATTATATTTGTCGTGGTATATTATATTGGTTAGCACTGTTCACTAAGATTGCTAGATAAAGTCCCGGCTGGGTCAGTTGGCATTTCTGTGTGGAGTTTGCATGTTCTCCCCGTGTCGGTGTGGGTTTCCTCCAGGTGCTCCGGTTTCCCCCACAGTCCAAACACATGCGCTATAGGTCAATCGATGACCTAAATTGGCCGTAGTGTATGAGTTTGTGTGTGTGAATGAGTGTGTATGGGTGTTTCCTAGTTCTGGTTTAAGCTGGAAGGGCATCCGCTACTTAAAACATATGTCAGAATAGTTGGCGGTTCATTCCGCTGTGGTGACCTCTTAAGACTAAGCTACAGGAAAATGAACGAATGTTTTTCTGTAACAATTTTGTCAAGCAATTTAGAAATTCTGTCTGTTTTTAGGGCCCTAGGTGCATGTGTATATATATATGTACTGTATGTGTGTGAGTGTGTGTGTACAAAAGCAGCACTCTCAAAGGACTGGGGTCCATTTTTCTTGTCCTGCCCCCCAAGCACAGTTCCTGATTGGTCACCAGCACTGTGGAAATGGAGCTACAGTGTCCTATTTGTCATTGTATAGTTCATGAGGGTGACCCCAATGCGCACATACAGTACACACACTACAATTACGACGCTCTACAACCCAACAATCTACCTCAAACAATCCCATCTTATGTAGTTCCTGAAAAGAGACTAAACGACATTCTCAAATTACAGTTTCTAATGATCCGGCGGGCGCAAAACCATATAAGTTAATTAGCCAATCACACACTCTTGCATGCTAGCTGTCATCCAAAATTTGTGGACTACACACCGCAACTGCTGAGGCTGCCGTTTCAGACAGCGGGAGAGAAGAGAAAGTATCTGACAGGACGTCTGCGTCAACGTTCAGACGCCGTCCAAAAACCCAACTGGCAGCCCTCCAGGTACACACACCGCCACCGAACGCAGTCAGACTCGTGAAGAAACGCTTCCAGATTCGCTTCCTTTCAGAGCTGATTAAACGTTGAGGAAAATGAGCCAAACGCCAATTAAAAGGAGGCGAGTCGAGAAACAACAGCAGAGGCGGCGGCTGTGATTTCATTAGTCTATATGTGATAGATCCTGCGTGCTGTTTGGACATTGATTAATGAAGAGACACCCACAGCTCTATTAGGAAGCTCCAACAGCTTACACACACACCTTACAGTCTACCATTGATCATAAAAGAGGAGAGAAGTCAGATCGATCCCCAATAAATAACCCATAACCATCTTATCGTCAATATCAAATCTGCTAAAACCTCAGAAAAAGTAGATTCTGCAAGCTTCATTACATTCCCTCCGGCTCCTCGTCCAAAACCAACATCCACCAGTTCAATTTCTATCAAAACACAAAAACACACACTAACACTCCATTAAACTCCAGAAACGATGTTGTTACCGCAGCCTCGGGGCTTTGGACTGAAGCTTCATAAAACAATAAGCACACCATTGACCTTTTCTAGCTGACTCTAATGAAAGCCAGCAGGAGAGTCGACCTCGATTAAATAACCATGCGCACACATGTGTCGAACCACGACTGTAGGTTAACGTCAGGTTTAAGAAGAGCATTTAAGATGAGCTTAAAACTTTTATCAATCATTACTAAGTACAAGCTTCCTTGTGGCTCCATTTCAGACATTTCCACCAAGTTCTAGGCTGGAAATAACATCTTAATTGGTTGCTTGAATAAGGGAGCCGATTTCTAGACATGCATCAATACACTACCTGACAAAAGTCTTGTCGCCTAGAGAAGTTTTAGGAACAACAAATAACTTCTAATTGATCATCTGGTATCAGAAGTGGCTTCTATGAAAGGCAAAGGCCTCTAG
>CAIGQQ010038644.1:1345035-1361762 GCA_903798035.1 Danio albolineatus | reverse complement strand
TTTTTTTTTTTTTTTAAATCGACCTTCTAAAAATAAAAATAGATACTTTTTTTTTTACTACATGATTGCAAAAACAAGAAGGCAAACACCAACTGTAAACTGTATTGAATTGTACAACTGTATTTTAAAATCTCAGCTTCAGCAAAGTTTAAACTGATATCTATACTTTATTAATTAATCAGCTAGTTCATTCTATGGCCAATGTTCGTTTAAATAAATAAAATCTGCTGCCCGACAAAATAAACAATGCATGCTTGAAGCAACCAAATCCCTTAACAACAACAACAAAAAAAAAACGACCATGCTCAATCATCTGAAATAATACATCATTTATCAATGTATAGATATCAGCCTAATTTTGTTATCGAACTGATAACAATAACATAAATAAGTAGCATTTATGAGATTGCATCGATACAACCCATGTAGGGTGTGAACGTGTGCATGTCAAACAATTTTGTGAATTTTATTTGGTTGGGTGGGTTATTTATATATATATATATATATATATATATATATAAATAAAAAAGAAAAAAAAACATTTTAATGTTAATTTTAGCGCTGGCAAATCGTGAAGACTCCATTTAAACAGCACAAGATGCCACCTGCTGATGAGGGTCAAAAACAATGGCTCGTAGCACTTGAATTTAAGTCAAATCTCAAAAGGAAATGCAATTATTTGACTTACTGTTAGAACTCTTACAAATTCCTACAATTCTATTAATATTAAAATGTAAAATTTTTAAAGGGAGGTGTACCCCCAACCTCCTGCCCTAAACCTACCCCTTATTTGGGGATCAAAATCATACTAAATTATTCAAACAAAACTTTACTAGCTAGCTACGAATTAACCACTAAAACAAAACGTTAAGAATTGCCTCGAGATTCGGTCATCAAGTCCAATAACACTGCATGTTTCAAACAATCAGTCCATGAGGTGGCCCAAGTCAACAGCAATATTAGCTCACAGATGTAAAAAGTAAAATAGATTACAACAATCGCTTCAAAGCTAACACTTTGAACACAAGTTGCCAACCAGAAGTTTCAAGCATCCTCTCTACGCGTGCACGCAAAGCATAATGGTTAATATTGCATTCTACGAAAACAAATCTATAATAGCAGAAAGTGGACAAACCGGCATCCATCCCTGCCCTGCAGCGAGTGAATATACTCCAGAGCACTGCTGCAAATCAATGACCTCTGATTCTAATTCCTCCAGCGCCGAGCGGCCCGCTAAGGTCAGCAAAACCCAAACGGTGGACACTGCGGAGCTTTAATGACCTCCACGATCTGCTGTGAAGACCAATGAGACATCAGTGCAACTGGAGGGAAAACACACCACACACATACTCTCTCAAAACTCAAGAGCGCCTCATTCAACATGAGTTCAACATGATTTCACTTTGCAGACATTGTGCAACGGCTAAATAATTCAAACCAGACAAGGACAGTTTTTCATTGCATTTCTCCTCCCACCAAATCTCCTCTGTCGCTTTGAAAGGCAAGTCACATCCCTGCGTAATTACAGGCCTGATATCAGACCAATCTCACCCCAAGGTAGACTGACAGTTTTCCCCTCTGGTTTTGATGTTTTTAGAGTTTTTACCGTGGTCTCTTTTTAAAAGCGCATCATTTAGTCTTTATCTCCCTTACACAGACGCTTGTGGTCAAAGACGCGAGAGCAAAGACCAGAACTATAAAGGTCACTTCAGAAAAATAACAGCAAAAACATGCACTTCTGAACATCACACTGTGAAGGATATATAGTGTACGGGTTATTATTTAAAGGCGAGACAACACAGGTGAACAGGCTAAAGTAAAAGCAAACTACATTACAGGTTATGTCTAAATATGCAAATGAGACCATCTAAATTAACATGCACTAATTTGCATACTTCTTCACAACAGAAGTGTGAGCAATGGATAAAGCCAGTTTTTAATTTTGTTGACATTAGGGCCATTTCTCAATTCCAAAAATGCAGAAAACGACCTTGCGTTCTCGTGGAGACTGTTCTCAGCAGGTTAACTCAGAAGTCCGGATACAGAACACGTCCAGTGAGCAATGAGATTCTGCGTTCTTCCTGGACACATAACCTTCACATATTTTTAATGGAATTTTTTTTAATATTTCCCCATTTTCAATATACACTTACTTGCCACTTTATTAGGTACACCTTACTAGTACCAGGTTGAAATCTCTTTTGCCTTCAGAACTGCCCCAATCCTTCGTGGCATAGATTTAACAACTGGAACTGGTGCTGGAAATATTCCTCAGAAATTTTGCTCTATATTGACAAGATAGCATCACGCAGTTGCAGCAGATTTGTCAGCTGCACATCCATGATGCGAATCTCCCGTTCCTCCACATCCCAAAGGTGCTCTATTGGATTATTGGAGGCCATTTGAGTACAGTGAACTCATTGTCATGTACATGCGCTTTATGACATAAGTTCACCAGAGTTCACATGAACCGTACCCCAGACCACCTCTTTCAGGCGGACTCGGGTACAGTTCACGGGTGAGTTCAGAAGACGTGTTCACACTAGCTAAACATACCGTACTATGACGTCAAACGAACCCGGGTGCGGACCAAAAGGGCTAGTGTGAAAGCACCCTAATTCTCTGTGTTCACCATGGTTGAATGAATGAATGAATAAATGAATACTGAAACTCATAGGCCGCTAAAAATGTCTATTATAATATTTTTATTACTCATTTATGAAAGGAAATGTTTTTTTTTTTTGATACAGACTTTTTCTGATTCAAAAAAATAACGAAAAATCTCCTATTTCTCATCTTGCGCGCACGGACCTGCATGGACGACACTGAAATACATCACTTCCGGTCGCATACGGTCTAGTCGCAGGAGTTATATATTATTTTTTATATTATATTATATAATATTTCAACGGATCCGCAGCTCAAATCAGATCTGAATTTCCCGCATACAGAGATGATCGGAACTCCACACAGCTCCCAGACTACTACCCATTGGAAATGAATGACTTCCGGTCTGTCGCTTGTTGTTTGTCGTGTGCAGTGGAAAGGCGGCTTAAGAGTTTAATCACTTCATAAAACTAGAAGAAAAACAACATTTTAATAGTTGGAAAAAAATTATAATAAATCAGTAGGCCTTTATGATACATGATCAAATCCAAACTCAAAACTAACTTACTTAAAAAAAGTCTCTACTGGTATTGACTGTTCTAAAACTCCCATTTCCCTAAAGCTGATTTGATCCATCAAAAACTGATCACACCAGAAAGGAGCCGGCGCTAAATGAGAGTTCGCTAAAATGGTTAACATCATCCAATAACACGCATGGCTAAAGTGGCTATTAAACGGATTAAGATTACAAGGATAAGCAATTATGTATGCGGTGCATTGTGGGATACGCTCTTCCATGCATGATGTGGTTGTGTACTGCGACGTCCCTCTAATGTATTAATCATTGGTTCTTCACACAGCATTTGATGTTTTTGGCTACTATGAGAAGCGTGTTGACTGGTACACCAGTATTGTGTGCTCAGATCCCAGCAGGGGCATCAGAAGGTCGAGGGGCGTCGTGAAGCAAGTGAACCTGCTGTACGGATCGACCCGAGCAGCTGAAAACAAACCGTGTGTGTGTGTGTAACATGAGAGCACGTTGCCATCAGGTGTTTCACAGCTCAACAGAACGCCAGCAGAATATTTACCAGGCCGTCTGTGACATCTCAGAGTCTGTCAGCTCCTCTGAACCAAACACCTGGAGAATGTTCTGGATGGATGCTGACTGACGTGCTCCTGCTAAACTGATTGCACAGTTGGGAATTTTATGGATGGAATAGTTGGGATGACACGCTACCATTGCTAATCACAGGGCAGTTGGCCTAATGCAGTAGTTCCCTCAAGCCTGGTTTATACTCGATGCGTCCGCTAGTTCGCTTGAGTGCGCGTGGCGAATGTGACGTCATCACGGAGTTTGCGGATGTTCGTTTGGGTGCGTGCGACATGATTTCGGCTGGTGGAGCGCATGTTTTTTTGTTTTTTTGAGACTCGAGTTAACAGTGCGCGCGGTGCTGCGTCTGATTTGAGTTGAATATGAAACACTTTGAAGGGATTTTGTCTGTAACACGTAAGACTATACAGACACCTTTATGATCCGTGATCATAGAGATAACCAGATGATCAATAATTCTTGGCTAGAAATTGCAACAGCAGTGAGAAAGGAGGAAAGTTTTTGTTAAAAGGTTTGGAAAAACCTGAGGGATGAGTTTATTAAAGCCAAAAGAGGCCGATGGAGACTCATGTACACAATTACAGAATATGTTTTTCCATCAGTCATAGGTTTAACACTGATGTATACATTACAATAGAATTTAAAACAATTTAATAGTTACAAAACTATAATGAAGTAAATTAGTTCTTTGATAACTGGACAGGAATAATTGAACCAATCGGTTTACAACAGGGCTATTCAATTAGTTTGTCATGGGGGCCGGTTCATGAAAAGCATCCCAAACTAAGGGCCGGAGAGGTATGACTTGCAATATGAGTGAGGACGCAACTACATATGTTGCATTTTTGCTTCTTAAGACACCCACGTTGGCTTTTTCTACATTAAAATGTATGTATGTTGTATTTTGAAACTACATAATATCAGTGCATTTTACAATGTGGCTTTTTTAACAAACCTTCAAATGTTTTATTAAACAGTGCATTGCTTAAGCAGGCTTCTTCTACATTAAAACACATTCATGTGTTTTGAACTGCATAACAATTATGGATGCAGCAATTATAGATTTTGGTTGTACGATTATAGTCTGAAGAATAATCATGGTTTCACGGTAATTGCGTCTAATGTAAATTTAAGCTTTATTTTAGGTAGGCCTAATTATTTAGTTTAACTGTTGTTATCATCTGCTTTCATACACTCTCAGAAATAAAGGTACAAGAGCTGTCACTGGGGCAGTACCTTTTCAAAAGGTACATATTTGTATCTGAAGGGTCTATAATGGTACCTCAAAGGTACTTTTTAGGCACATTTGTGTACGAATATGCACCTGTGAGGTTCCACTGTGGACTCTTTGGGTACATGAACCTTTTAAAAAGCTACTGCCCCAGTGACAGCTCCTGTACCTTTATTTCTGACAGTGTACATACATAATCATTTTAATAATAATTCGTCTAACATATCTTTTGTTTACATTGCACTGAAAGCCACGCACAACCTCACCGCAATGTTTTCTAATGCGTGCGCCCGGATAGCCGCGAGCGCGTTGTTGGAATGCTTGCACGCACACACTGGCGTATTCTAGAAATAATAAACATGCGTGCGGAAAGGACGTGATAGTGGAATGGCGCGTCGCTATAGTTAATCCAGTGTGCTTGCATTGGCATCGGTGTACAAGCTCGGAACTTTAAACTAGCGCACAGGTGGCATAACTGTGTTTAATTGCAGCAGTTTCGTTCTGTGCAACAGAAACGCGCAATTGAGAAGCCTTTACGAATAATTAACCGTGACGAATAAAAGCGCAGTGAAATCGGCGAATCATTGCATCCCTAACAACGATATCAGTGCATTGTACAAAAATATCTACGTTTTCAGCTGCTCGCTCCACTCTCTTAATGTCAGGTGACTCACGCTCTGCGCAGCCTTCACCTGCAGCTCGTGCTGTATTGAACAGGCGCACGTCACTTCATAACTATAGCGGCTGTTTTTCAACTGAACTAAATTTATTTCTGATGTCTTGTTCAAACTAATTGGAGGGCCAGAAAAAATGGTCTTGGGGGCCGGGTTTGGCCCGCGAGCCGCCAATTGAATAGCCCTGGTTTACAACATGATGCCGTTTTTCTAGGCTTTATGGTGATAATGGTCAGGAATGTTGGATTATTATTGCATTTTTAGCATGAGAAGAGGACAGAAACTAACCAGACAGTAATGTGTGAATCGTAGAATGGCTAAATAAATATTTTTAAAAAACCATCTGTATTATTTAGTAAGTGTACTTTTTGCTTTTATTCTTGCCATAATAAAAAATATATTTGTTGAGGAACCCATGTTCTGTTGTCATTAATATTTAATACACTTTAATAGGTAAAACTGTCTGAGATATGAACAAAAGCAAGTGATGAATCAAAGTTTGATTAAAAAAAAATGTTGAATGGTTACAAAAATCTTTATAATCACTAAAATAATTTATAAAAATAATAAAAATAACTAGTTTAATAAACATCATTAATGTTAATGATATGACGTAGTTCCTGAAACTTTCTACTTCTCTGTTTATCTGTCTGACTTTACGGTCAGTTTCTTTTGAGCGCCCCCTGTCGTTTTAAAGAATATCACAACGGCGAACGCGGCGAGTATAAAAGCCTCGTCCGTTTCGCAGGGTGCGGCGCCAGGCGAAAGTATAAATCCAGCTTTAGTCCTCAACACCTCCAGTCCTGCACATTGTGTATGTCTTCATTGCTTAACAGACCTAATGTTGTCATGATAGTGGATTTTTGGTACTGAAATTTGAAAAACATCCACTTCCCGCTAACATTCGAGCTAAGTTAAGCATGTACTTGGCCATTGTGTTCACATGCTCAACAGAAATGACTGTGATTGGCCGTGAAGGTCATCAGTTCATCATTCTTCACCAAGTGCAAACACAGATACAGGGGCCAAGGAGTGTTTCAAATACGTGTCGATCAGCTGGTCTGTCTATGAAATGCTCTTGAGTCCCTGTATCTGTGTTTGCAACCAGTGTAAAATGGTGAACGAATGACCTTCACGGCCAATCACAGTCATTTCCGTTGAGCATGTCAACACAATGGCCAATCAGAGGTGTTTCAGTAGGCGCTCAAATGGACGTTTTTAAAATTTAAGTACTGATTGGTACCAAATTTCTAGTATCGTGACTAGACATGGGACGATAACCGTTTTCAAGGTATACCGTGGTTTGGAAAGTCAAGGTTTTAAAATCGGCAACATTTTTAGTAATAGCGTTCCTAAGGAATGTGTAAGATTTATTTATTTATATTTTACATTTTTGTTGATGTTGTTTTTTAGGACAACAGTATCTGCAGCAGAAAAGATATCCAAAATGGTTTTAAATTGTAAAGAAATCTGTGTTTTTGAAACAAATGAAGACAGCAGAAGTCAATGGTTCACTATCATTATTTAGCCTGACATGTTTACTGTTCCAAAATATATTAAATGTTTCTCAAAATAAAATATATTGTGCTTTTTACCCAGACACTTAATGTATTTTAGAGCAGTAATTACAATATCGTCAAACCGTGTAACCGTGATATTTTTATCTAAGGTTATCATACCGTCAGAATCTTATACCGGCCCATGCCTAATCGTGACAACCCTAAACACGATTCCAATCATCAGCACGTAAACAGAGAGATCCACGAACTCATCCAATAAAATAGGAGAGGAATGGTGGTCTAATGGTGAGGGAGTCTGACTTGTAATCAAAAGGTTGCAGGTTCAGTTCCCAGCAGGAATTAAAAGATGGGGAGTAAATGAACAGGCACCACGGGGGCGTAGTGAGTTCGCCTCACAGCAAAAAGGTCGATGGTTCGAGCCTCAGCTGGGTCAGTTGGCATTTCTGTGTGGAGTTTGCATGTCCTCTCCGTGTTTTCTCTACGTGGGTTTCCTCCGGGTGCTCCGGTTTCCCCCACAAGTCCAAAGACATGTGGTATAGGTGAATTGGGTAAACTAAATTGTCCGTAGTATGTGAGTGCGAATGAGTGTGTATGGATGTTTCCCAGAGATGGCTTGCAGCTGGAAGGGCATCCGCTGCGTAAAACAAATGCTGGATAAGTTGGCGGTTCATTCCGCCGGCGACCCCAGACTAATAAAGGGACTAAGCTGAAAAGAAAATGAATGAGTGAATGAACCACACTCTCTCCACCTTTTGATACACTTGAGCAAGGCACCTAACTCCTAATTGCTCTCTGGGCGCTGGAAGCAATAGCTGCCCGCTACTCCGAGCCTCACTGTTTGTGTGTGTTCACTTTTTACTTGTGTGTGGATGGGTCAAAAACAGAGGACTAATTTTGACTATGATTAATAGGTTTGGGTCGATAGACGATGCCATTGTCCATCGCTAATGGCGATAGACATCACAATGCTGACTCGGCATCCTCCACCACATCCCCTTTGCAACAGCAACCCAGTGGTGAAAAACACACACCTTGTTTACACTAACACATCTTAGTTTTAAATTGGCATTATAGAAAGAAAACGACCCACATCCACACTGGTGTTTCATCTAGCGTTTCTGAACAGCCCTCCGTCCACACTATACTGCTGAAAACATCACATGACTACACACAAACACACCCTGTCATGATCTCCAGGCAGTCAGCGGGTGCTTTAAGCACAAAACCCCAGAGAGCAGTGCACGTCAGACAGTTTAACAAGGATGTTTATCAAGAACAGTTTATCAAGGACAAATAGTTAATTATTTGTAGCCTACCGTTTCAACTAACTGACCCGCATGGTCTTTGTTTTACCCATAACCCAATCATAAATAAATAAAGATAAGTTACACACAAATGAGCACCTATCAATCACTGTTTCCGCAGGACTCTGGCATGAAGAGTGATCTGTGTCGTTATAATGGCGTCCACAAACTTGGTAGGTAAAAAGGTGCACGACCAACAGGAACGCTAAGAGGTTTACGCTAAGATTACTGAGTACAAGCGTGAAAGTGAAAGACTGAAGCAGTGTACTGACGCTGAGACACGTTACCTGATAGATTCAAAAGACAGAAGAGTCGTTAGATAGAGACAAGATTGTTACGTATTTGTGTTATTTGTGTTCTATTTGTGTTTCTCTCTCTCTCTCGCTCTGTTCTCCCGTATCTGCTTTCAGATTCTCCGGTTCCCGCTATTGGTCATTTCATCCGTCAATCATTTCATCCCCGGTTACGTCACTATGGCATCATGTCCAATAGGCAAAGACCTCCCGATATAAAAGCGCGCGCCAGACCCTAGCCCACCCCTTCTTGTCTCCTTCTTGTTATTCTCTTGTGTTTGTATTGTATTGCGTTGCGTTGCGTTATAGAATGAAAAACCCTATCTGTGTGTTTCGTTGATACCTGTTTCTGTGTGCACGTTATCCGTCCGTCATTCACATTCCATCTCATTCACTGTATTTACGAGGCTTGGACGAAGCGGACAGGTACGACGTGACATACATTTTGCAACACTTAGGTCTACTCATGTATAGTACATTAGGTCAGGGGCGAGCGCCACCCCTTGTACTTTTTCGATAGACAGAGTAGATAGTTAGGACTCGGAAGACTCTTCGCGTTTAATTTGTTTAATACATTTAGTTAGTTAGATGCTTCTGGGGAGTTCGATATTGTCGGGTTTTGTTCTTTTCATTTCTTTAGCGCCGCCCACGTCCCTTCTGCCAGCTCTCTTGTTTTCCCCGTCTTTTGTGTTGTGTATATATTGTAAATAGTATATTTTTGCCTTATCTTCTTTTTCTATAATTTTGATTCATTCGTTGTTTTGTTCACTTGGGTATTGTAAATAAAGTCACACATTTTGGTATTACTTTGGTTGTCTTTTGCACTTCATTCACTGTTGATATAAATTTATTTTAATTATACAAATGTCAAACCCCACTTTCCCCTAGACAACATCAAGGGGTTTGTAACACAGATTAATTAAATATCACGTTTAACAACTATAGTGAGACGCCATCCAGCGGTACATCCTTGATAAACTGTCTGATGTGCACTGCTTTCTGTGCTCTCTATGATGTCTATCGGCGATGGATGATGGCATCGTCTATCGACCTAACCCTAATCGCAACACTACCCTGTATTTTCAATAAGCACCATCTAAATGTCAGGGAGTGATTTTGCACATTCACTTTACTCAAAAAGTGTCCCGGTGTTCTCGAGCCTTAACAGCATCAAAACTGACAAGGCAATGGCAACTCAAAGTAATCTAACAAATTTAAACCTCTTTCCCGAAGTGGAAGACATGAATAGCTCTGGAATTAACAATGCAAATGTGCATAATTCTTTTGTGACTCATTCACAGTGGTGGAAAGAGTACTGAAAAATCATACTCAAGTGAAAGTACCATTACTTGCCCAAAAATGTAGTGCAAGTAGATTAAAATTATCTGTAGTAAATATTACTCAAAGTATGAGTAAAAAGTAGACCATTTAGAAGTACTCAAGAGTAGTGAGTATTACACTGTAGAAAAGTTGATGCGTTTACAGAATGTTACGTTTACACATCCCTGCACAAACAACATGTAGTGTATTTAGGAATCTTCCTATTTTTGTTCGTTCCTTCCAACATTCCTTCAATTATTTGTTTGTTCTCTCCTTCCTTCATTCGTTTGTTCCCTCCGTCCTTCGTTCACTCATTCGTTCGTTCACATTTTTGTACCTTCCTACATTAGGTCCTTTTGTTCATTCATCCGTTTGTTCCTTCCTTCCATCCTTAGTTTGTTCAGTCCCTCCTTGAATTCTTCCTTCATTCGTTTGGTCCTTCCTTCTTTCCTCCCTTCATTTGATCGCTCATTCTTGCTTTCATATTTTCGTTCCTTCATTACCTCCTTTGTTCATTCATTCGTTCCTTCCTTCCTCAGTTTGTTCAGTCCTTCATTGAATCCTTCCTTCATTTATTTGGTTCTTTAATTCTTCCTTCCATTTCTTGTTCGGTCCTTCCTTTTATTTGGCCCTTCCTTCCATTCTTCATTCGTTCCATTAGTGATTGTTTAAGGCTGTTTGGTGATTTCAGTCCTCATACAGTCGGCATCCATCATGTTCAGTCACATGCAGTCTATAAACAGTCTCTGGGTCATTGCGTGTGCAGATTTTGGACATCTTATTGGACATTTTGATTGTTTCCCAAAGGTTTGCTGCGTTTATAAAGCGCCCATGTCTTGAGGTTGTTCAGTATGATGTGATTTACTTTCTATGTGTGATTTAATTGGACAGGAATCACAGGACTGATCTTTCTACTGTAGACAATGACCATAGACAAGACAGAAATACAGTAGTGACTGCAGGATGAAGGACAGTAGTGGAGTAAAAGCACCGATACTGCACTAAACATGTGCTCAAGGGAAAGGAAAAGTCCACATTTATAAAACTACTCAGTAAATTACAATTCCTGAGAAAAACTCCTCAATTACAGTAGTCTGAGTATTTGTAATTAGTTACTTTATACCACTGCTCATTCATCATTCAACTCTGCGTAGCTTCACATGTAAAAAGCGTACAGTAGGTACAGTATTGTGCAGTACACCACTGGCATCAAACTAGCATTCCAACTTGCAGCATTCCCTGTGTGTATGTGCATGCAAATCCATCACTCTCCAACAACTGTTTCACGGACCCCTCAGTTTTTCTGTGTAGGGAATGTGGCGTGTTGAGGACGATGTTTAGTGCTCTATAGGGTGAGATTAAGAACAGGAGGAAAGTCATACATCACTGCCTACAGAGGTGCTGAGATGATAAATCAAGCCAAGTGAGAGAGGGCCTAAGGGTCTGACTCCAGATCAGCAGTAAAAACACAGGAACGTGGCCTGAAGCGCAGTAAGAAAAAGTCTTCTAAAAGTCACAGCTCTGATCTAGGAACAGGTTTGACATTCATCTTACCAGTGTGATTATATAGCCGGAGGAAACGGAGCTCATGTCAAGACCTTCAATTGTGCTGTTCAAAAGCGTGGTCTACATAGGGAGCAAAGGTCTAGGGCTTTCTGAAAGAAACTGAACCTGATTAATAACTGATCTGACAAGTCCAAACACAACTCAAAGTGTGTTTTCAATGATACTTCAATGAGTAGATCTGACGTACTCAACACCTGTGATTGTGTGTTCAACACGATACTAACGCAGATCAGTGATACACAGATTACTGAAACATTGGACAAAAGAATTGACTTTTAAAACCATTTATTAATTCATTTTCCTTTGGATTAGTCCCTTATTTATCAAGGGTCGCCACAGCGGAATGAACCAGCAACTATTCCAGCATACGTTTTATGCAGCGGACGCACTTCAAGCCTCAACCCAGTACTGGAAAATCTTTTAAAATAATTCATTATTTAAAATTTCTTTCGGATAAGTCCGTTTATTCATCAAGGGTCGCCACAGCGGAACGAACCACCAACTATTCCAGCATACGTTTTACACAGCGGATGCTCTTCCGGCCACAACCCAGTACTGGAAAATCTTTTAAAATCATTCATGGTTTAATTTTCTTTCAGATTAGTCCCTTTAATCATAAAGGGTCGCCACAGCAGAATGAACCACCAACTGTTCCAGCATACGTTTTACACAGTGGATGCTCTTCCGGCCACAACCCAGTACTGGGAAAATCTTTTAAAATCATTCATCGTTTAATTTTCTTCCGACATAGTACCTTTATTCATCAAGGGTCACCACAGCGGAATGAACCATTAACTATTCCAGCTTACGTTTTACATAGCGGATGCTCTTCCGGCCACAACCGAGTATTGGAAAATATTTTAAAACCATAATTTTTTAAAATTTTCTTTCAGTTAAGCCCTTTTATTCATCAAGGGTCACCACAGCGGAATGAACCATCAACTATTCCAGCATAAGTTCTACACAGCAGATGCTCTTCCAACCACAACCCAGTACTGGAAAACCTTTTAAAATCATTCATCGTTTAATTATCTTTTGGATAAGTCCCTTTGTTCATCAAGGGTCGCCACAGCGGAATGAACCATCAACTATTCCAGCATACTGTACGTTCTACACAGCGGATGCTCTTCCAGCCGCAACCCAGTACTGGAAAATCTTGTAAAATCATTCATCGTTTAATTTTCTTTTGGATTAGTCCCTTTAATCATAAAGGGTCGCCACAGCGGAATGAACCACCAACTATTCCAGCATACGTTTTATGCAGCGGATGCTCTTCAAGCCTCAACCCAGTTCTGGAATATCTAAAAATCATTCATCGTTTAATTTTCTTGCGGATAAGTCCCTTTATTCATCAAGGGTCGCCACAGCGGAATGAACCATCAACGTTTTGCATGTTGGCAAAATCCTAAATTATACTAAATTATGATTACTAATTATAATTAAGTATACAAAACAGAGTATACAGAACGAGGAACCACTATATATCTGTTTGGTAACTCACTTATGATAGTAACTCACTCAAATATGTCGACTAGGTAGGAAAGATCACTATGGATTAGAACAGTCCCACTGTTTTCAACTGATGTGCAGCTTGAACATAGTTATTCATTCATTTATTTTTTATCTGGGGTCACCACAGCAGAATGAACCGCCAACTTATCCAGCGTTTGTTTCACACAGTGGATGCCCTTCCGACCACAACTCAACACTGGGAAACACCCATACACTATGGACAATTTAGCATATCCAATTCACCTGTACCGCATGTCTTTGGACTTGTGGGGGAAACCCACGCGAATGAACACAGGGAGAACGTGCAAACTCAACACATAAATGCCACAGACTGACCCAGCCAGGGCTCGAACCAGCAACCTTCTTGCTTTGAGGTGATCGTGCAACCCACTGCGCCACCGTGACGCCCAAAAAAAAGTTATTCATATCAAAATTCAACCTGAGATTTAAGAGAAATGTTTGAAAACTCCAACACGAAAGTAGCAAGAAACGCTCGAGCCCACACAAGTTTAATACGTTTTGTTGGCTTTCAATCGTTGCATTTGCATTCCCAAAATGCTAGCTCTCGTCCCTAAAAACCCTAAAGCACCCCAATCTGATTCCTTTCAGACGATCCTTCCTCTTCTCAGTGTCCGACCTCTCACAGCCTCTTTATCCTAGATGAAAACGCAAGCATGTGTCCCAGCGTGCAGTATAATCTCTCTGATATGAGCCATATGGACTGAGCTCTTCAAATCAGGTGAATCCCTTAGCTGAAGTAAGCCGTCGGCTCCGACCTAGCATCGTTCTCACCTAGACCTAGAGAGGATTTGGTTCACGAACAAGTATGATGAGTTCAGATTAACCGTCACAAGGTTTTTATTCCACCCGATTCATTCGCCAAGGGCGCGACCCCCACCTGGACCGGGGGCAGATTTAATCTAATAGGGCCAATGCTAGAAAATGATCCGCGACGTCCTCTCTCGAGAGAGAAAAATGGGGTTATCAGGGCATTTCCTCCATTCATCTGTGACTGTAAAGGATGCTTCCCGATTAATGAGAAATCCATGCCCAATCAGAAATCTGATTTATAGTCATGAGATTGACTTCGAGATTACCATGTTTGTGTGTGTGTGTGCTAAGACACTGAGCTGAAAATTTGGAGATTTGTGCAACCTGTTTTTTTTTGGAAAGAGTTACTGCGGTGGCGAGTCGAACGCACGGCTGACATCCATGGAGAGATATGCTGAAAATGTCACTGTTAAATCATGCTCTAAAGGGCATCCTCCAAGACATAAAAGATGCTGTTGAGAGGGCAGAAATAGGGCATGAAATCAACATCTTGCTTTAATACAAGTTCCTGGTCTGCTTGTGAAAGACTTATTAAGCTGGATTTATAATTTTGCCTGGCCCCGCATTGCGCGCCTCTGCTGAGTGCCCGCGCACCTCGCGAAACAGACGAGGCTTTTATACTCGCCGCGTTCGCCGTTGTGATATTCTTTAAAACGACAGGGGGCGCTCAAATGAAACTGACCGTAAGAGAAAGTTTCAGGAACTATGTCATTTCATTAACATTATTGATGTTTACTAAAATAGTTATTTTTATTATTTTTATAAATTATTTTAATGATTATAAAGATTTTTGTAACCATTCAACATTTTTTTTTTATCAAACTTTGATGCATCACTTGCGTTTATTCATATCTCGGACAGTTTTACCTATTAAAGTGTATTAAAATATTAATGACAACAGTAAATAGGTTCCTCAACAAATATATATTTTTTATTATGGCAAGAATAAAAGCAAAAAGTACACTTACTAAATAATACAAATGTTTTTTTATTTATTTAGCCACTCCACAATTCACACATTACTGTCTGGCTAGTTTCTGTCCTCTACTTGTGCTAAAAAGGCAATAATAATCCAACATTCCTGACCATTATCACCATAAAGCCTAGAAAAACGGCATCATGTTGTAAACCGATTGGTTCAAATATTCCTGTCCAGTTATCAAAGACATCATTAGTTCCTTAATTATAGTTTTGTAACTATTAAATTGTTTTTAAAAATTCAATTGTAATATATATACATCAGTGTTAAACCTGTGACTGGTTGAAAAACTGTCTTTAATAAACTCATCCCTCAGGTTTTTCCAAACCTTTTAACAAAGACTTTCCTCCTTTCCCACTGCTGTTGCAATTTCTAGCCAAGAATTATTGATCATCTGGTTATATATGATCACTGATCATAATGATATCTTTACATTCATACCCGTTTCAGACAAAATCTCTTCAAAGTGATTCATATACAACTCAAATCAGACGCGGTGCTGCGCGCACTGTTCGCACGAGTCTCAAAAAATCCCATGCGCTCCGCCAGCCGAAACCATGTCGCGCGCAGCCAAAGCGAACATCCGGAAACTCCGCGATGACGTCATATTTGCTGCACACACTCAAGCGAACTAGCGGACGTGTCGAGTATAAACCAGGCTTTAGTGCTCGCTTTTTCCAATGGAAAAGAAAATGTTTGCCTTCATAATCTTTCATCCCAATGCAATAACTTGCTCCGCCTGTGAAACGACCTTTTGTAAGCCGCATCTAAGAAAAAACACAAATGATACCTTTAGTTGCCGTCCTGCCGTTTCCTCAGAGATGCTCCTTACTAATGTCAGTCTGTGCAATTTCTGCGTGGTCGGATGGTTTCAAGAGCAATTTTACTGAAATTGTCTGAGAACACAAATCCCCCACCGATTGCATTAGCGAAAGGGCACAAGCTCAACTCTGAGAGCGTTCTGTACATCTTAGGTATGCTAGCAACAGTAACTATGGGGGGAGGAGTTTAACAAAGGGTCAACTGCAAAATAATAACCGGGTTCTACAGCACAACTCCACCTCTAGCGCTGTTTGAGAAAGACAGAGGAAAGAGGGCAAAGAAGCCACTGATAACGAGAATGAGTAAACGATGATTATAAATGAACTCTGTTTAACACCTGAGCTTCTGAGGCTAAATTTAGCCCAACTTCTGCCGTGACCGTCTGTGAAGTGACTCTGAAATGCCATGGAGACAGACGGATGGATGGAACAAGAGAGGGTTCGATTAAATGATGGAATGATTAAAAGGATAGAACAACATATAGACTGATGTTGATAGAATGATAATAGAATGACAGACTGATATGGTGGGTAGACAGGTAGACGGGTAGAACGATACTGGGATAGTGCTATAGATGGAGGGAACAATAAAGTGGTATCCTGTAGCCAGATACAATGATAAAAGAACAGAATTACAGACAGGTGGATGGAAGGCAATTATAGACAGGTGGACGGAAGGATAGATGGATGGGTAGAATGACAGACGGGTGAAAGGATGGATGGACAGAATGACAGAAAGGTGGATGGAAGGATGGATGGACAGACACACAGAATGACAGACGGGTGGACGGAAGGATGGATGAATTGACGGATGGACAGGTGGATGGAAGGATGGATGACAGAATGACAGACAGGTGGGTGGAAGGATGCATGGATAGACAATGACAGACAGGTGGACGGAAGAATGGATAGATAGAATGACAGACAGGTAGACGGAAGGATGGATTGATAGACAGAA